>VYZM01000256.1:340153-350956 GCA_013398915.1 Dromas ardeola | reverse complement strand
CAGGGGCTTCAGTCCATCCCGGCGGGAACTGGGGAAGCCACCGGCTGCCGCGGTGGTAAGAAGCGGGAGAGGAGCCGCTCGAAGCGGGGCTTGAGGGTCCGTGTGGTGCCGAGCAAGGGGGAGAAGGAGGGCGAATTCAGCGCCACATGTTAGAGAAGCTGCTTGGTTTGGGAGCAGCCCCTAAAAGAAGGGGCGAGCAGGCTGGAAAGCAGCCTGTGCGGTGGGGCAGACGGGCTCCCTTCATAGCCCTTGGGCCTCTCTGCTTTCTGAGGTGTCAGGGGTTTGTTTTTTATATGTGTGTATATAATCATAAGATTGAATATAAATTTCAATATGCACTTATTTTCACTTGATATTCAGACACGGTTCATCCTGACTATGAAGCGAGCAGTTTCTATGGTTTTCCTTTCTTGGAAAGATCCGTTCTTTCCTACCGAGTAGCAAAAATAAACTTAATGAAAGGCTTATATTCAAATACACTTGTTATGAAAAGGCTTTTTAAATGCAAATGCATTATGCTTTTGGTAAATATAATTAACATTCTAATTAGGCAGCTGTAGGTGAGCATTCACAGCATGTTTTTGCTGTCTAAATTAAACTTGCTTAGTAGACCCGTTAGTTCTTTCACATCATATGTCTTTTCTGCTTTCTGTTATGTTGGTCAGGCATTATTGTTTTTTAATTCAGATCCACCCCTAAGGCTTGGTATTTGCTGTCTCTGGCATCCGTGAGAAGAGAGGGAGAGAAAAGCAATACGTAGAAAACAAAAATAAGTCATCTTTAAGCAAAATGGAAGGCACTGTGAAGCTGCTTTCCTGAGAAAGGTGCTTAAATGTTACTGTTGCTGCCCTTATTCTTCCTGTTTGTGACCTTCATCTGTATTGTATTTAGTGTGTTCTTTAAGGCAGAAGTTAGCTTTTCACTTATCGTTGGTAAACGTCCAGCAACTCTTGAGTATTTGAAGACAACAGTTTGTAGGTACCTGTGGTGAAAATCCAGAAGGTATCAATTTGTTCTCTCTTCTGGAGCCCCTGTTAGGAATTTTTATCACAGAATCAAGACCTTATTTTCCTTCCAGTACTGCAATTCATGTACCGCTGTTTCCTTATCTACCTTTAGAATACAATGGCAGTGGGGTTTTGAGTTATTACACTGGTGTGCGTAATCTATTAAATGGACTGTTTTACCAGTTATCAGGCTTATTTCTAATAAGGACAGTTTATATTTTGTGTGATTAAACCGTGGCATTTATTTTCTAAAATTTTGTGTAATTTAATCTTAGTAATACTCTTTCTGAGATTTTTTGTATGCAAGGGAAGGGTAAAATACATGAGCCTGTTGATTTTAGTGTCCTGTATTGATCTATGCTCCTTTAAAAACTGTTAGCAATACATAGTATCTATGTATTTGAACCACTTTTGCATTCATAGCTAACTTTTTCTGTGGCAGAAGTTGCTTGGGGAATCTAAAAATGATTCTTTTCGTGCATTTCAGTTGCTCATGAAATGCTTGAAATATCAAATCAGGTAGCACAGCATCTTGTAACAAGTATTTTGAGTCCATGCTCATGAAATGATTTATTTTAAAGGGTTGTAGCAGACTTGCTTTTTTTAATCAGTCATGTGAACTTTAAATGATTTTTTTTTTTCTCCCCAAAGGAACCAATGCTCAATTGTATGCTCTGTGCATATCTTCCTACAGTTAGAGTTTGTGCAAAGTGTTCTTTAGTTGTAGTTATCTTGAATAAAAGTATTAAAATGGTATCCTGAGTACATGCTACATACAGGTTTTTTGAGTTCTGACATAATGTGTTTTTTGGACACTTCAATGTATTTTAATGCATTTCCTTCCCTACTCACCAACTTTCAGTATACACCTATGGAGCAGAGCTGTGGTTTACTGTCTACTCACCCCCCCCTTTATTTTTTTAACTGTGCTTTGCTCTGCGAAATTGCCGTTAATTAAAAGATGTGGTAACATATTGGGCAGTGTTAGGTATGATATGTCTTGTGTATTATACAGTAGAAAAACAGTTAAGTTCAAGTTATAAATATAAAGTGTTACTGACATAACATATTTGAGTACAAGGAATTGGTGATCCTGCTGCTTCAAAGTAGAGTGGTTATGACATTGCTATGCAATTTTATGCATTTCGTGTGAAATAACAGCTTTATCTTTTCCGCTACAGGCAGAGTACAACGTTTCAAAATGCTGGAGATTATCTGGGTGAAGCTAGAGATTACATTTAATGTGATTGTGTCTTCCGACATTCTGCTCCTGCATTTCATGAGCTAAAATATTTCATAAAAATGAAATCGGATACCTTCACTGATCTCCAAGTTAACCGTGTCCAGTGAATTCAGAGAAGACTTTCTGAAGGAGGAATAGATTCATCACATACGTGGACTTCTGTTGTTGCTCGAGGATACACTTTTTTTTTTTCCCATTCTAAAAGGCTATCTCCATGAAGATGGGTCTACATTTAAGATATGATCTGTGGAATTAGGTGAATGAGGATACTTTTAATGAGTTACCAACATTTATTTCCATCTGTGTTTCCAGTTTTTTTTTAATACATAAAAATGAAGGACAAGTATAAAACAGCAGAGGTGCTGTCTTTCTGTGAGGCCTTTATGTAAGCCTCTGTTGCCCGGACGTGGTGCTAAAGGACAGACAATCTGCTTTTGATCAGCTGATTGTAACTGCGGAAAGAGAACCTTTAATTTAAAGTAACTTACAGCTGAAATTATTTTGCTCTTTGGCTTGCACAGAATGAAAGGGAAAATTGAGTTTTACTGGTCAGGGGTGTTTTACTGAACTAAGAAAGGGAAAGTTACATTATCCTTGTTTTCATTTCAAACCAAGAACTGACAACGTATTTTTCGTAGAATTTGACTACTAGGGAGATCTTGACAGAGAAAAGCAAGTCAGATGTCAGCAAACGACTCTTCTCCCCCATCCTTACAGAAGTTTTCCCCACCTGCGTGTCATGCTGCTGCACCACAAACCCCAACTTTGTCTTCAAGTCCCCTGTCAGGGCTCTCCAGTCGACTCTCCAATGGCAGTTTCAGTACCCAGAGCCTCACCAACTCCCGGGGCTCTATGCATGGGGTCTCCTTCCTTCTGCAGATTGGTCTCACTCGAGAGACTGTCACCATTGAAGCTCAGGAACTGTCCCTCTCTGCTGTTAAAGACCTCGTGTGCTCTATAGTTTACCAGAAGGTATGGTATAACGCTACTGTGTTCTGCTGTTGGCAACAGTTGTTTTGTTACAGACGGTAATAACAACGTGTGACTGGAATTTGCCAAGAAGTTCAGTACAGTGACAAAGATCCATGTTAGATGTTTGCAGTTACGCACAAAGACATTTTGTTAACTCCCAAGAGTTGCTTAAAAGGAGTAAACTGTCCTTTTACTTTCTTGCTTGTGCAGTGTAGTAAAAGAAGTTGTAGGAGTAAATTTTCTGCGAGAATTAGTTTTCACAATATGGAAAATATGTTTTTCCCTTTCAGTGGTTGTTACTGTTGTCTTAGGTTACTAGTTTGTGCTTACTATTGTTAAGGAGTATTCTTGCAACAGTATAGCCAGCTGTAATGAAAGGACCAATTGTGGCCACAGAAATGCACTGCAGGCCTGCAGAACTGCTTGATACTAGCTTTTCTTTTTGTTTCTAGTTAATAATTAACACCCCTACCAAACAGCTAATACTGTCCTAGTATTGTTTTTCCATAAAAGGAATACATGCATTGCTCTTTTACGTGAGGACTATTATCGGCATAATTTCTATTAAGAGAGGGTCAACCAAGAAATAAAAAAAAAAATCTTAGCGTCCTTTTGAAATGTGTCTTGGTTAAGCTGTTACAAGTTCTGACACTCTAGGAAGGAAATAACATTGATCTTGCTGTTTTTGCATCCAAGTTTTATCTTTATTTAGGTTAGGTAGGTTAGATCCTACTAAGCAACCTGAAAAGTAGTTAACATTGTTTCATAAAATAATGAAGAAATAACTGCTTTTTTCCCTCAAGGCCAAGGGTGGATGAGAGGGAGGGAGTTGAAGATAGATTATTTTGTAGGGAGTTGTTTTTTCCATGTCTTTCATTGTTGTGATTTGTTTTTTGTGGTTGATTAGTTTTATTAGATGGTTCTTTTTCCCTTAATAGCTTGAAGGAAAGTAAATGCAAACATTACATGAACTCTTATTTGCGTATGCTTGTGTATCTTTTTCTCCACATCTCACAACTTACTGTGTCTTACATATTTTTACAAAATATTTGACAAGCAAGCTGACTTCATTATAACTTTTTGGGCTACCAAAATGTAGTTCAGCATGTTAGTTCCTTTCTGAAGAGACAAGTTATTTAGGTCAATTTTTTTTTTACTATGCATGTTAGGTGCACTTTTTTGCAGCCATTTTAGGGGCTGCATTTTCTTTCTGTATCAACTCCTTCTCTTTGCATCTGCGTATTTCCTGTCTTCTGTCTTAAAGATGAAAACAAATACATTCACACTTATTTTTCTTTTTCCTTTCTGTTCTTTTGCCAGGCTCAGCTAAAAGCTTAGCTCAAGTTCTTGTTATAGCTCAAGAAACTTCTTATATGCTGAGCCTAATCTACTGCAAAACTGATGAGGATTTCATAATTAGTTTTCTCTTTTGTCTGGCTGTGATTCAGTTTATGCTCACCTGCAGCTGATGCTACCAGCAAATTACTGCTCAGCGAGAACATGTTTGCAGGCAGCAAACTGATCAGGAAACGACCTAATGTGTGATGGATTCGTCTTTCATAAGTAGTTTTGCAGCCAGTGCACAAGTCGCAATATCCTTCCTCCACCCTGTATTTGACAGCAGTATGACCTGATGTGACTTTTTGCGTTCTCTTAGATCTGGTGACTATTGCAAGTATTAATATATAGACAATTTTGTATTTATGTTAAAATTGTGAACTGTGTTCTTCTGTGTACTGTCATGCATACGGCTGCCTGGTTTTTTTCCAGTCGAAAGCTTTGAAGCTACTGGGTTTGCCTTTGAGATTCAAGAGTGTTAAAGCTTCCCTTTCCTCTGGTATTCCACAGCCTCCTTAAACTGTCTTTTCTTGACTAGTTGCTGGCTCTCAACTTCAGGGTATCATATAGTTTGTTCTTGTGATAGTTCTGTAGTTAGCAATATCTATTTCCTGTTGCACTTTTTCAATGAAAAAGAAGTATCTTTTTTTACTTGGAATCACTTATAGCTTTTCTTATTGGAGTAGTATCTTTACTAGAATCAAGTGGAAGTTTCCTTACTTATTTTTGATAGTGCTTTTAAATCACATTTAAGGCTTGTATTTCTCTACATATCTGGAACAACAAAAAAGTCTCTGATATCTTTCCTCATTTGTTTGGGAGCTTGAGCTGCCTGTCTAGCTCTGTTTGAGGCTACAATTACAGTATCAAAAATGTTGATCAGGACTTAGAGCGGAATTCTGAGGAGGCTGGATTTTAACCTTTGTAAAAATAATTATAGCAGCCTTAGATGTCTTCAGAAAAATAACTTATGTGTTACCTTTATTTCTTTCAGGGGAAACTAATCAACTGGGGGGAAAACAATCCTGCAAGAGCCAGTGTTGGAGAGCAGTTTAGTTAGGAAATAAGTACTGTGTTTACCTAATGCTTTTTCATAGCACTTTCTGTATTGCCAGTCTTGCTGTATTGTTGATGGTCAACTGTGCTTCCTGCTTCAGACACTGCTGTTCAGTATAGCTGGTTCAGGTTTTGCAGAAAGATAATTAAAAGTAACATCAGCGGAACTGAAACTAGAGAGGCATGTGTCCGCAAGGAGAGTGGGATGAGTAATGCAAATGTTTGATGTGTCTCTTAGCTCTGTTAAAAATGTTCTAAACATCAGGAGAGGAGCAAAACCTTTTTTTCAAGTTTAAAATTAGATTCGGGGAGCACTATGTTAGGTGTATTGTATATTGGAATGCTTAATAGAAGTCCTCAGAAAACCCAAACTTTAGACTTTATAGGGATGCTCCAAAAGATTCTTGGTTATAGTCTTAATCTGCTCTGTTAATTCCTTATTTAGATTGCTGTATATTGAAGTACCAGACATACAATTCTCTTGGGGAGTCTGAAGAGGAACCAAAGCATGAACAGCTATGACTGCTAGAATAGAGGGAGTGTGGTTAGAAGCAGAAAAATGTGTAGCGTAAGTTGTAGACGGACAGTGTGTGTCCTTGCACAATGATCAGTTATTACAGAGGCAAGTTCTTAATCCTGTTTTGTGTTTAAATACTGTTTCTTCATTCCTCACATCAGAGGACATGAAGTAGAACGTAGGGCTTACTAGCTTAAAACTAGAAAATAGCATGTGGTGATGCTCTGCTGCCTCCAAACTGAGAGTTACATAGGACAGCATGCCACAAATGCTTTTTTCTAGCATATTTATTTTGTTCTTGTTAAACTAATAGCTAAAAATGAAAAACATTTGATTGTTCAGTGCTATTACTTGTATAGTATCAGTACCTGCAAGATTTGTCATAACTTTTTTCTTAAACTTACGAATCTGTACTTTCATTATTCTGAAACTTCTCTTATCTACCTTTTTATCTACAAAACTGTCCTTCATCCTTTTAATTTTCAGTCATACGTGGTGTCCTCCTTCTTTAAGTACTTTTCCTCTAATGGCTTTGCTACATTTTTCTCTGAAATAGGCCAATTCCCCTCCTGCTTTAGGGTGTTTGCCTGAAATTCTCGTGATCCTTTCTAACTGTTGCCTTCTCTTTGACTTGAGTACTGATACACTGTTTACCCGTACAATCTGTTTCTTAATCTTCCAGACTAGTTTTTCTTTTTCCACTTCACTGAACCCACCCAAAGGGTCACCACTTAGCAAAGTCAAATGGATATTTCTTATATCTTACTGATTAATAAAACCTATCTCAGATTTTTCCTCTGTATTTTCATAATGTTGCTTTTGTCTTAAATTTAAAAAAGAAAAAAAAAAGACAAATCAAACTTAATTTCTTACTCTCTTCCTTTTCTTTCTCTGACCTTATATATTTCTAGTGTTTCATTCATGTTTGCTGCACGTGTTTCCTGTCGCTTTACCTTTTTCTGATCAAACTTCATCCAGCCTAGTACTTTTTTGGTCTGTCTTGTGTCTTTAGTTCACCTTCAAAAGTAATTTTTCCTTCTGTGGCCTGCCTTTTTCAGGTTTGTTCTTAAACCTTCTCCACCAGCAATGTTTACAATTCTGTTATTGCTGAATTCTTCCATATGTAGTACGTTGGTTTCTTTTCCATTTCTTTCTTCGAAGTAGTCTCAAAATTGTCTTGCTTACGTATAGGCTTGAAACCCTTAGCTAGCACCTGTTGCTTTCATCTTGATTCCTGTAACTCTTGTATGTTTGGTGTCTTTGCTTTTGCTAGCAATAATATTTTTGTTGTCTTAATTTTTCTTCATCCTAACATGATCACTGTCTTTCAGCTGCACCTGTAATTGTCTGTGTCTTAACAGCAAATTCACAGTTGTTCATAATCTCATTTCTATTTGATTCCTGGCTTACTTTATGCTTCTTTGCTTTTTCATCTTACTTTTTGTCTGTTTTTTG
The DNA here is from genome assembly GCA_013398915.1 of Dromas ardeola. Taxonomy (NCBI): domain Eukaryota; kingdom Metazoa; phylum Chordata; class Aves; order Charadriiformes; family Dromadidae; genus Dromas; species Dromas ardeola. The sequence continues at coordinate 343,368 of VYZM01000256.1, read as the reverse complement.
GTCATCTTTCTCTCTATAGGCAGAGTCCTTAAAGTGTCATTGTTTACCTTAAATGTTGTCTCCTCTCCCAACAGTATTTATGCTTTCTTACTAGTGCTAATCCTGATTGTTTTCCCTGCCACATTATGCTGTTTTGTCTTGCCTGAATTTAGGCCTTAATCTGTCAATAGCCACTTACACAGGTACTTAATATGTACACACTTATATTTATTTCTTCAAGACTCTGAACTGTGTAAAGTGTTGGAACGCAATCATGGGAAGTATAGCTGTGTTTAAAAGGAGTTAATTTTTGCATATTACACATGGTTTGTATGTTTTTCTGCTGTTTCTGTAGCTGCATACTTTCATTGTTTTTATCAATTTTGTAGTCATGGTACATTGTATTCCCTGGTCAATAATTTGAATAATCTCAATTGAATATGATCCTATCAGTATGTATAAACTTTTTTGATAGTCCTGCTTATTATTTTAATTAGAGTAGGTGGCATTTAATTTTCAATAATTGGAATGTGACTGAAGCCCTTGGATTGTTTGGAAAATTAGACAGTTTCCTTTGAAGATGAATTAGACTGGGGGGCAGGGGGAGAGAGGTGAGGAGTTGCGTTCAAACATTGTGCTTTGATAATCTGGGGGGAAAAAAGCCTCACATGCAGAGCAGGCAAATATATCTGTAGAACTTTCTAACCAAGTGACAGTTGACTGTATACCTGTATTCTTCGTATACCTAAGACTCAAGTTTTAATGGGGCTGAATTAAAGTAGTTTGGATAGCTAGTTCTTCAGTGAGGGCTGCTGAAGGGGGAAAAAAAGTGTTTATTTTAAAATACTTTTAAATTGTCATGTTATGAAAAGACCAAAACGTGGAATGAATATGAGCTGTCTCTCAAAGGTTTGGACGTTGTTTGGTAATGGCTATCTAACCAAATTGTGGCAGAGGTCTTGACTTGGAGCTTAATAAGATTTCTCAAATGTTAACAGATGTTTTACTAGTAAAATATTGAGAAGTAAAAGTGTCATATTATAAGGATCATATTACAATCCATCCATATTACAGATGGATCTCTACAACTCTTGCAGTAACGCCTTAATTTGGTTTAATAAATAAGTAACAGTACTTAACAATGCTTCTGGGTTTTTCTCCAGATTAAGCTTGTAATTCATGGTGCTTATTTTTGAATCACTCAAAAATGAATGCAAATCATGTTTTGTGTTCATCAGCTTTGCTCAAATCTTCCCCCCCCCGGCCCCGTTGGTCTGCCCTCTTGTCATCTGCTTTCTTCGTATGAGCTAAATAAGGCAGTAGAGTAATAGAGAGTTGAGGCATGGGAAGCAAATATGCCTGTGAGAAGGGGGGAGCTGGGGAGTACTGGGGCTACGGAGCTGGTATATGCGGGGTGGATTTGCATTTCCAGCATGGTAATAAGTTCATATGCTGGAAAACCTAGCCAAGCAGTAGTCCAACTATGTCTGCACTGAGGCATCTGGTGAGGGAAAGATGCAACATGTTTGAAGCTAATTGTCTGTGTGATAATGTGATTTGGCACATGATTCTAAAGAGTGGGAGTGAATAGCTGAGTAGGGATGCAGGATAATAGATTGGAGTGATTTTGGTGAACCAGGAGACTTTCCAAGGTAATGGCTGTTTTGCACCGTTAGACTTTGGAATTAACTTCCAGTGGTTTGAAGCATTTGTTTTGAGTTATGATGGGTCATGAGATATTGGACCTTGAAACAATATCCGCCTACGCTTTTCCCTAGTGTGAATTTTTGGCGACTGGTCCAGAACTTTGTAAAGTAAGTCCTGGAACTTGAAGTAGTGCGATTTTTCAGTTACTGCCAAGATAGAAAGAAGCCTCAGTTGTGTTTCTCTCCAGCAATGCTGGCTGCTGTATATTGAGTTCTTCTGGGTAAAAAGAATGGTGTAATGCAGTATTAATTAAAACGAGACATACTGTTACAGTATAAGCATTCTGGATAACACCAATTGTTTTTCCTTAGTGTAACTGCAGTAATGCACCAGTAGTGTTACTTGTGCTAGCACCACCCAAGTACAAAGGATTGCATACATTCTTTACGTAAGTTGATGATATTGGTGTACCAGAGACTAATTTTGGCACAGTCTATCACATACGTAGACTTCCCGCAAGTGATTTCCTGTAGTTAGATGCTCTTTTGGAGCTGTTAACACTGGGAACAGTCTCCTTTTTGCTTTTAGGAAATGCAGTAATACTGGGATTAGCAGTTTATGCGTTCTGAGTCACTGTGCAGATACTTTGGGCTTTTATGCAGGAAAGTAATGGCAGTATAATCCTGTAAGATAAAACAGGCTTTAAAAAAATTCTGCTTTGAGTTTTGTTTTCAAGTTTACATTACAAGCTCTTAACGCTTCAAAGGAACTGGATAGCGTTCTTCCTTAACAGCTTCATGTAATTGAGCATAAGGAAGGCTATAAAAGCTGTACTTTACTGCAGTACAAGAGAGAAAAATTTGATAGTGTACAACTCAAACGTAGTTTAAGATTTGCGTAAAAATTCTGTTAAAAGATACCACTTGAAATAAAAAACTTGTTAAGCGATGAGGTTATTCTTGGCCAACAGTCCCACATAGCCTTCTGGCTAAGGTGCTAGCAAGGAATGCTGTATTCCCGAATGTACTGGGGAGCGGAAGAGAGAGCAGGGCGCTGCATGTCTGTAAGGAGCCAAGCTGCTTGCACAGCTCCCCCAGTCGAAGCCGGGCCAAGTGGCTTAGACATGGGCTCTGACGGGCCACCTGCAGCTCATCAGGGCCGGCCATGCAGAGGGCAGCCAGCCAGAGCTTCCATTGCTTGGGTGCACAGGACTGTGGTGGGGGCAGAGGAGAGTAATCTGAGCTCAAATGTGTGGAAAGGAGTGGTCAGAGAGGTATCTTTGTGTTAGTCTGTTCTTTTATAATGGGGGAATCGTGTGGGGTGTGTGTGCAAGGAAAGGTCAGGACTCTTTCATCAAACTTGAAAAGTTTTGTTAGGGACAACTGAATCTGACAGCCTCCTGGCAGAGGCGAGGCTGCTGCAGCTCAATGCCCCAGGTCCAACCAGCAGCAAGACCACATATTCCCAGCAGGCACAGGCACTTGGGTACAGGTGTACAATACATATGTGTGTACACACAGATTGACACAGGCAGACACGCAGAGCACTCGCGTGAACACGAACGGCAGTAAAGGTCTCATACTGTACCC
>VYZM01000256.1:296534-340054 GCA_013398915.1 Dromas ardeola | reverse complement strand
AAAAAAAAGTGGATGTCTCCATCAGCTGGGCTCAGGCATTTTCTGCCCAGTAGCAGCCTCTGGATTTTGGTCTTTCCAGTTGCTGGCATCTGGATATTCAAGCTCTTGATTTCACTCACTCAGGTCTCTCCAGTCGCTGGCACCACTGTCATGTGGGTCCTCTGGCCTGTGGTCTGGTTTCAGTTGCTGGCACTCAAACCTCCCATACATACACGTGCTCAGAATGAGAATGCGTCATCCAGGAAAATAGCTGGGAATGGAATTTAATGAAAAGATAGGACAGATGGTGCTGTCCGGCTTCGACTGGGGGAGCTGTGCAAGCAGCTTGGCTCCTTACAGACATGCAGCGCCCTGCTCTCTCTTCCGCTCCCCAGATGGTGCTGATCAGGGCATGACACTTGTTCTGACCAGCCACTGTTTACAGGTGTCCAGCCTTTTTTATCTTCTTATCCCTATGTTTTTTTCCCCATGTTTGTTCCTCCCTGTATCACTTGTTTCCTTGCCTTTGGTTCCTTCCATAAACATCCCGGAAGTCTTGTACAGTCCTAATTTCCTGGCCTCTTACTATCTGTCCCATAGCATTGGGCAGCAGCCCCTCTCAGTCCAGAAGGTGCTGTGGTGTTGACTTATCTTCGTGGGTTTTATGGCTGGAAACTGGGTCTGAGGCTCTCCTGTGACAGCCCTTGGGTGGGCCTGAACAGGGTATCCTTTCTTTGGAGCCCTTAATTTGGGTTCTCTGCATGCCCTTGTGCCTCTCTGGTCCACTGGCATGTGGAGATGGCCCCTGTGATGGGGTTGTATGGGCTGCCCCAGCAGCATGGTTCCTTTGTGAACACCCAGATAAGCACCTGACCTAACAGGCAGGATAGGTAAGGGAGCTGTTGCAAGGTTCTTCAGCTATGCCTGCCCTGTTGTGGGTTGTAGCAACTGCAACTCTGTAATACCGATGAACAGGTTATCATGCTTTTAGTTTTTGGAATGATGATTGTTTCAGAAATGGAGATTAGGCATGCACAATGCATAGAAAAACAGGTCCTGGGTGAAGTCTGTCACATATATGTATAGAAACTGTATACAGAGTCTGTGTTTAACGGTAGGCTTCTTGCAATAAACACTAGCACAGATTATTGTTAGTCTTGTTAGGCCTGGGCTTGTGATTCTGCATCTTAGTCTAGAAGCTACTGATGAAGCTGAAGCTTGTAAATAGAGGAATTATCTTCTAGGAGGTTAAATATTACAGTTACAAAACCAGACAACCTTTCACAGTCATTTCATCCATGTGTATGTATACTTGTTTTGAGAGAAGAGGGCAGTGAAACATGTCATTACAGTGTCATAAGCATTCATGACACACAGCTTAAAAGGTCAATTTAATTAACATAGAAGCAAACGAGGATGTTGATGCCAACAGTTCCAACAATCTGTAATAGATGATTTTGCTTTTTTTACAATACTTTTATTCCATAGAAATTAATTTAGCCTTTGTCTAGAATTTATTTGAAAACCAAATCTTAATTATAGGCATTCTACTGTTATTTTACAAACTTTGCAATTAATGTTGATGCTGCTTTCTAAGCAAAGTAATGTCTCTCATTTTTAATGATTACACTTGCTTTCACAAAGAGGATTTGAGTATTCATCTGTAACTTTTGTGTCAGCTAATGATTTTTAGTCACCAAAATTAATGTGGTATGTTTAAAACTTTTTGATAAATCCGAGATTTGTGCATGAGAATGGGTAAATGGTGCATATGCAGAATACATATGGTCATAGCATTTAAAATAAGTGCTTCTTGGAGTGTGATTATGTGACCTCTGGTTACTGGGGTGGGGGATTATGTGTAGGGATGTTCTGGCAGCTGCGTGATGGGTTTATGGTTTCCAAGAAACAAAAAAAAAAAAAAAAAAGAAACAAACAAAGACATATCTTTATCAAAAGAAGGAAACTTAAACCTGTGAAGTATCTTAGAGGTTCCTTAAAATCTGTGGTTTGCAGGTGGTTCTGTGAACTTAATACAAAGAAGCAATAGTTCACACTGATTCTTTGAATCATCGGTTGTCCCTCCTGGCAGCTGAAATTAATATCAGCATTAATAAAAAGTGTCATGTTTATCTGCAGGCAGATACGTACCATATTCATGTTGATTTTTCTCTCCCTTTTGTTGGAATTAAGTTTTTCAGCAGTATGATGCAATTGATACAGTATAAGTAGAAGTTATCTTGAGAATACAATTGATTGTAGCATTGATGTGGTAGCTTGCTTTTATTGATACTAGCATATAAGGTGTGATACCTGGCTAAACAGTGCATATAGTATCAAGGAATGAAACCTCACAGCACTTACTAAAAAACGTAAATATAACTTGTTTTCTTGTTAATTGAGGCATGATGGACTTCCGAGTTAGAGCTTAAAGCAGGTTTATGCACTCTTCCAGGTATGAAGAACTGTCAGTTCCTTGGAAGAATTATTAGTGTACCGTATCTACGCATGTTCTGAGTGTCAAGTCCTGTGCATACTTGCAGAGATAGAGAACACGCATTTGGGAAGCACAGCTAATCTTCAAGCTTTTTATTTGCTTTCCTAATACAAATAATCTTTGGGAGATTGGAAAAATGTAATATTCATAATATTCTTGGATATTTGCTATTTATCAAGATTAATCAGCAGATGAGTATACTGAAATAAAGTATGATAAGAGAGTTCTTGCAGCTAATTCCAGATGATTTAAGGGATTTTAAGTGAAAGCATTTTATTGTATAAAGGCTTAAAAAGCATCTGGTTTAGGGGAATATAATGCTGCGCTCATATCTGTACCATCATGACTGCTGCACAGAGTGCAAGAGAGTATCAAATTTATGTGGGGAACCTAAGAATGAGTTGGGAGATGGAAGAAGCAGCCTGCTGCTTTGGCGTCAGCCCAGTAAATCGGTTTCTTGGTGCTGCGGATTAAATATCTATTGGTGTCAGTATAATTTTGTCAGGTCCCGCTTTTGCTTTTGCATGGGTTAAATGGCACAAATTCTGCCTCACTTTGTGACTGTCCAAGTAGATGGTGTACTTTCCAGAGCATGGAGATTCGTCAGTATTATTGTAATGTAAATGCGCAGGGTGTGCACACCGAAACAGGGAAGGCCAACTTAATATTTTGGATAAAATTGCTACAGGAAAGAGGAAATAATTTTCTCTCTGAATGGGAAGGGAGTGTGAAAACAATGGGTGTGACGGATCCCTTCATTATGTCTTTGATTTGGTAGAAACAAGTCTTTGCCTACTTTAGTTAAGGACAATTAATATACTGCAAGCTTCATGCAGTTTAGACCCTGTTACTTATTGACTGTGCAAGATCTAAATTACCCAACTGTCGTCTAACTAATTGAAACGTTGTTGTGTGCTTTTCCATTTGTTTTTTCCCCCACGTTCTTTCTGTTTTCTTCTGTGGGAGCACTTCTGTGTGTGTTCCCACCTCGAATTTGAATTCTCGTTTAAACAAAAAGGCCAATGGAGCTGGTTGATTGGTATTCATTCCTCTCCAGGGTCTGTTCCTGCTCTTTTTCTCTGCAAACTGTCTGTTCACTCTAAAGCTTTTTGTTTTAAGAAGTTTTACTCACGCTCGACAATATTTTGAAGAGTGGGGAAAATACAGAATAAGAAAGTTATTTTCAGTGAAGTGTCATGGAAAAATGGTGTGTTATGTGGTGTATCTATTCCCTATGTGGATTTACAGCATTATTTTCTGTCTTTGTAGGGAATCAAGTTTTCCTTTTTTTGCATCTGCAGATCCAAGCTGTTGTAGAGTAGCAATATGGAGCCTTTCTTGGTTTGCCCTTCAAGAAAAGTGTGGCAGGTGCTGCTGGAGTGTCTGGAGCTGCATAGATGCCTGACCCAATAAGGGTTACAGGTGGTAGTATCCACCTGTAGAGTTAAAGGTCTGCATTGGCTTTCAGGTGACAGACTGATTATGCAGATCTGAGAGATTAAAAACCCAAAGAAACAAAAACCTTAACACTTTTTCTTTTCTGATTTGGAAAAAAAAGTGTCACTGTTGGTGGGGGAAAACAAGGAAGAAGTTGGTATTGATTTGGTTTGGTGTGTGGGTGTTGTTTGTTTGTTTGGGGGGTTTTTTTGGAAGGGGGGGGTGTTTGGGTTTTTTTGTGTTTGTTTGGTTTTTTTAAAAAATTTTTATGCTACATTTCAGTTCAGTTGCTCAAAAATAAGCAGATCAATTTTGTTTCCATGGTACACTTAAAACACTCATGCTCTGTAGCTGTTACTGAAAACATTTATGGATAGGATTATAGAAAGAGTGTGTGTTAATTTAGAGTTTGTTTTCTATTGCAGTTCCCAGAGTGTGGTTTCTTTGGCATGTATGACAAGATTCTCCTCTTCCGTCATGACCTGAACTCAGATAATATTTTGCAACGAATTACATCAGCAGAAGAGATACATGAGGGAGATCTTGTTGAGGTTGTACTCTCTGGTAGGTACTGTTGCAACAGTGGAACAGCACTTTATTCAGTAGAATAAAAGAAAATAGGACTTTATGGAACATTATTATCATGCTTGCCTTGAGTTCTTTGACTTAAGTCTCATACTCGGTCACTGTTTTGGGGTTGAGGTTTCCAAGAAAATCCAAGTGGTACTGATGTTTTAGTACTTGGTTTTATTATTGTTTCATTGTCATGTTTTAATCTTCTTCAGGTCTATTATTATAAATAAATCTGAATTATAAGAATATGAATTTATATTTATAACAATATAAGTTTATTAATATAATTATTGAAGCTGAAATGCAGGTAGGATTCAGAATTTGCTCTTCCAGCCCTGTCATTGGCTTTCTTTTGCTTAGATCTGTCTTTTTATTCTGTAGCTTTTGCCATTGATGGCTTATACTGCTAAAAGGCTTCAAATAAGCATAGTTGCTGAGTCATACCTATAAGGACAAACTCTTAAGGGTTACCGTAGTGCTTGAAAACAGTTTGTTTTAAATGATTAAATCCTTAGAGTGGTGATTATTAACCTGTAGTACTCTTCAATAACGAGGGCAACCTCTCCAACCCCTAACTGATTTGAATTGTATGTGTTTCATCACTACCCCATCAAATTCAACCAAAAGCCAGCTGTAGTTAAACTACAAATAAAAGCTGGATTAGTACTGAGCAGCTCTTCCAGACTTTGAGGACTGAGTGCCAAACTGAAGTTACGTTCTAGACAGAGAGATCTCTTGGCTGTCATGGGATTAGATTTGTAAATTGGACCAATAAAGTATGATTTCCAGAGGCATAAGGATGAGTTCCTTGGCTGCATTTCAGACTACTGTTCAAGGCATGTCTAGGGTGTTCAGTAGTTGATCATCTTGGTTTGAGTTTTTCATTGCTTCTGGTGAATGACATACTTGGAAAATTTGTTGTGCGTGCTGCCTCTTGCAGTCTCTGACAGTTTCCTTATAAACAGACAGACCACCAGAAATTGAGGCATTTTGAAGGCATGTAAATCTCTTTCAGTAGGATTTTAAAACTGAGACATGAGAATCTGAATGTGAAGTACATATTTGATCAAAGAATAATAACCATCAGGGCAAGGTAATGTTAGTGTAAAATATCACTTTTTTTTTTTACATTCTAAAGAAACTGGACAAAAAAACTCATTTAAATGTATCTATGTGTGTTTAAGAAAAAGAACATTATGAGTGAAGTTTCCAGTGTTCCATGGAAACTGTATCCACATTTCTGTTTTGATACACACAGAGTTCGATCTAATAAACTTTTATTGAAATAGTCCTTTAGAAGATAAAAATCTAACCTGTAGAACTGTTCTTCATTTGAAAATTTTTTAGGTTACAAACCAGCTTGAAAATTAAATTGCTCTTTCAAATGTTTACTGTTAAGTTGACTTTAGCAAAGCTTGTTGTATTTGCCTTCTCAAGTTAGTGAGGTTTTCAACATCATGACTCATACTGTTCGTTAGTTGTGGCCATTAGCCTACAGAATCCAACAGAATTTTTCGTCACTTCAAAAGCTTACTGAAAACTATGTAATCTCCTAAATGCTTGTTTAAGTGGTATACCATAAAATCCTTGTTGATCCTGTGGAAAGAACCATAACTTACTGCAGTTTTTTAAAAGCTTTGGCTACAGTTGAAGACTTCCAGATTCGTCCTCATGCACTTTATGTGCATTCCTACAAGGCTCCTACTTTTTGTGACTACTGCGGAGAGATGCTTTGGGGTTTGGTACGACAAGGATTAAAATGTGAAGGTGAGTCTGTGATTTTTAGTGTATTTTTGTGTGTGTATGTCTATATAAGATGAAGAAGAGGAAAATGTATCTTGTTTGATATGATAGCGTGTGATAAATGTAGTATTTCAGAGTTGGAAAGGGTTTTGTATCAGGAAACCGAGTTCAGATCCTGGCTTTAATGCAAACTGTGCGTGACCTTGGGCAAATGACACTTAAGAAGTGTTCTTGTTTCCCACTTTGGAAAAAAAAAAAAGTTAGCTTAGAGGCATGTGTTCCCTTTCACAAGGAGCACATACTTTGGAGAGACTCCCGAAGGGGAATCCCTTTCCTTATGGCCTTCATCCAGCTGGCTGCGGAGCGCTCTGCAGCCTGCTGTCAGGTACTGATGCTGCCTGCCCACTGGCTTCTCCTTGGCGCTGGTGCTCTGGAGGGAGGGAGTGATGAAAGTCTCCTGCTGGGGGAGAAGTGAGGAAGGCCATCAGCTGCTTCAGGGTCTTAGACCTTGTTTCTAGAGTTGGGCTTACTAGAGACCAGTATTATAGCAAGCAGTGCAAAAAAAACGTGTTTCTGTGGACCACATCAAGAACGCTAAAATAAGAGAATTTAACTGGACAGTCTATTTCTGTCTTTACCATTTTCCTGGGTCATCTTTTTAACTGCTTTATCAAAATATTAGTACTATTTTTGTTATTTTGAATGTTGGGAGGTTTTGGGTTTTTTGTCTAAAAACCTTCTCTTTCAGGTTGTGGGTTAAACTACCATAAGCGATGTGCCTTCAAGATTCCAAATAACTGTAGTGGAGTGAGAAAGAGGCGTCTGTCTAACGTGTCTTTACCAGGAGCAGGGCTTTCAGTTCCAAGACCAGCACAAGCTGAATACACATCTTCTGCCTCTGAAGAAGTATGTAATGTAAAAGGGGAAACAATTTCTGATTTTTAAATCCTTTAACCTCTGGGGAACGAGCTAGTGTTGCAAGTGGCTCATAATGAGTACAAGGGAGTTAAGCTTAACCATTGTGATTGGTTTTAGTGCATTTTTAAATCTGGTGAGTCTTAAACAGTGACACTTACTGATAACTACTACTTCTGTGAGAAATGAAACAGGAAGTAAATTATAACTTTTATGTATAATTTTGTTATTAGCCTGCCACTCATGGTTGTATGGAGCCTGAGAAGTTTGGTTTTGGGAATGATAAAACACCTTGCCGCCTTTGTAATACAGATTCATTCTGTAATTACGGTATCAGTATAGAATAGTTACTTGGCTAAAAATTGTAAACTTTTATGCTGGGAGAGCAGAGAGTATTCTTGATATGTTGTTAAGCTTTTCACAGACTTAATGTAAAAAATAACCCAAGACCTTCATCCCCTACGGTCTCCTTGATAGGGCTTACAGTAAAAATCATCATCCATAATCGTTTTTTGTTATAATGGTTATGGGGATCGCTGAGAGGTTATTGGATACAGTGCAACTATATTGGGATCTTAAGACAGGGCAGGCAGTGATTCGATCCATTTTGTTGCTGCTCTTACCGTGGGGTAAAAGCAGTGCTTTTGACACTTAGTCTTTCCTACTTATCTAATTTTATTGCTTTACAGTATAGCAATTCTTACCTTCTTACCATAGTTTAAAATATAAATTGTATAGATTGTCTAGTTCAAGAACATAATGTTTTTTAGCTAGAGGCTATGAAGCCTAGTCTTGAGTCATGAAAAATATTTATTCTGATGTTTGTAACTATTCGTAAGATCTGTTCAGTGAACATAAAATTGTAAGTGTTTCTCCTCTCACGGAATTTAACTTTGATTTCTACATGCGTGTTTAGTACCTCTTTGACATCTCTTCTTTGCTATCTGATTTTGAATACTTGTCTTAGATGATCAGTAATATGTTATCATATTTGTGGTTCATCTTTTAGCAGTCTTAAAATACTTTGGGTCAGATATACAGGGCCATGTTCCTTTACAATTTTCTGTAGATGGTAGGTAACTGTAAATTTATCCTGCTGAATGTTTAGTGTGGTCACAGAATAGTAGGTAGGGATTGGAAGGGACCTCTGGAGATCGTCTAGTCCAACCCCCAATGGGTACTCAATGCCTTTTTTGTTTTAATTCCCAAAGTTTTTTTTTTAAACTAAACACCCCAAGAAATCTTCAAAATCATATTTCCAAAATTATTTTTTTAATTTTCTAAATATTTTTGCCTAACTTAGTAAGATATCCAGGTATGCTGTTCTTTGCTTTTTTAAACTGACAGCTTAAGGTAACGATTGGATTTTGTTTGCCTACCTCCAGTGTTTTCCATTTTATCCCCTACATGGGGGTCTGTATGTGCTGTCTGTGAACCTTGCCAGCTTGCTTAAAAATGTCGTAAGAGTGAATTTTTAGCATTTTAGCTTCTTCGGAAATAAAGATACATACATACTTTCCTGCTCTCTGCAAGGCTTTTCATCTGGTGTTTTCATTTTACGATACCAGAATCTCCTCTTAAAGCTTCCTGGCCAGGTTCTTTCTTAGACGGTCACTTTCTGAGCCAACACCTCCTTCCCAGCCCCACTGACATTTATTTATTTATTTTAAAAATTTATTTATTTTTCCTGAAGTGGAACTGTTTTGGTGCAAATTGTGTATACCTTCTTTATTCCAGCGCTGCTGCCCAGAACCTAGTAAGAGGATTCCCTCCTGGAGCGGCCGTCCTATCTGGATGGAAAAGATGGTGCTTTGCAGAGTGAAGGTTCCGCACACCTTTGCTGTTCACTCTTACACTCGTCCCACCATATGCCAGTATTGCAAACGGCTGCTCAAGGGCCTTTTTCGCCAAGGAATGCAGTGTAAAGGTAAACATTTAATTTTTGGCTGCAAGGATAAATTTCAGTGAAGGTCTTTTATTTAAAACTGATTTCAACTTATGTTTTGATTGCGAGAAAGTTGTATACTGCAAACTGTGGCAGTATAATTTTTGAAAAATTGCGTATTTTTGAGAGGACTACAGCAGCCCTCATTTTCATTTTAGTAGACTATGCATTGTACATTTTTATGGAAAAAAAAAAGAAAAGATTTAGTCGCATGTAGATTGGAAATACCTTAAATTTAGAAGGATAATTAATAAATAAATTAATATAAATGGGAAATACTTCCCTTTGTTCAGTGTCTGCCCTCTAGACTCGTGACTAAAGAATTTGTAAGTTTTCATTATATTATTCTAGCACAGAATACTGGTTATTGTCTTTTGGAAAAAAAATTATACAGGTAGCTGCCTTTCCTGAGCTAGCTCAGGCTTCATCAGCTGCATGGTTTTTATTTAGCATACGTTAAGATGCATAACTTCAGTTCTCCAGCTCTTTTGTGCATTTCCCAGGGCATAATTATGATGTTGTGGTCTTCTTCCATCACTTTATTGCTGGATAGTGCAGATCTGTCAGCTTTGTTGCAGGAAAGAGAACTGTAGTTATGAATCGTAAACATTAATATGGAAAGGACTTTCTATTGCTCTCATGTGAGTTTGTCAAACATGGCTTCCGAAGGTCAGTCCACATTTTGAAAGAGGTTACTTAATACATTTTCAATTTCCTTAAGTAGAAGAGAGCCAAAATTGTAAGCTTATAGCTGCGTTAACTTTCTTTTGACTAAAAATCCTACTGTCTCATGTAAGTAAGGAAGTAGTCTTATCTTTCATTTCTGTTTTTAATAATTTGCAGTCTTTGTTTGAAGTCTGTGTCCTGAACTGGTTTTGATTTATTTTTTTCTAGTCAGTGTGTCTCTTGGATACATGTAATACATAAATAATGAAGCCTGAAAAAGATGCTTTGCAGTTTGAACATATAGGTGCTATTGACCAAATACAGTTGTTGTGACTGTATATCCAGCTGAACAAATGGGGCTGCCACATCAGTCTTGAGAAAGTGAATGACACTGGACAAAAATAGCATTTATGTGTGGAAGACAAGACTAGAGAAGTGTTATGTTTACACACAGGGCAGAAATAAGTATATTAATAGGCCTCTAGTTATGTGGTATGAGGGACTTTTCATCAGGGAGTGTAATGATAGGACGAGGGGTAACAGTTTCAAACTGAAGGAGGGTAGATTTAGATTAGATATTCGTAAGGAATTCTGTACTGTGAGGGTGGTGAGGCACTGGAACAGGTTGCCCAGGGAAGTCGTGGATGCCCCATCCCTGGAAGTGTTCATGGCCAGGCTGGATGGGGCTTTGAGCAGCCTGGGCTAGTGGGAGGTGTCCCTGCCCATGGCAGGGGGGTTGGAACTACATGATCTTTACGGTCCCTTCCACCCCGAACCATTCTATGAATCTATACGTATTTTTAATATATCAGGAATTGATATCAAACAATCAAATTATTTTCATACTGCTTTCTCCTACAGATTCTTAAGGTTTCCCACCAACTTCACTGTGCACATTCCCAAAGCTTGGGGTCTTTCAGCAGTCCCATGTTCCTGAGTACCCGTAAGAGCCCTGGATTTCTTGAATTCATCCAGGCTTCTATTAAGACTCTTAGGATGATCTCTGGGACGCTAAGGCTGTATTTCTGGTGACAAGTTAAATGTGCCAAGGAGCGTTCCTGGACACTGATGTCAACTGGACCAAAATGACCTGTGCTCATGAACAAGTTCTCTTAGCATCCCAGCCCAGGTGGCTGTATGCAGACTGCCTGTTAGGAACAATTTCATGGGATGCTCTGACTTATGAACTAGACCTTGGAACTGTTTGAGATTGTGCTGATGCTGTGGGCCAAAAACATGCTAGGGGATATTTATAAGTGTTTACTAGACTAGAGAGTTGCATTGCAGTACCCAAGAAAGTTTCTGGACAAAGTTTAATTGATTAGGATTGACTCACTAGTTCCCTGGTAGGATTTGAAATGTCTCTGTTTCTTCCAGCTCCGTTCAAACTAGTGAAGTAATCATATTCCATAATATGGACTGAAGACACCACTACAGAAAGGGCAGTTCATTGTTCTTCTAGAATGCTTCCTCATAGGCACTCAGAAGCTGAACAGGATTGTATTTTGCTCCAGGGTTTGGCTTCTCTGCTCCTAAAAATGGGGAGATAATGATTTTTCTCTTGTCTGGACTTAAAAAGGAAGCACGATTCTTTGGATAGCAGAAATGGGCTAAATTATCAGCTTGAAAACAGTTACGGGGGCAGTAGGTAGTTTTGAAATTCATGATTTTGATGATACACAGTCAAAAATTACAGTGATGCTGCTAATAAAGGAAATTCCTGTTAATACCTCTAATGGTATATGCTCAACTTTGTTCAGTAGGTTGCATCTGATACCTCAGATGCAGAAATGGCACGCATCCATTAGGTTAGATTCGATCTTCACGTCAGGCCAGATATGAAGATAACATTATTCTGTCTGCCCTGTGTTGGCAGGGAGAAATGGAGCTTCAGTGTTCAGCCAGATCTTAATCTGAATGATACGGGAGCTAGATTTTGGGATTTACTGCAGAGCATATTTGCTCAGTGATACAGGTTTGTGATCCCTAGAGGCTCTGATGGCTGCAAGTACTAGGCAGCAGGTGTTGAAAAATGATAGAGACGAGACATTTAAATCATATAGCAATGGAAAAAAGGGTGTGGAACAGATGAGGGGATAGGAAAAATTACATCATAATGGAAAAAATAACTACAGTCAAAGCTAGAGAAGAAGAAAACTGTTTTGTACTGGAAGGGGAAGTGCTGACATAATAAATAGTGGTGGGGCAAATCAACATGTGGCATCAGGAAAAGATTGTTAATTCACTTCTGGAGGTGACCTCATCAGTGCTGTCTTCAGTTACATGCAAATGTATGAATCTGAACTGAAGCTTGTGATGGAAGTAGTGAATGATAGAATGTTAGTGTCTGAGTAGGAGTAAGATTCTGGTATCATGGGCTTATTTATCTTCTATTGTAGATTGCAGATTCAACTGTCACAAACGCTGTGCATCTAAAGTACCTAGAGACTGTCTTGGAGAGGTGATTTTCAATGGAGGTAAGATGAGAAACATGCTTTCAAATACTGTCCGATCTTTAGAGGCTTAACAAGGTGCTTTTAGTTCCCTCATCTTTGAATGTTTTATGTCTTTTTATTTTACCTTCTCAGTTTTTTCACCTGAGATTGCTGACAATTAAAAAGATTCACTGTAAAACTTATACTCCGGTGCTGGAACATAGGAAGTTCCAATCAAATATGAGGAAAAACTTCTATACGGTGAGGGTGACAGAGCACTGGAACAGGCTTCCCAGGGAGGTTGTGGAGTCCCCGTCTCTGGAGACTTTCAAGACCCGTCTGGATGCAGTCCTGAGTCATGTGCTCTAGGCAATCCTCCTTTAGCAGGGGAGTTGGACTAGATGATCTCTAGAGGTCCCTTCCAACTCTGAAATTCCGTGACTTTAATTTTACTTAATCAGTCTTGGCAACTGCAGTATGCTTTGCTTGAGATTGTTCAAGGAAAATAAAAAAATCAGGAAGCCTTCTCAATATACAAAAATTAAACATCTGTTGCGATCAGTCTGCTCCTTGTTCACCATAAAATATATATTTTTAAATGTTAGTATCTGAGGGCAAGTACCATTTTTTGTGACTTTCTCATATCCATGATTTTCAGTGGCCAGAGTCATCCCAGCAGTTTGTGAGGTAAAAGAGAAGGTGAAAAAACCAAGCCAAACTAAAATAAAAAAAACCCACTCTAATTTTTTTGAAACGTTAGTTAAGTAGGACTATCTTCTGAACAGACCTTACAGAGTTGGAAGGGGAAGGTAGGGAACAGTATGTGGAAGAAAGTTTGAAGTCTTATTCTTACAAGTTTTAGACCAGTATTGGGCTGATGAAACATGGGATGGATGAGCAGACAGTGAGGTGAATTGAAAGCTGGTTGAATGGATGGGCCTAGGGGTTGGTGATCAGTGACACGAGGTCTGTTTGGGGGCTGGTAACTAGTTGTGTACCCTAGCGGACAATACTGGGTCCCGTCCTGTTCAACATCTTCATTAATGATCTGGATGATGGGGCAGAGTGTACCGTCAGCAAGTTTGCTGATGTCTGGGAGCACTGGCTGATACTCCAGAGGGTTGTGCTGCCATCCAAAGGGACGTCGACAGGCTGGAGAAATGTTGGACCAGATGGCCTCCAGAGGTCTCCTCCAGCTTTGGGCTTCTCCAGTGTTGCCCAAAATCTTGATCATTGGTGTGCCTATTGTTGATCACACCAAAGTGCACAACCTGATTCAGAGGCCTGGGCAGCAGCCCTCTTAGCCAGTGGGTCCTTCACCATTACGCAATATATTCCATCCGTTCATGCGTGCCTTCGCCAGCTCCAAGGCTCCTGCCTGGGTCATGACATTGGTGGCCATGAACAATAATGTGCAACATGTTGTTGGCTGCAGCCTGCTTTCACTGCCCTTGTGATGCTAAGGTGCTAGAGCTCGTCGTTTGGGAACTACAGTTTCAGACAATTCTTTTGTGGACATAAGGAGTTGTTTATTTTTTTATTCTTTCTCCCACCCTTAAATTGAGCTCCCCTCACCCAAAAAAAAAAAAAAAAGGTTACAGATGAAGGTATTTGTATGTTTTATTTCTTAGTTTTCTACAGTGCAAGTTTTACAGCTTTTGGAAACTTTAAGCTTCTGCCAGCAGAGAGTCAGATGCGAGTAAAATCTGTTCTGCTTTTCTCTTTTCCTGCAATACCACAGCCCCCTTTTTCTCTCTTATTTTTGCTACTATAGGCTGCAAGGGCAGTGAGACCAGAGTTGGGTTTCTGTTGACAGAGAATTTCACTTGCACAGGAACTGTTCTCTGGGTCATCTCTAGCCATCAAAAGGCTTTGTACTGATTACTTGTGGAACAGAATTACTTAATGAGATTTAGGTTTAGACCTTAAGCTTTTCACTCCATTTCTTTCAATGGGATTCTTGTTTTGGTTGGATCTCTCTTGCCTTGGCATTTAGCAAAGATAAGTTGATAATGTTCACTAGCACGCTTTGCATCATTTAGTGAAAACTTGAGGATTTTGTATATTCTGGTTGTAGTTTCATGTTTACTTGCATAAATGCGAACTGAAGAAGAAATCTTGTGGATTTTGTTTTGTTTGGGTTTGTGTTTTTTTTTTCGTTGGTTGTTTTTTTTTCTTTAATTGTGTATTTGAAATAATATATGAATCCTGTGTTGTTTCCAGAACCTGCTAGCCCGGGCCAGGACTTGGACATGCCAATGGAAGTTGATAGCAGTGAAATGAACAGTGATGGTAGTCGGGGTCTAGATGATGCTGAAGAGCCTTCTCCTCCAGAGGACAAAATCTTCTTTATGGATCCATCTGACCTTGATGCAGACAAAGATGAGGAAGCTGTCAAAACCATCAGGTAAGTCATAAGGTGGATTTCTTTGCTCTGGATATACTTTCCACAATATTGTGAAGTAAAACTTTAAGCAGTAAAATGGGGCTAATCAGAATTGCTTTACTCAAAGTGTCACTTTTTTCATTTGTGTTTCTCTTAACCTGGAAATGCTTTGTAGAGTTATCCTGTCCCAAGCAAATGTGAAACATAACTAAATTAAAATAATATAGTCTCTTCTAATTGGAAAAAGTGCTGTGTTATGGCTGTTATCAAAGAAATAAACCCAGATTATCAAAACATGATAGAATTTATGGTTTGGCTTAACCTGGCTAAGACATGACTATGGTCTTTGTGACAGCCTAATTTAGTTAGTTATACATTGTTGGTTTAAAAGGAATTACTTGAGATATTTTAATATTCACATCACAGTTTATATGCATTATAGGTGAAAATGTGTTTTTTAATTTGAGTGTGATTTTTCTGAAGTGTTCTATCTGATTACTGTTACATAGTTCCTTTAATCAAGTCTCATCTTTTTACTTTCTGTGTTATTCTGAATAGTGTTGTCCTGATTTTCTTAGGTAATTTTTAATAACATAAGAGCAGTTGTATTAGGTCAAATGAAAGGTCAATTTAGGTAATAGCTAATAAGTAAGGAAGAGCATAAATTGATACCTTCTCAATTTTCGGTGATTTATAGCTCAAGGACTTCCTGAGTTAGAAGTAGCATCTTTTCTGTGTTCTACCTCTAGGTAGGATTTTTCCATTTATTTTTAACTGCACTTGGAGCAATTAAAGTTTTTTGGCACGTACAGCATCTTGTGGCAGACAATTCTGTAACTGTGTGCTATGTTAAAGTATCCTTACATTTTTGGTTTTGAACCTGCCATGTTATTTTTTTGTGTGTGTGTTTACAAATGTTTTTGTTAGTGCCACGCATAGGAGCTCTGGTGTTAAGCAGGCAACTTAGCGGTTCACTCCATCTCCAGTGTTATTAAAACATGTATGTTTAACTAATGACTGTCAGAACATTACAGAGTGTCAAATCTTTGTTTGCAGGACAGTTAATATCCCCAAGCATTAATAAAACTTCTTAGTGGAGCTGTGATTTGAATTAACACACCCCTGTTGATATTTTCATAAATTGAAAGTATGCTTAGATAGAAACCTTTATTAGTTAATACGAAGAAGTAGCATAGTCACTTTACCCAGACAAGAGAAAATAATAGCAATGCTGATGTTAATTATATTTTTATGCTGGATTAAGACCAGCAGTCTCAGCTAATTATTTTGCGAGAGCATCATTTCTGTAGATGTCCTCATGCCAGTGTATTTCCTCCGTGTTCCGTAAAGTAATTTCAGTACTGCAGTTCTTGCACTAGGAGAGCTATTGGGAGCTCAGATACCTTATCAATTTCATCTATCAATGAAATAATTTATATGGGAGGAAAAGGTGCCTGTTCCTGAAAATTATGGCTTAAATGT
Organism: Dromas ardeola; assembly: GCA_013398915.1. Classification (NCBI taxonomy): domain Eukaryota; kingdom Metazoa; phylum Chordata; class Aves; order Charadriiformes; family Dromadidae; genus Dromas; species Dromas ardeola. Next base: position 323,996 of record VYZM01000256.1, on the reverse strand, counting down.
GTAGTACCAGTGGAATTGCAGTACCGTTGTATTTTAACTGGTTAAATACTAACTGTTCTGTATTATTTTATTTGTTTTCTTTTTTTAGTCCTTCAACAAGCAATAATATTCCTCTCATGAGAGTTGTACAGTCAATCAAGCACACAAAAAGGAAGAGCAGTACAATGGTGAAGGAAGGATGGATGGTCCACTATACTAGTAGAGACAATCTGGTCAGTGATTTTAGTTTCTTCCTACATTAAGTTAAATTATTTCTCTAAACCAGTGTATTTTATTACTTTTACTTGGATATTCTGATTTATAGTATCATTTGAAAGAACTTAGCCATGACGTTTATTATAAAGAAATCTGGTGCAAAGGAGAAACTGTAGTTTAATCAAAATTCTTTAGGTGGCAATTCAACAGTACTTCTCCTTCTCCCTTTTAAGAAGGAGAAGCATCTCTAAATTGTCTCAAATAAATTGCATGTTTCAGATTTCAGCTTTCCTCAGATAATAATTGGGAATAATTTGCTTATGTCTTCTGTTTAGCAGTTGAACTAAATGTTTGTATTGAGGTTTTTTTTCAACTACATGAAAAGATATAAAAATGATGAGTACTAAAATGGTTGTTACTGTTACTCTAATGATCTAGGTGTTTGTAAATATTTATGTGTAGATATGGGAGCCCTTCATTCCTCTAGCAATTCACACTATCTAAAAGTAAGCATTATTGAACACCATCTTCCCCCAAACTCACTATTCCTCTTGATGTCAGGAATAAAGAGTTCTGGTTTAACTGTATGTCCTTGGGTATGGAAGCATCCTCCAAAAAGACTACGTTGTTTCCTTCCAGTGCTACCAATAACGATCTCTTAATTGAACCTTCTTAGGCAAACTCCTTGGGTTTGTGTGTTGAGGAGGGAGATAAGGAAGAGTAACCGGGTTCATTAAAGTTGTCTGATGGGATGGAGTGAATCCTCTTGTCTTCTGGTAGATGAATGAAAAGGATGAAGAAGTTCCCAGATCTCGTGAAGCACAGTGTGTCATATTAAGACTATTCATGAAAGTCAGCATAAATACTTTTGCATTCTTTCTCTCTACGCAGGAATCTTATTGAAGGGGACTTCAGGAATTTAGGGAAGCAGAGTTATTTAAGTTTGGTTGAAATCAAGCTGAGGAGTGATACTAGTTAGCTCAGGATACTGTAGTATTTTTATTCTTTGTGATTGTCCACTAAACAGACCACTGCAAGTGGTCTGTCAGAAACTGCCTTACGAAACTTTTATTTAAATTACAGTTTTCTAACATCTAGATGTATTTATCACAAAGCAAAGTAAGTATCAAGCATATTTCAAATGAGATTCCAGCCAAGGCTACTTAACAGATGCAATTATCATCCACTGGCTATGGAAAAACTAAGGCCAGGTAGTAGACAAAGATGAATAGTTCTAGCAGCGTTCAGGGCAAACCTGGCATCTGGCCCTGATTTAGTCTTTCAGTACAGCCAGTACTTTTTTCCGTTGACTTTTTTGGACCTCCTCATACAACAGTGATCAGATCGTACACCTTAGTTTAGTTTGATTCTTTTTTCATCCGTCAGTCTGCCTGCTACCTAGATGACGTCTACTGAAAAAGGAGTATTATGCCCCAAAGCAAGATACCTTCAGCCAAGCAAGATAGAATCATAGAATGGTTTGGGTTGGAGGGGACCTTGAAGACCATCTCGTTCCAACCCCCCTGCCGTGGGCAGGGACACCTCCCACTAGCCCAGGCTGCTCAAAGGTCCATCCAGCCTGGCCTTGAACACTTCCAGGGATGGGGCATCCACGACTTCCCTGGGCAACCTGTTCCAGTGCCTCACCACCCTCACAGTACAGAATTCCTTCCGAATATCTAATCTAAATCTACCCTCCTTCAGTTTGAAACTGTTACCCCTCGTCCTATCATTACACTCCCTGATAAAGAGTCCCTCCCCATCCTTCCTGTAGGCCCCCTTTAAGTACTGGAAGGCTGCTGTAAGATCTCCCTGGAGCCTTGTCTTCTCCAGGCTGAACAACCCCAACTCTCCCAGCCTGTCCTCATAGCGTGGGTGCTCCAGCCCTCGGATCATCTTCGTGGCCCTCCTCTGGACCCATTCCAACAGGTCCGCATCCTTCTTGTGGTGAGGACTCCAGAGCTGCACGCAGTACTCCAGGTGGGGTCTCACCAGAGCGGTGTAGAGGGGTAGAATCCCGTCCCTCGACCTGCTGCCTATGCTGCTTTTGATGCAGCTCAGGATGGGGTTGGATCTTACAGAGCTTCCTAATGGGAGGAGACCATCAGCTATTTCCTTTGTCTGCTTCGCTCTCGGCAATGTTAAACTATTTCTTATTACTGAAACAACTTGGTCTTTCTCTCAGTTCCAAAGAGGTTTATTTTACAGATATTGCTGTCAAACTTCTTGCTGACCCTGGATAACCAGATATTTCACCCTTTATAATGAAAAGTTTCTGTATAATCATCTCTATTCTTTTCCTCACTCTGAGCCCATTCTTTTTCAGAATGTGGTATGGGCAGATTTTTGAATCCCTGTCTGAGTTACCAACCTGTTTCTTAATTCCCCTCCACCAAAGCCTCCCGTGATTCATGATTTAGTGAAGAGCATGTATGTCCAAAGGACAGGTTCACCCTTATGCTTTCACGCAGTTTCCATTCAGCGCTGGCTGGGAATTCCATTTACTTAATCCATGTCCTGGCTCTCTTTATCCAAGTCCTACAGGTAGTCTTAGCTTCCCCATGACTGAAGCGATTTAAGCTCTGCTGTATTAAGTTTCAAACTAGTGTCATCCTAGGCCAGAGTTAAGAGTTGTGGATTTTTGTCACAGAAAAAGGAAAATGGTTTTCTAACTATCTGAGCATGGTGCACGCAAAGTAACTTAGATTCACACAGTCGTGTTAGCTTTCTAAAAGCTTCTTTGTTTTGAGGAATGATCCTTTGCTTAAAATTACAAGACAGTTATGTGCAACAGCTTATTTGTGTTACTTTTTGGTGGAGGCAATATTTCTCATTGGTGCAGACTTCCAGAAAATGGCTATTTAGTCTGTCTTGATTTTTATTTCACACACACCCCACGCCCCACCGCCAAGATATTTTGTCCACTTGAATCTTGTAATCTGTCTTGCTACTGCATGCTTTTGACCTTCTAGAATTCTATGTTGACAAAAGAATTAAGGACTTGTTAGGCTTGCTCAGTCCTTGAACCCTTGCGATGTTGGTGTGAGGGCACAGAGGGAGAAAGCATGACTCCTGCAGTTGTTACTAAATTAAAATAATTCAGGTTTTGTGAGCACATGTACCTGTGTAGGTAAGTGTGTTTTCTGTATGAGATAACTGCCGTTGTCACTGCTGTAACTGTAAGGTAAGTGATATTTTTTCTGGTTTGTAGAAAAAATTTTATGAGCCTCTTCTTGAGTTTAAAAAAATCTTTATTCCCAGTGTGTATATTTTCATGTATCTAGTCTAAGCTGCGATTGTAGATTAATGTTGGTTGATTATCTTAGCTCTTTAAAGCCTTCTCATTTAAATAATTGGATAACAGAAGCCATAAAAGTGTTTATTCCTTACATTATTGTACTGTGCGTTTTGTAGAGAAAAAGGCATTATTGGAGACTGGACAGCAAATGCCTCACGCTATTTCAAAATGAATCTGGAACAAAATATTACAAGGTAAGTGATGATGAGTAATAATTATTTACTCAGTGCTTTATAGATCTGAAATCTACCTGTGAGCAGTATAACTATTATCTCCATTTCCCCATCTTTTTTAATCAAAACTGTGACAGGTTAATTTTTGTCCGGAGCTTGTAAGTGAGAAGGATCAAGACTAACTCTGAGAAGTTGCTTGCAGCTCCTGTTCTAGGCCCCTTGAGTATGCCTCTCCTTGCATTTTACATGTACTGTTCTCCTGAATTGCCTAACATATTAAGGTTTCTTCACAATTGCCAGCGAATTTGTTTGGCCACTAGTCTAATGAAGGCTAGGATTTTGGAGTTCTAAAAGTAGTGACTAAAAGTTTGCATGCATATGTATTTTAGTTTGAGGGTCCCAAAACTAGATTATTCCCAACTGTATGACTGAAAGTTGCAACCAAGATTTAGAGGAAAACTTACTGTGCAGCATCGTGTTGTAGAATTTAAACTTATTGCTAAGTTTAGTATTTTATTAATATAGTAATCTGTTCAATGGTGGAATATTCAGAAAATGTGTTCTAATGTATAAACAGGATTTTTCCCTTTCTTGTCTTACACATTTAGGTGGGGGTCCAAATCTTGCAGCTTCTTCCTTTATAACATCTCTAAGATCAAGCCTTTTCTCTGTTCACCCAGCTAAACTTGCCCAGATCCTTTTCATCCCTCTCTTGACCAATGCAGTCTCTTCTTCTCAGACCTCCCTGATACTTGTATTGCCCTGTGCATTCAAAACACAGCTGGTAAAATATGTTCCTTGCTTGTTGCTCCGTTATGTTACTGCTTTTAGTCCTTTGACTTGCTCCTTTGGCCCCCCTTTTTAAACTGCTTAAATCTCAGGTTATTTGTCTTTGCTGTTAGTCATTCAGAGTTGTTGCCTTTACATTTATTTGCTCTTCTTCTTAATCAGCTACTGTCTCTTAACCCCTAATGCCAACCTGGTGTTCGTCTGCTTGTTCACTACTCTTGTCAGTGACATGCACCTGTACACCTTCCCATGTGTGTGGAATGTCCTCTTCCAGCTAGTGTGAACTTGCAACCATTTCTTCCTTCAGATCTGTTCACTAGTACTGCCTGCACCATGATCTTAAACTGGCAAGGTAGAAGAGTCAGTAGAAGTTGTTAATATCTATATGAAAGAGAATCTTTACCAAAACCCACATCCTCTTCTTCATGTTGTCTTGTTTCACTTTTTTCCCCTGTCTTGTTCTTCTCTAGCTAAGCTGTGTGAACTACAGGGGGGGAAAGGGTCATTCTAGAGTTGTGCATCGTTTGTGTGTGTGGGGGGGTGTCTGTCAGGCTTAATGTAAATGCAGTTTGTCTGCGTAGAGAACAGTAGTTGTATAGAGAGAATTGTGGTGGGGCTGGAAGTCTCTCTAGGCTTGTATAGAGGAATTCAGAAAACCATGGGTGGGCAATGGTTATGCACAGTTTGACATTAGTTACGAAACTTGATATGTTGGTTTTGTTATTTTGATATATTTGCTTTGATTTCTTTGCAAACACTTTTATGTTTTGAATATCAGTATATTAAAATCTTATGTGCATTTTCATTTTTTAATCTCTAATATTTTTCTTCAGGAGATTCCACTTTCAGAAATTCTCCAGGTGACTCAGCCTCGCGATTTTTCAAACGTGGTGCAGGGCAGCAACCCATACTGTTTTGAGATCATCACTGACACGATGGTGTACTTTGTTGGCGAAAACAATGGCAGCAGTCATCACAGTCCTGTTCTTGCTGCCACCGGAGTTGGACTTGACGTAGCTCAGGGCTGGGAGAAAGCCATTCGTCAGGCTTTGATGCCAGTCACTCCTCAAGCTAGCATTTGCACTGCTGCAGGACAAGGAAAAGATCACAGTAAGCAGGGAGACAAGGCACTATTATTCGTATTCCGAAGCTGTTAATGGTAGACATTCCTTTCAGAAAAGGGCTTATTTAGAGCGAAGTATTGTCTGTCTGTTCTCTGCTGAATTGGGTCCGTAATCTTCCACGAGTTTCTAAAAAGTGACACTCAGGTTTGTGGAGGGTGGGCAAATCCTTTAATCTGTTGAAATAGGAAGTAGTAGTTTAGAATCAGATTTACTATATGAATGCATATTGCGGAGCTTTATTGTAGGAGCATTAAGAACTCGCACATAGTCGCTGGATGTAAAAAGGGACCATAGTTTAGATATTTCTAATATACTTTAAAAAATTAAGTCTATATATATATATCTATTCAGATATATCTGTATCTCTCTCTCTCTCTCTATATATATATATATCTATCTATATCTATTTCAGATGTAATCTGAAAGAACTAAACTTGCATACTTTTTGATGTTATCGCCTATGTTTTTTTTTAAAATCTGTGAGATGCTGGTAGCTAAGGAGAAGAAAAGCAGTTAGTGATGCAATGTAAATACTGCCAGTGGTGGAAAGAACTTTAGCTGAGCTGTGGTTAGTAATAAAAAGTACCGTGTTCTTCCTTTTATGCACCCATCCTCCCTTTCTTTCTCTGGCATACGATCATATTCATTATAAAGGCTCCACCAAACTACCTGTTGTGTTCTTTCTCTTCAGACATCTCCTTGTTCTTTGCAATGATATTCATTCGCATTCTGTACTGAGATTTATGCTTTCATTCTTCAGTTTTCTTTCATCTTCCAGCTACTCCTTAATCTTTTAGTGAAATTTTCTTTTGCAGGAGATTCTGAGATTAGTTTCTCATCTCTGGTATCTGATTATTCTGCATCAGCAACAGCTAAGAACATATAAATGCTAGTCTGAGGTAAAGGCACTTTCTGAAAATACAACCATGGTCTGAAATGGTAAACTATGAAATGCCAGTACTGGTATCTGTATTTAATTGCAGTGAAGAAAGATACCTGTAAGATGGTACCTCATAACTAGCCTCATACATATGTAAAATGCCCCTTTTGATATGAAATTCTTAGTTCATATATATATATATATATACACACATATATATATATATACATACACACACACACCCCCCAAAGCTCTCTCTGTTTTCTAGAACTTAAGGCTTACTGTTGCTGAGAGGCTTGCAAAGACAGTTGCTTTTTCAAAAATCCATGTTTTTGCAGATGTAAATAATAACATTTTTATATTTAATAGGGAGCAGAGCTGTAGGGGTAGATACAGAGAGGGAGTATTTTAGCATGCTTAGGATTTTAGGTGTATAAGAAACTACTATGAGTTGTGGAATGGCGTTCGCATGCTCTTAGACAACTCATCAGGCTGTTTTTTAAACTCTGAAGAGCCCACAAAATGCCTGTTCATCTCTTTCCTTCCCGCACACTGAGCCATGAAATGTATTCCAAGAGCCTTTAAGAAAATTAGACTTTTAGTTTAAAAAAAAGAAAACCCCCAAAGCCTCAAATATGTTATTTTAAATGAAGAAACCAAAAGAGGAGAGTTACATTGCTAGTGCCTGAAATACTTGCAGCAGTAGGGAATTTGTAGTGTCAAAATGACTGTAAGACATTTTGTCTAGTCAATTTATACCACATTCTAGTCAGAAAGTAGTTAGAAATGAGGATGTTCTTCCAGTCTGACCAGTGGGAAAGAATCCTTTCTGAGCTTCTACCTAGGGGTGGTTGGGGTGGGATGTTTCTGAGCTGGAATGAGAAAGAGAAGGCTAGTAAGCCGTTATCTGGTATAGATTACATATTGAATCCTGGTATTACTAATTTCTTCAGAAGTGACAATCTTTCAGCCCTTATTCTCATGCATTTCAAATGCTAGAAAAATGGATTTATTTGGTAGGAGTAACGCAATCTCTACCTACCAGATATTGTGTATTCTGTAGCCATCTATGGAGAAGGGTTCAGTGTGTTCTCTTTAAACAGTTTCAAAAACTGTATCTTCACTTTCTAATTACCTTGTTTTATCCTTGCTGCAGTTTGTGTTGACCTTAGTAACTCTTTTGTCTGCCGTCTTAACTTCTTTTTCCTTGTGTTCTGTACTGTCACTCCAATACAGACCTGACTAGAGTCAATCAGTTGACTTGTGCAAGGCTGTAATTCCAGTTCAGTGCAGTATTTGGAGTGTCTTTGAGAACTAGTATTTGTTGCTATCTTAAGTCTATAAATTCCTTCTTTGAGATAAAGCACAGGTGGCAAAAATCAGATACAGAAGTTTTCTTTGTTCTCTAAAATAGTGTTTTTTAAGGCCCAAGGCTGCTCTTATGTTGATAAAGCCTCTTTTCAAAGTGCTAGTAAGTCTATGGTGTATCTTCAATCCACCTTGTATATGAATTTCTTCTGCATTTTTTTTTTTTGGAGTTCAACATAACGAATGATAGGTGTCCATTTCTGACGTTCTTTACCTCTGTCTTGGAAGTCAAAGGAAAAGGGTATTTTCTGCTTTCCTTGAGGTATCTCCTCTTGTCCGTGCATCATAATATCATTCCTGTGATGAAAACTTCACGTCAACATCTGCTGCAGGCTGAAAATTTGATATCTTTATCTGGTGCTTTTACTTGCAGGTTACACTTCGTAGATGTACTCTTATATTCCAAAGATTTATACGCTTCGGTAGTTTATCCATGAAACAAAGATTGTTTATATTATGTGTTTTATTGCTTTTTTAATTATCAGGTCTTCTGTTACTTGCTTTGATGTTTCCTTTTCTTATGTATTTATTCTGTATATCTTGATGCCACAGAAAATTAGTAACCACATTCATTGGACTGTAAGGAATCTACCCAATCCTTTTCCCTGTATTTCTCTATATTACTGTCAGATTCTTAGAAGTTTAATGAACTCTGATACAATTGCCACATCACTGTTGCTTGTGGTTCTCCAGCTCTCTATTGTGTACACGCTCGTACTGTTCTGCTATTTTTGTAATCAGTGATATGACAAAAATAGATAAACAATACCAGCAAAACTCCCAGGGCTGTTTATCTAAATCAGTTGTGAAATTTGAGTTCCAGGGTATGATGTTTCTGCAGAACATCAATAACAATCATTTCACCATGACGGGGTTAGAAGTCAGTGAAGGGATTTTTGGTTTTGTGGTTTGGTTTTTTTTCCCCCTTTTTACTAGAAAAAGCCTGCCCATCCTAGTTACTTACTCAGTTATATCTTCTTTGTTGCAGAAGAGTTATCTCTAAGTATCTCCGTTTCAAATTGCCAGGTCCAGGAGAATGTGGTGAGTCACACTTACTGTATAAATAATGGTGTTTATTTACCTGGGTATTACAAAGTGATTGGTAGTAACAGTGTCTGGATGAGAAATGAACACCAGGGTATTGTAGCTAAAAAATTCTGTGTTATATACAGGAAGTAATCTACTTACGGGGCACAGGTGTCAGTTTGTATGAATGTATGTCCCTGCTTTCTGGATCCTCTTCGGGAAGTTTGTTGTGTTTCTCCATTCCGTTCAGGGTGATGATGGCACTCTTTACACAGTTTGATTAATGTAAAATGTAAATACAGTTCGGCCAGTACTAGTATGCTTATGAACATTTTGATTACTCCTGATGTTTGTGATTTCTTTTTTTCTTGCATTAGGATATCAGCTCTGTGTACCAAATATTTGCTGATGAAGTGCTGGGTTCTGGTCAGTTTGGTATTGTATATGGAGGTAAATCACATTAGATTCTATGCTGCATTTATTAAAGTAGAATATCTGTCTGCTTGATAGAATTAGCTGTTTCATATTTACTTAGCTGTATCTAGAACGTCTAGATGAAGTTTATCTTGTTAAAAGTTTTGTTTCTATTACTCTACTGTTTCTCTCTGCATTTTTATGTACAATATTTCTTATAATTCATTTTTTGCACTTAGAGATTTGCGGTGGCATCAAAATTGGTTTCGAAAATGCATTGCATTTTGACCAGTTAAATACAAAGAAATCTCGAGTCTGAATTTGGTCTTGGTTAATGATGTGGGGTTTTTTAATTGCAAATTCTAACACCGTTGTCTGTATTTTACAGTATTGGAAGTCATGTATTTAAGGAGGTTATCAGTTATACCTGTTTTTAATGATGTCTGAGAGATGAGGCCAAAAGCAATTAGAATAATACATACTTTAGTTTGTGCTTTGACAGTGTTTATGCAAACAGTATTGACATATTTTATGCAAACAGTTTTGCTACGAATTTCTGTCAGCAGGATAAAGCAGAGGGAGGAATTCTTTGTCCAGAAGTTTCAGTTTTAGGTTTCAAATGTAGTTTTATCCCTCTTAGTTTTTAAAAACTTCTATTGCAACATACAACTTGTTAATAGTATGTAATCACAAAAAAGGAAATACTAGAAATGCATCATGTGAACCATTTCTTTTTTTTTTCTTTAATCCCATGTGTTATATCTCAAGTGTTGAGAAAACCACACACCATAAATCTGGAAAGAAAGAAAAAGTGATAACTAATGATTTAAAAGTGGTAACCTTTCTGCTTTTGTCGTGTTGTCTTTCTAGTCAGGAAGTGTTGTGGCTACGATTTTTGTGTGTGCCAATTGTGTAGTTAAATATTTTTCTCTATTACTTCTGAACCGCTTGATGGAAATGCGGTTTGATGGTCTGGTTTTACATCACACTCAAGATGTCTATTTTTTTCCCCTTATATTTCTTAAAGCATAGTGTGAATCAAAGTATGCTCCCTTTCTTATGAACAGAACGTGCACAAATGCAGACGGTAGTTGAATGTTTTGATTTAATTTCTGTGTATACTCTCTTAAATTGCCTTTTAGGTAAATCTCAGCTTGTTATTTTTCATGATTCAATGCTTATAAATGCTTATGAAAGGCTTTTATTACATTAAATCTTTTCACTTAAAGATACTTTAAAACATATAGGATATGCATACTCAGTTTCTTTAGATAAAATCACAAGCTGAAAGAGCAAGAAAAGAGAAAATAAAGGAATATTCTTTTCCTGGCTTTGCACACTGCTTAATTGCTGCTGGTGTTTGGGGAGAGTCAATCTGGTAACTTCTAATATTGGCTTCTTCCACCTGTGTAGGCTTACTGAAATAATGGTAACAAACCCATTTATTTAAACAAATAAAGGTAAAATTAAGGTGGGTCTCTTTGTTGTTGTGGTGGGTTTTTTTATGTCCTCGATTCTGGACAAACATTTAAAAATGTTAATTTTACCAATATCCTGTAACTTCTTGATGTTTCCAGCTCCTGTTTCTTTTGGTGAGAACAGTTTCCCTCTGCCTATTTTGGTTAGTTTTGAAGGGTCTGAAAAATGGAGACGGGAAAAAAAAAAAATTCTTGGTAGTTTCTTACTGATGTAAAACTTGCCCTGAAGCCTGTTTGGTTGTGTTTTACTTAGGAAAAGGAATTGTCAAGCTGCTTTTCTGTTAGTCTTTGTGTTCAATTTTTAGCTCTAGTCTCGCTTCTCTAGTGAAGTGTTTTGTTAGTTTGGTCGTTTTGCTCTTGCAGCCTAGCATTTGTCTTCTGGTTTTGCACCTAGTTTGTAGTTAATGGTATTTCTGCTACACTTCAATATAATTTGATGTCTGGTGGAACCAGAGTCGCTTTCCCTGAATCTAGGATTTTATTTAAATCATAGCTGTGTGCTGTGATTTCTAGTATTTTGCCTAAAAATTGCTGATTTGTTACAGACAAAATGACAAAACTCCCCAAATCTCTTTCTTCCAAGACTTCTGGCTTTATGCTGTTGTCTGTGACAGTCCGTTACACAGCGTATGCTTTCCTTAGGACGAATGTAATCTTTCTAAAATTTATTTTTTGCTCTTCAATTTTTAGTTCTGTTTGGTAACTTTTTAAACCCTTTTGGACCTTGAGTGGTATCTCTGTTAACAGCCTTACATCATCTGGGGGAGATAACCCTGGATTTGACCCTTTATTCATGACGATGTTTAAGGCAGGTGTGTTAGTTGCAATTCCTGTGCCCTGCCCAAGCCCTGGCCACCAGTCCTGAGTGCAGAGCAGCAGGTGGGTGGTTAGCGAAGGCGTAGCTGGGCTTCCCCTAGCAGTTCCAGTAGAGTCCCCTGTGCCACTTGCACTCTAGCTGTGTGTGTGTGTATGTCATCCCTTTTCCTAAAATGGCTTCCAAATCCTTCATTAAGCGGATACTGACTTCTTTTTTCCTTTGGTGCAGACTTGCTGTTCTATATTAGTTTAGTATTAAATGTCTTAGACTATCAAGGTCTTGCAGTGTGTGATCCCATTAACTTCTGTGATGTGCATGTGATAGAAGTCAGTGTAGCAGTTGTGGAGAAGCCGGGTAAGCATTTACAGGCACTCGCTTGGCCCTTGAAACATCCTCTCTGCGTATTGCAGAATGCTTCTCATGTAGCTAATGCTGGTTGCAGCAAGGAATTCTATTCAGTGCTATCATAGAATCACAGAATGGTTCGGGTTGGAAGGGACCGTAAAGATCATCTAGTTCCAACCCCCCTGCCATGGGCAGGGACACCTCCCACTAGATCAGGCTGCTCAGCGTGTTTTATTTCTTACCACAAATTTTTAGAGCTTTTTTGATGACAACAGACAGCCCCTGGGTGTTAATGTGTTGATCTTCATGGCACATAATTACTCCTGTGTTCCTTTAAAGTATTAGATGTAATTTCTTGTGCATGTGGACCCCATAAAAGTATGAAACCACTGGAGAAGACTTGTAGGTCTTTCTTCATATTTGTCTTGAATAGTTTTTTTGGTTTTCTTGTAGAAGAGGCAATATTCTATGGGAGTAGGTATTGTGTGCTAATGTGCAAGTCCCTTGCACAGACAAAAACTTCACCTAGTACATCTAATGTCAATGTGCATACCTGACAGCAGAGTAGTAAACAGTTTATCTACTCCCCTCCTGTTGAGGCTGATCGCTTCTTGTTACTCATGTACCAGTTGCAATTTTAAATATAAATATAGTAATGTTGTACATTTGTACAAAATATACTTGTTTCCCCAAAAAAGAGTTTCTGCTGTAATGTTTTATAGCTCTGAATTGCTTCTACCTCTTGATGGCTGACATTGACTTTCTGTTTAGGAAAACATAGGAAGACTGGAAGAGATGTGGCTATCAAAGTCATTGACAAAATGAGGTTTCCAACTAAACAGGAGAGTCAGCTTCGTAATGAAGTAGCCATTCTCCAGGTACAAAAATATTTTTGGATCACATTGGAGTTTGTCTCAAGCCATTAATAAGATTTTTGTAATGTGTGTAAGTGCTCTGAATCTGTGTATGTGACTTCTAAATCTTTTTGTAAGAGACAATCTTAGAAGAGGGAGAATTCCTGAGTATTTGGTAGATTTGATAATTTGGGAGTGGTATCTACCCCCGATAGGGGATCCACTGATGACACGTACTTTAGCTCTGTGTTGTCTCCCCCAGGTAGCAGGAAACCGGGTTATTTTGGCTGCCGTCCACTACTGGCTCCTCAATCTGAGCATTATTCTTGCATGTTCTGTACTCAAGCTACTGAGCGTATCGACTGTAAAATTAATCATTATGGATAACTTGTGTTAAAACAAATTAGTCTCAGTAGTCATAATCAGCATATTTCATGGGTTGACACTTCTGTTTCAAGCTAGTTTCTTGACTCAGACATCTTGTTTTTTCATGTCTAACTCTCCACTTAACGACTTTTTGATTTAAGGTACAACATTTCTGTGTAATTCAGGATATTTCATACTGTTTTATTTTAGTGATGTAGATATATTATTTTATTTTAGAATTTGCACCACCCTGGGATCGTGAACCTGGAATGTATGTTTGAAACCCCAGAACGGGTCTTTGTTGTGATGGAAAAGCTGCATGGGGATATGCTAGAGATGATTCTTTCCAGTGAGAAAAGTCGACTTCCAGAACGAATAACTAAGTTTATGGTCACTCAGGTTGGCATTCAGTCTCTCTACTTGTAGAGGAAAGGCTAGATTTGTCTTTTGTCCTTGTGTGAGAATGGAGTTTGGAGACATCGTTTTCTGTATTGTTATTTAAGAGAGGCAGCACAGAAGGCTGCACACCTAATGAAAGTTGAATAAACATGGAAAGAATTTTGAATGCTAATTATGTTAAATTTTTTGCCCTTCTTTCCCAAGACATAACATTATGGACATCCAAAGATGCATGTCAGTTTTTTTGCTTAGTAAGCATTCAAAAGAGAGGTAGGAGCCGGGGTGGGGGGGGGAATAATCCAAGCCATTAGTTGCAAGTTTTGACAGGCTGGGAAAAAAATAGTACTTGTACAGTATATACTGGTTAATTTTTTAGGACCGTGTTGATACAAATTACCGTATTGCTTTGCATGTGTGAGTTTTGACACTTTTGGTCCACTTGAAAAGTTCTGATAATATTCTTTCGTTTTTGTAGATACTTGTTGCTTTGAGGAATTTACACTTCAAGAATATTGTGCACTGTGATTTAAAACCAGAAAATGTACTACTAGCATCAGCAGAGCCATTCCCTCAAGTGAGTGAAGATTAAAAAAAAAAATACTTCTTTCATCACTTCTCATTGTTCTTTTTTCAAGAAATATAGGCATTGCAGCTTAAAAGGTGGCCTCTTGTGGGATTGTTCAACTGACTTCATCTAGAATTACTTGATATAGTTGTCTTTTTTTTCCCTTTACAACTCTTAGCCTGGCTTTATGCTTAAGGATCTGTTTCAGTTTCTTTCCCCTCCGACGTGGATCCCATCTCAACAGTGCTGAGCACCAGCATTCTTTCTTCCAAAGAGCCTGAGAAGTGCTACTACTGCCAGCGCTTAGTAAAAGGCTGTGTAAACTGCATCTTTTTGTTTTATGATTGTAAAGAGTGCATGGAAATTGGTATTCTGGATTAGTGAGAATAGTCTAGTGGAAACAGTACAGGACTAAAACTTCAAGACCAGTCCTTATTTCTGTTCCAGTGCTGTTTGACCCTGGGAAACGACTTCTTCGCTGTTGTGCATCATCTTCTCCTCCTTGCTTTTGTCTGTCTTGCTTAGAAGCTGTCGTGAAAAGCTCATTTGTCACTGATCTTGCTTGGGGATCTTCATCATCAGTGTATGTGATGTTACATTGTAATATAAACTAAATAGCTGATTTCTGTAAGAGAAATGCTGTCCAGTGATATTAGTATTTATGTACTGTCAACTATTACGTTAGATACCCTGGATAGTATGGATTTTGTGGAGGATATACAGAAATCAAAAGCTGCTAGGCAGCATCAGGGAATTGCTTCCAGTCCTGCGACACTAATGTAAAGTGGAGTGCACTTTTGGAGAGTCACTTGTATGCCTTTAGTGCATTGCTCTTTCTTATACCCTGAGGAGGGCTTATTAACTTGGGGTTGGTGTTGGACTTGATCTGGATCCTTTTTTCTGTACAAGTGCCTGCTGTATTCAAGTTAAAGAACCATGAAGATTTGAGCATCAGTGCAGGCACCAGTTGTTGAGGCTTTTTACCTGCGTGATTACTGGACTGTTCTTCTGTCCAGAGGTGGCTGGGTCTGAGTTCTAGTTAAAACTCATTGTTTGATTTCTGTGTAGCTGAAGCTTCCAGCTTCAGGAATGTGATTAAGAGGAACGGGATCTGGCTGGGATTCATATGTTTTTGTTTTTTTGTTTTTTTTTTTTTAAATTTTGGTTCTGTGCCTTGTGAGGGTGTGGATTTGCCTCTGAAAATGAGCTGAGTTTGGAATCAAGTTTTTTGTCCTTACTTGCATACTTATAGCCATGTACTGCGCAGACTGCCTCAGACCTCAGCCCCGTGCAAGGCCAGTTCGTGTCTCAGTCTGGAGCAGGCTCCATCTGCAGTCTGCAAAACCAGCAACCTAAAACGTTAACTGACTGGCTTACGTAATGTTTCGTCTCTGTTTCAGTGCATACGATGTTTAAAATGATGGCAGAAACGGTATCAAGTACCACTCTGGTCTTGGGCGGTAACATGCTTTGGAGATCAAGAAGAGATTTCGTGGTTTAAAATGTATTTCTTTTGCAGGTGAAGCTGTGTGACTTTGGTTTTGCACGTATCATTGGTGAAAAATCTTTCAGGCGCTCTGTGGTGGGGACACCCGCTTACCTTGCCCCTGAAGTGCTGAGGAGTAAAGGTTACAACCGCTCTCTAGACATGTGGTCGGTGGGAGTCATTGTCTATGTGAGCCTTAGTGGTACCTTCCCATTTAATGAAGATGAGGATATAAATGATCAGATTCAAAATGCAGCGTTTATGTACCCACCAAATCCTTGGAAGGAAATTTCCAGTGAAGGTAAAGAAATATATTTTCTCTATTAGAATGTCTTTGTATGTAGATAATGCATTCAAATGCTTAAACCTCAAAGTCTGTTCAGATAGGAGGGTGAGAATTATTGATAGTTTGAGTTTAGTAGACTATGCCAAAATGACTAAATATAATCTGGCATGTATTTGTGAAACATAAATCATCTAAAACATTGTATTTGACAATTTTCGGGGCAGGAGGAGCCAATAGATTTAGCAAGAAAAATTGATTGCATACATGAGGAGTGGGATAAATAACCTGGAACCTCCCAAAATGCCCAATGAAAAGTTAAATCGTGTATTTGCTGTACGCTGATCTCAAAACACACTTTATCTAAACTATGATTACAGAAATGGTTCAGAGTTGAATCTGGGATTTTAGTTTTGTACGCTAGCGAGTGGAAAAAAAAACCTGGATCTAAATGTCAGTTCTGAACAATCTAGAAGTTTATGAGGTTGGTCTCTAGAGCTCTCCAGTGCCAGCTTTGTTATTAGTAACGTATGTATGATTAACACACAGGTAGATGTGGAGGGACATATACAAAAGTATACAATAGTGAAACTACCTACATAATTTTGGAACACAGGATTATGCTCAAGTTATTTAGGCGCTTCTGAAAATCACTAAAATAGTAGGGGAAAAAGCTTAACGAGTAATATAGTGAAGCTTTTAGTGTTTCCCTCAAAGCTGGGGGGTAGCTTACGCCCTACCTATTCTGTAGCCTCATTTAACATAAGCAAAGCTAAATATAAAATTCAAGAGCTTGGTTAAGTTTAAAAGAGTTCAGTTGGACACACACACACTTCACTTTCACTGCAGCATGTGAATGATGATAGAGGTGATTTAGTATTTAAACAATGTAATTTTTGTTCTGTTGTTCTTTGTCAGCCATTGATTTAATAAACAATTTGCTTCAAGTGAAGATGAGAAAACGTTTCAGTGTTGACAAATCCCTTAGTCACCCGTGGTTACAGGTAAACCCATCTGCCTTTTTCACTATGTTTGTAATGGTTTATAATGATTTTTTTGGGTTAAATCCTTCAGAGGCTTATTAAAACTGCTGCTATCAAAGTTTGTTAACAAACATTCAGGGAGGCTTGAGCATTTCTGGTTTTAGCTTTACATTTTATGTGCTGCAGGATTCTGCCCATCTGTCAGTGGCTTCTTTCCTCAGGGAAAATTTTGTCTTATTGTGTCCCCTGCCCTTTACTTTCAGTCTGACGCCAACATAGAATTTTACTCTCCTGGCACCTCTCCTGAATGTGTGCTGGGTGCATGGAGCCCCACTGGAATCAGTACAGACACAAACGTTGTTTGTTCAGTGCTGAAGCGGATGCACAAGCTGGTGTGTGCTGTAACTTGTAGTTGTTTGGGATGGAGTTTTTCCACTTGTTTTCCACTTCCACTTTGACACAGGTTCCTTTCATAATGGTTTCACAATACTGTACGCACTTACCCATGCACACAAATAACTTAAAAGATGTTAAGGGAAAAATCCAATTAATTTTGAGTACAAACAATATTGGAATGAGTATAATTTCATGTATGTGCATATGTATACACAATTAATTTTATAATAAAGCTAACATAGCTGTCTTGTTACAAAGAGATTTTGCGATTTACAGTGTTACATCCTTAGATACTAGCCTGTTTAATTTTGAACCATTTTTTGTGGACACTCTGGGGTATTTTGGGGAGGTGTTTTTTTTGTGGGTTTTTTGGTTTTTTTTTGGTGTGTTTGTTTTTAGCAGATCTTGTTGATTATATCTTGTGGCTATTTATACTAAAAGTAGAGACAAACTGCATAATTTATCTGTGGGACTATAGTGCTGCTGTTTCTTAAACTGCTTCCTTAAATCTCTTTTGCTCCTTAGGATTATCAGACTTGGCTTGACCTCAGAGAATTTGAAACGCGCATTGGAGAGCGTTACATTACCCACGAGAGTGATGATGCGCGCTGGAAAGAACATGCTTATGAACACAACCTTGAGTACCCCCAGCATTTTATTATGGCTCCTAACCCAGACGACATGGAAGAAGACCCTTGATTTATTCATTATGCTAAATTGCAGCAAAGGACACTCCAGACAGAAAATGAAGATAAGTTTTTTGGAACAGCTGTTGCTCTTTCTGAATGCTGTACACGTAGTTCAGTGTACAAAGCCCCAGAGGATCCTGCGTTGACGGGGGAATAGACTGTCTGTCGTCTGACAGGCGTTTCTCCATCTCTCACTTAAACTATGAGTCGTTCCTGGACAGTGGGATAAAGCCCTGTTGGGTAACATTTCACCGAGCTGTGTGGCTACAAAGCCGTTACTGAGGTGTAACGTGTACAGATTGAATGGTTTGTGTGTTTTTCAAGGTTTGGTTTTGTGTTTTGTTTTTTTTTTAATAGCCTACACAATAAGAATTTTGTAATGGTTTTCTAATCCCTATTTACTAGGCCATAGCGGACTGTTTTCTGTTACTTAGATACATCTCCTGTTTCCTAAACTGTGCATGGTGAAAAGAGACTGCAAAAAGAAATCAGTGCAGAATACCTTGGCTAATAGTGGTGGTTTAGGTTGAATACAGCTTCATAGATGAAGGAATAATTTGCTGCTGTTAAGACAGTTAAATAATGTGTCTTTGCCCTAATTGAACTTTTTCCAGATACCCCCAAAAAAGAAAACTCTGTAACTTCTTACATTCCTCTTGAAATGCTGGCTGACAATCTGAAGAGATGACAATCAAAGCTATGCTAGTCCTGTATTTCATCTGTTAAAACAGAGCAATAAGCCACAACAGTGTGTTGCTGTGCAAGGCTGGCACATGTCATTGATACACACCAAAGGCATTTTGCCTTAAGACTACATGAGTAATGCACAGAGAACACACAAGACTTGATGTAGCATATCCTTTCACTCCGGAAAAACAGCTTCTAGCAGAAGGATGTGGAAGAATAGGGAAAAATACATGCAGCTTTCTTCTGTTGTTTTGAGTAATTAGATTTTTAAATTTTTCTAATATTTTTCTAACTTTTTTTTTTAAGGTTCCCTGGACTTACATCAGGAGTAGTTTGTAGCCTGCTAGCTTGTATCTTAACTCTGCTCAAAAGCTAGGAGTAACAGTGGATTTCAAATCACCTGTTGCTTCTGCCAGGGCAGCTGGATTGTAGGAGAAAGGGCTTTGCCTTCTGACCTTAACCTGCAGCCCCCCCCGGCCCTGTCCTCTTTACTGTGCTCAGCGTTGCTGTTTGAGATGAACGAAGAGGCCAAAACCAACTCCTAATTCAGTTTTTTATGCAGATGCCTCAGTTGGTGGATTCCCAACTGCTTACTGGACTTGTGGCACAATAGAGAGGAAGCACCAGTATTCTTTGGAAATTATTCCCTTGGAGGACAGCGTGACAGTTAAAGTTCATGGTATTTCAAAGGAGTTTGAGGCCCTGAATGCTAAATGCAAACGGAAAAGGGTTTTTTTTGTCCTATTTTAAAAAACAGAAAAGGTGAAATCCTTCCTTTTGTGTGGGATAACAGCATTGTGCTAGTGGAAGGTCCTGAATGGCTGTACATATCCCTGATGTGCCAAGCAGCTTAACTGGAGCTTGGTTTGAAGTACTTTTAAAAATACTGATACAGGCTTGAACTGCAAAGTTGGTGAGAGGCTTTGGGGTATTTCCTCTCTCTCCTACAAAGATTTTTTTGTGTGTGTGTAGATAAGTATTTTTTTCTACTGTTGTTATTCAGGTAAGGAAGCAGGTGAGCAGACTTTCTAAGTTGTTAGATATACCTAAAATTTTAAACGGTTATTTCAGGGCTGGCAGCTGCTTGCAATGACAGTGACCTGGCAGTTAAGTCAGTGGCAGTTGCAGAAGTATGTACCCGCAGGTAGGTTTGGGTCTTTAACCCACCTTTTCTTTTCCTCTTGCCCTTAATCGAACCGCCACTGCATTTTGTAGGAGTCTAAGTTGGTAAAGGCTGAGCTCTGGCTTTTCCCTGTTAGGCTATACCAAACTTTGTAGAAAACGTCAGTGCAATCTGTATGGCAGTTCCCTACAGCCCGCAGCGGGCAGAGCGTTTCAGCCCTTCCCACCTCCACGTGTCCTCTCTCCTTGCACATGAATTTTCTCAGGTTTGTGCGGGGAACTTGCCTGATGGCCGTCCCTGCCCCTCCTACACTGGGGGTCATCCTCCCCCTTCTGTGCTGTCAAGGCAGTGCTAAGGAATTCCAAAGGGACAGAGTTTGTCCCTTAACCTTGCCATCCTGCTAAGGCAGGGTTTCAGGACTGATTCTTCAGACAGGGACTGTTTTTCATCTTTGGAACCAGAACTATCACCTATGAAGCTGGTAGCCTGGTATTTGCCCAGGCTTGGCAAGGGAAGCAGTGCTTTTTTTCAACTTCCACTGCTCAAGTGATGAAATTTAAGTGAAGCCATTGTTATCTTCCATCCTAAGTGTAATAATGTAGATACGATCTGGTTTTAAACTTCAGATTTTATATTTGAGTTCTCACTTCAGGTTTTCCTGTGGGTTTTTTTGGCTTGCTTGTTTTGTTTTAAGGGAGGAAAAAAGCCAGCTTGGTCACTTGAAAAAGCACAACAGGAATAGAGGAAGGAGGGGACAACAATGAAGTAGAAGGCCTGGCTGATGTCTCTCCCCACGAAGTCTGCTCTGCTCCAAAATACTATGAGCTATTTATTCTTCAAGTTGTAATAAAAAAAAAAAATAAAGTAAAATAATGCTGTTGGCCTTTGGAGATTGCCTGACCATATACGCAGACTTATGGGGCCAGACAATAGAAGCCACAAGCAGCTAATAGTCAAGGAACCAAAAAATCGGACATACATTAGGAGTAAACTTTCTTCAGAGTAGTAAAAATAGCTGAGTTTTTTATTCCCTTTTTTTCTACCTTTACTGCAAACTTTGACAGCAGTAGGTTGCAGTGTTTAATATCCTTACCCCTAGATGAATTAAGTTGCGTTCATTCAAGAAATAGTGCTATGATGATGCTAGAAAAAAGCTCATGTAAAATTTATAGCCTCAAAAGGACACTGTCAAGTACTTTTATATTTTTATACATCCCATTGTTTGTAAATATCCTCTGATAAGCTTGAAAATAAAATTTATTTCCCTATCAGACTTGTTCTTTTTATTTACATGAATTATCTCTCCTATCATGTGTTCTGAGAAGTAAACATTTCTTTATGTTGCCTTGGTTGTGGATTTGGCATTAGATATGCCCTACTGTGGTAATTCTGTTAGGTGTTTTGGAACTAGTAACTCTTTTTGCATGGTTCCTGTCACCGTTCTCTTTATAAAAATATCTTCAAAAATGTCAAGGCATCTTGTGTTTTAAGCAACTACCAAAGCTGAGTAAAAAAAAAAACTCTGAGTTTTTTATTCCCTTTACTGACATGTTCTAACTTGATTCCACTAGTAAATACTTCACTCAGCTCTGTTGTAAGACCCCTGAAACATCATTCATTCTCTGCTCTGTGTACATTAGTTTCTGTATATGCTGTGTTTGATTTCGACATGTACTGCTTTGAGTAGGCCAGTCAGTAGGTTTGGTGTGTTGCACTAGATTTACGCTGAAAGAGCACTGCCTACCAAACTGTGGCTAGGCGCTGAAGCGTAGATTAGTGTGAGAAAAATTGCCTGGAGAAGTAATGTGAAACTTTACGTGCTTTCAGTTCAAAGATAAATCGAAATACCTAGTTCTTACCTTACTGCATATGTAGTTATATGCTGATTACGTTATTGCAAAACATTCAGTATGTGAAACCATAAAATGCAGGATGCTATTCTTTTTACTTTTTCTTTTTTAATTTAATAAATTGCTATTGAAAGCTACTACTATTAAACATTCTGCTATAGTATTTGAAATTACTTCAGTAAGAGTTCACCAAATCCAGCAACAGGCGGTACGGGAGACTTTGATTCTGGCTTATGTTTCTTGTCAGGATCTGCAAGTCTGTGGTGAGGCAGCAGGGCAAAAAAGTTAAAACGGTCCCCCATCTTCTTGGGATTCATCAGCATATCATAGCTGTGAAGCAACTGCTCATGCGTCGCTGTGTCACGTGAATTCTGCAGGAGCACCTAAAAACAAAACACGTAAGTTACAGCCTTTCCTGCTTTCCTATACGTTCCCTCATACCTGCACTCTCTTGTTGCATCCTTTTCACTTACACTAAGGTAACTGCCACAGTGTTCAGTAGAACTGGTGAGATCCCTGGGGGGGCTCATATACTGATGTATGTAGCAACGTTTTGCATTAAATGCTCCTAAATGTAATACGATCAGTTTACTGTGAGGGATCCAGAGTAACTTATGTCTAGGAGAAGCAACTCGTTGATCTCGCACCTATATGTTGCTTTGAACAACTTTCTTTTAAAAATCAGATTTTCACAAAAGCTCTCTTGTTGCTTAGGAGTATTGCTTATGGATTAGGAGCGTTTACGTACCTGTAAATACTGTCATACCTGCAATCGGAGGTCAATGCCCATGTTTTTTAAAAACTCCCGCTGTTTTATAGGACCTAATGTGGCTGTTCTTCCCTGTGTCATCTTTCGAAGGTAGCTGAAATCAACGTCTGCTGTCAGGTCTGCTGTCCCTGGAGCTTTCAGTACATCATGAAGTTTGTGATTCCGGAAACCCTGAAACATTAAATTGCTGAAGCTAGAAAAGACTAAATTGTGTGTGTGAGGGGTGAGAATAGCAAATTATACTTTGAAAATTTGAAGTAAATGTGACAAGGGCTCAGATTATCCTTTCTGTCTGACCGGAACCCTTATGGATACTTACTGATTAAATAAGTACTCAGTAAATACTGATAAATTAAACTTCCCGAACCCTTACTGATTAAATAAAAACTTAATTACTCAGTTTTGTGATAGCAAAAACTGCATTATGCTGCAGTTATGTCCACCCGAGACCTTTCTCTTACAACAACTTAATGATCCAAATGAAAAATAAAAGATAACAGTATTTTGGCTTATTATTTCAGGGTAAATGACTTACCCGGAAAGTGTCAGTTTTGGTTCCATCATGACCATAATCAGCAACCAGTGCAGCCCCGCCATCCTTTTCTATGCGACAGGCAAGCCTCTGAATGATGACACCAGCCTCAGGACACACTTCCACATGATCCCTCGTTTCTTCAGGCTAGCCCAGAGTTCAAAGATCAAAACACCTGTATTAGCAAACAAGTACAGGGCCAGAGTTCTTGACACTTGAAGTCTTGGGATTGTCGTCGCTTCACTGGGGCACAGAGGTCCAGGGGTGTATGCCTGGCCACCTGGAGCTTGAGCTAGTTTTTTGCTAACCGTCACTTTCAATCTGTGTTTTCTGAGTGCTGGATTTCAGTCCTCGCCTCTGTAATCTGTAGTCAACTGAAGTGAATCTTTTTGTAACAATTAAGAATACTTGCATCAGGTGAAACTGCATTACTGTGGTATTGAAAGAATGAAAATAGCTCTTCAGCTGTGCACACCCTTAAAAAGGCCTTTCTTGTGAAACTTTGTAGTTGTGTTTAATCTCAGCTATGTCATTTCGTAGCTTTAAGACTCCAGTGAACTTCAGGAAAACAAAAATCTTGGCTGCTTTCCGTTAAAAGGCCAGTATAGCACGGAAGTACCCAGCTGCACTCAGTACACAGACAGCGCCGTGAGAGCCTGGCTTAGGCAGGGCCACTGTCAAGATGGTGATGTGACGCATGCAATGCAGGACTCTCCCTCTCACTTGCTGCCTCAGTTTGCTCTCTCAAGCATTTTGTCTGTTTAAGCTCTGATTTTACGAGGTTTGATGTACGTGTTTATTTTTGTGCTATATTTTCACAGCAAACAAAGTGAAATGCTTGTGAAAGTTTTGCAGAATGGAAATGGTATGCTCTATTTACTTATTTATAGACTGAGAGCCCTCCTCTTGCTGTCAAAGTAACAGAGAAGCAGTAAATGTACTTGAAAGAGTCAGTAAAGTACCTGAATAAAGTTTTCTGTCGCAGGGGTAGTGGATGGTGACAGGACAAACCGCAGCTGGTCAGGAACATCTGGATCTATATCAACCAACACTTCACGCCAGCCTTTCTCTGTTTTCTGTTGAGTGAACCCAGAGTACTCACTTTATGCTCTAGTGGGCAGACACAGTATCTTGCGTTTTGAACTGAACTGATGCATCGAGCATTTTCACAGAAGTTTTAAGAACATTATACGCTATTAATAACAACTATTCACTCCTACTGAATTCCAATAACTGCCTTCAAAAAAGTCTGTGGCAGAGGCCAGTCTGCAGAGCAAACAAATCCAAGTTTAATTACACTCGAAAGGAGTGAATGATGCTGTTGAGAAAAATGCTGCCTCTTCTACTGGCACTGCAACTTTAACTTACCAAAATAAAATAAACTTATTCTACCAGTGATTTTCATAAATTATCAAATTGAAAGTTTCTTCTGAATCCTAACTAGCCTTTATTTCACTATTCTCATTACCATTCAAATGAAAGCCCTTCAGAGCACGGTCTTTGTTAGTAGTGGTACATAAAATGATGTTGAAATGAAAAATTTATTAGTGTAACATAAGAAATAAACTTGAGACTTATCTAAGCAAAAATAAATATTTAGCTTTCTACAAGTTTTCCCATTCAAGAATAATTACTAATCTTACAGTTATCAGTTGTGTCCAAGTTCAGTTAGAAATATTTTTTCATCATAGACAATGCATGTGTCTAATTTAGCACCCTAATTCCATTCATCCTGAAAGAGAAAAGGCATTTAAGGAGATGGTCACAATTACGATAATCTTCTTGCTATACCTGAAACTTATGTATTGGCAGGGCATCAAAAAACTCATGTGCTAGGTAAAAGCTGTAACCTGCGGGAAGGTAAAAAAAAAAAAGCATTAAATTATTAATGCTTCTGTAGCAGCTGACAGGTGAAAATTAAAATGTTTTTATGAATTTTAATGAATTAAGCTAGTTAATGTGGCTGTGAAATAATTATCATTACTTCCATCTTAGATACATCAAAGACAGCTTTTCTACAGCTAGCTCTTGCTTCCAGTCCATGAATTTTAGATGGGTATCTCATGAAAGGAGATTCAGAGAAAGTCAGTAAATGGTTTCCCATGAAAAGAGAGAGTCAAAATATATGAAATTAGGTAGCTATCCCAAAATGAAGGTAGTGAGAATAGGTAGCAGTTACGAAAATGAGTCAAGATCCTGCCTCAGACTCATAACAGGTAACAACACATATGTTAACAACTTTTCTATGCGTTGTGAAAGCTAGCAGAGATGTCCTCTGTTATCAAAATCTGCAAATGGAGGAAAGATGGCGTCCCTGTAACAAGACATTCAAGCTCCTTACCTGGCGGCACATCCTGAAAGTCTCTGTACCAGGAAATGGGAATTCCAGTCTTGCTAACGCCTTTCATATAAGCAGACTTGTCCTCAGGGTTTGACTGCACCTTCCCTCCTGTCAGCATCAGCGCTTGGATCTCGCTGAGTTTGGGACTCACTTCTACCAGGTGAATAGAGACATCACATTTACTTAGTAAAGAGGCAAGCTGGTTGAAGACCTATAAAGGCAGATGAATTTTATTAGGCACAGTCACATGCTGTATACATTAAAGGTTTAAGAATTAACCTTTAATCTCATTAATTATATTCAAGATAAGATTTAGTTGGCTTTCGTTTAAGAAACTAGTCTCAGTGAAAGACTGCTTTTTGCCTCTCCAGAAGGAAATGGGAATTTCTTCATCGATTTTAATAAAAGCTGCTACATTTCAGATAAAGTTGGCAAAGTACAGCACACATAATATAGTTGGAAGGACAGCAACATGAAATGCTAATTTAGAATACTAATAGCCTGAAAGTGAGTAGCTCCTCTGATACCTGCAGCGGGTTTAGCATTAGGGGAAAAATGGTTCAGTTTTCCCAGACACCATAAACAAAAACTGCTCAATATCCTACATTTCACTATGGTTATTAGAGTTCTTTTTCATTAACGTACGTAAGTAGAATAAAAGTTCTTCTGAGGTACTAAATCCCATTAGCTAGTTGGTTTTGAATCAGTACATTTTAAATAATAGACAGCCACGCAAGCACGATAGAACAGAAAGGGCTAACCCAAAAGAAATAAGCCTCTGAAATCCCCAAAGGAATCGACACAACGTCACTCCTCTATTATTGTCCTTCTCCCCTTCCTCCCATTGCTTGCACTGAGGCCTCCCTCCCAATTACACACAGCAGCACCCTCCTAAATGGGTTTTAGTTTGGATAATGCTTTCCTATACAGAAATAATTTGTAATGGAATATTCCCACCCTCCCCTTCTGTCAAGTGGTGTTTGAAAGATTACGTGCGTGTCTGCACAGTGCGCACACACCGGGCTGTGTTCTGCTTTCAACTGAGAGACCCAGTCTCTTCGCTGAAAAGCAGAAGCTTGCGTATGTTCTAATTAGATTCCAAGCTGTGAAGCTCCTGACTGAAATTATCTGGTTACTAGGGAAGGCTAAGCCCGGACCGCAAAACTTCATTCCTTCAGATTTGCCACAGAATAAAGCCAGAAATAGAGAATATTAATTGAGAATATTACTATTAGTTTTCACCTACCCGTAATATATCATCGGTAAGAGTGCCCCTCCCTGGGCCCAGTTCCACCAGCTGGAACGCTTTAGGTTTGCCCGTGGCTATCCATTCACTAATATACCATATTCCTATTAACTGATGGTGAGAAACAACACAAAGAAAGAGTTATGGTAGTAATTTGAAAACTTGTGAGAAGTGATACCTGCCTTTTGACTGATAATAACTAAAGTATGCAATATTCTCTCTCAGGATTTTAAAGTTACGAAAAATCATTATGATACATAACTTCGTCCTCTTTATGTATTAAAATCACGATTGTTGTCAGCCCAGCAGAAGCAACTCTCCACCAGCAAATGGACGGGACTCTTTTCTGGCTGGTGCAAGAACTTTTACTTAAGGCCCAAACGCAGGTCACCACCGGACTGCCTCCGAACAGCTGTTCTGCGTGACAATGCATTTACCAAGGTGTCACCGAGAACAGCCTTTAGCCCGCCTTCACTGCCAGAAATGATACACAAACCACAGTGAACCAGACCAAAATCTGAAAATGATTTTGGTGTAGAGTTTTCATACTGGGGAACTACCATAACTCTTTTTTTTATTTATAAACAAGTTCTACATGAGAATAAGTGTTACTAAGCACAAACAGTGTCCCAGACTATAACCCATGAAAGGGATCCCTGATCATCTGGAAAAACAAAACACTTCCTCCTCCTCCAAAAGCGATTTTTTCCTTTGGGAAATAACTTTAGGCTTCGTGTCTATTGCTCATCATTGCTATCCAAGTATTTTGACATTGGTGACACACCCGAACACCGGCTTGGAAATCACAGCCGGCCCCCCGTTGCTGAAGACACAGGGAACGATGCGTTACCTCGCCGAACACCTGACTTATTTCAGGTGAGGTGACGAAATCCCCGCTCTCGCCGATGCCGCCGCGCCGCGTGTAGTAGCCCTGCGGGGGGGAGAGGGGAGAGGAGCCGGGGCCCGCTCAGCGGCGCGGCGGGGCC
>VYZM01000256.1:251813-286523 GCA_013398915.1 Dromas ardeola | reverse complement strand
CCCCCCCCGGCTTTTTTTAAAATGCATTCCTGCTTTAGGTGCTTGCAAAACCTCCCTTGCTGATACATAAATTAAAACCTTGTTAGGGCTGTGCCTTTTGAGTTTTTCCATGGGGTCTGCTCACATCTATCAGTATCAGTATATACAGTGCAAACTGTTGCTTTGAAGAGGTTTTGAGATAAGCTCCACTTTATTTAACGGATGGCACTGGGTATCTGCGTACTTCTGTCTGTGCATGTTGTTTAACCTTTTAAAAGAATAGCAATCACTTTAACTTGAGGTAAAATCAGTTCTTTTTTTATGTATGCAGTCAACAGTAAGGAATTCCGTGCCAAAGATGAAAGCAAAATCCCAGTGGATGAAGTGTTTTTTCACAGGTAATGAAATACTTGTGAATATTCATCCTAAGTGTTGTTTTCTAATGCAATGCCATCAAAACCCATTACATTTCATAAGTATTCTCTGGTATTCCAAGTGTTTGCAAAATTTGATTAATTTGAGTGACTTGTGATGATAGTACTTTCCTTAGAACATTTCAACATTTGTTGAGTAATTTCAACATTTGTCAAAAGTGCTTAGGAAAGAATATCACTTACGAACAAAGGCAATCAGTGCTTGTAGTCTACAATCAAGTAAGCTGACATTGTAATAAAGAAGCCTTAAACAGTGGGTAATGATGAATATCTTGTGGGTTATGTAATTCTTATGCATTAGAGGTATATTTAAAAAAAATCTGGAATATACCTTGCTTATGTTATTAGCATCAAATCTCACTAGAATGGACCAATGCAAAAAAATTCAGAGAAACTAGTTTTCTGTGTATTTCTGTTTTTATTATTCGTAGTTCTTTCCATTTAGTTGGCTTTCCTTTCAGATTATGATATAAAAATGCAGCTGTAATACCAAAATTGAAGTGATGCCCATTTGGTAAAGATTTATTCTTATTAGATCAAAATACTGGTTACCTGTGAGTGTCTTCTTAGGAAATCCATGTTTGAATTCACTTCATTTACTTTGTTTAATTCATTTTGGGTTCTTTCGTTTAATATATTCATTGCTGTAGGGGCTTTTAAAATTTTTTCGTGTATCAGGTTAATGGAACTTACTAGTTTTAATTAATTGATATTGTAATATTGAAGAATATAATAATGATTAATTAATAACTAAGCTAGTGGTATTAATTTTGAGATTAAAGAAAAGCAGCTTAAAAACATGCCTCTGTCTGAAAAGTTAACAGTATTATTACATTAAGGATGACTGAAACTGAGATTACACATTTAAAGCCTTCCATACCAGGTGCTGTACTCTCTTGCTCTTGTATATGATCAAATTTGCCTTCTGTGTTTGGTGGTTCTTTAATATGAAATGGAGAAAAAGTGGTTTAGAATGGCTGGCAGAAGGTAAAACTAAGCACACAAAAGAAGAGGGCTACAGGAGAAAATTTAACAGAAATTAATGGGTGAATCTCTTTTATGTATTTTTTTCCCCCCAGTTAAATTCAAGTTGAACTTGACCCTTTCTTCCTTGTCAGTATAACGCAGGTGTTTGCGTTTTTCTTGTGCCTATTTATGAATTCACTATGTTCAAAATAATTTCTGACACCTTTGGCTGTATTTTAAACCTTTGTTTTAAATCTTACAGTAGTGGCTTACTCTTTGAAAAAACAAAGAAAATATATAAATCTCTGATTTGAGATGTGTTTGAAACCATTATGTACAATTTTCAACTGGCAACATACATGTGAAACAATCTGTAGTTGTTTGTTTTGGTTTTTTTTTTTTAAAAAAAACTTGTCATAAAGATCATCACCTGTAATTTTGTGTCTGAGAGCAATACATTTTTTCAGATTTTATTCAAAGTTCGATAAGAGGAGAGAGAAACAAAAGCGTCAGGATGATGAAGAAAGTGTGGAAGATGTAGATGATGATGAATTTGAAAGAGCGTTGGGTAAGGTGGTGTTTTTCCTTGCAGTAACTATCATAGTATTTCCTGCTTTTGCAAATTATTAATTTATCCTTTATAGTTTATATTATATCCTTCATAGTTTATATTGTATAAAAGAACCAAAGGAATATGGAAGTGGAAGGAAACTGGCTTTCCAATTCCTATTCTATGCTACTACAGCCAGCAGTTCATACTGTCCCTCACATAAGCCAACCGAGTGACCATCTCGTTAAAAGAGCTCACGAGTGGGACTTCATGCCTTTTTGTTCTATTCCTAATGTAGTCTGAGAGTTAAATAACTTTTTACAACGGAATGTAACTTTTGCTTCTATTCTTTCTTTACTGCTTGGCCTTTTTCAGTCATTCTCACAGTTTCTCTCATCGTTCCTAACATCTTTCCTGAGGTTATTTGTTCAGTTAGGTCCTTGGCAAACTTCCATAGTAGTCTTAGCTCTTCCTGTAGCGTGTGCTTTGTTTGCTTTGGAATTAGTGTATGATTTGTTCCAGAATCTGAATTTGTTAGTGTACCATAAAAGGTCCATTATTTTATGATTTCATATTTTACTTACATATACATACATATTATACATATGTATATTATATATGTTATTTGGAAAAAAAAAAAATCCAGCTAGCTCTCCATAACTGTTTTGTACAATATTTTTAGAGAATTCTGAACTCCCATAGTAGGATTCTTCCTTAGTGACACAGTTACTATTGACTTAGTTATGACAAGAATCTGTTACTAATTGTGTTTTGTTGTTTTATTGTTAGTATCTCTAATGAGTTACATCTCTGAGAATTTGCTGTATAAATTCAGAAGCTTAAATTAAGGACCTTCTAATGTTAGCTTTTACTCTTTGAAACAGAACAGCTGTAATTTTTCAGATTTTGTTTTTCCCTGCTATTTTATATAGCAATTAGTTCCTAAGTGAGTCTGATGATAGGAACTTTCACCCTCTAGTTTGCTTGTTTTTCTGTCAAAAATTACAGTGAATACTTCTAATCAGAAAATGAACATACAGATTAGCTGGCAGGATGCTTGCTTGGGGTATCTTAAGCCTTTGTTCTATCTGACTTGGAGCAAGTGTTTGAGACTTGTGATATCCCACCTGCCCAATAAGTTTGAATCACTGGGTAATTGTGTCCATTTGTGTCTGCCTGCTTCCCACATCATCTAGTTCTGACCAGAAATTACATCCTGGATAAAAGAAAACTTTTTCACTATTTTTCAAAGGAAAATATTTTTTTCAGAAAAAGTCCAGTTAACTTTATTTAACTATTTTGTGGGGTATTTTTCTATAGGAGTATGAACCTTTTGGTATCAGGGCCCTTTGTTACTGATGCAGATCATATAAACTGTTCAGGAAACGATACCTAAAAGTAATATATTTTGCAATGATTTTATATTTCTTTATTTGATTTTGTTTTGTAGTAATAAACAATTTTTTCCCCCTAGATGCATTTGAAGCTGCTGATAATGCCATTGATGTTGGCCAGGATGACCTTGATTTTGCTGGGTAAGATTTAAATTTGGTTCTTTCATCTCTTGTTTTAATACCTATATAGAGTTTTACTCTGCAAAATTGGATAGACCTTTTTCAAAAAGAATATCACCTTGCAAAAAAGGCAATAGCAGTTAATGGTGGGTAATGCTGCTTTTCTTTGTGTCCCATAATGGAGCATCGTGATCCTGTGGTGCTTACAGTCTGCTGGCCTGACATGTGAGACTGGTAGTATTTTATTTATACAATGCAGTGACCAAGTAAGCAAGGTAAAATCTTACTTGTTTTTCATTGTCTCAGGTTTCTGTTTGAGAATTACCAAGTACAAAAGTAAGCAGAATGAGGCATAATGGTACTGCTGCTATAAGGACTGGTTGTAACTGGACCTAACGCAGTAAATAAACTTTGTGCCATCCAGAATCGCAGAGCCCAGTTCCCAGGAAGTCAGCAGTTTCATTAAGTAGCCTCTTTTTTACTGAAAGTACTTGCAATACAGCTTTCGAATCAGCAGAGCAAGTTTTTCTTGAGGTGAAAGAAGAACTAAAGCTTAAACTTATAGTGAAACCTGAACAATTTTGTGATACAGACTGCTGTGAGTAAAAAAATAGTAAAGAGGAGACAAAAACCCAAGTAACCGTCTAGTACATGAAGAACCATGTTTCCTTTCTGAAGGAAAAAAGGATTCTTATTTCTTCATTTAGTAGAGTTGCTGGAGATACCAGCAGTTTGTGTGTTTCACATAAAAGACTTCCTGAAAAGGAGAAAAGGCACGTAGGAGATAAAATACCGAAGCTGACATTTCTGTTAATTTCAGAATATGATTCTCTCCAGAACTTCTAAAAATGGTTGACTTTTATAATACAGATCCATATGCTGATGTTGAAAACATACCTGAGTTTCTTAGGTCTCAGCCTACATTTACAGTATTTTGCAATGATGTTGAACTTTTCTAACAGTGTATGCTGGTTGATAAATGTTATCTGGATGCAAACAGTATTTCGCCAGATGAAGTGCTAAGTTTGTTACATATTTTTTTAGTAATATAAAGAAGCAAACCAAAGGCGGTAAGAAAGGCCAAAGAAGCGAGGAATCCAGTGCTGACTGGGAGGATTCTGATGATGAAGATGAATTCAGTGATCTGGATGATGAGGAAGTCTCCTTAGGAAGTATGGAGGAAGACTTCGGAGAGGATATGGATGAAGGAGGTGTATTTATGGATGTGTCTGATGATGATAACAGCCTAGGTGAAGTACCATTTATTATCAAACAAAGTGAGAAGAAAAAGCTTTAAAAATAGGTTATCTAATATGTAATTACATATATAAATTCAGATTTAGTTACCTAGGTGGGAGGTTTAGCTTTTAAGTACAGAAGTGACAAGTCCTTCTCTGGACAATGAAGTCTTAAGAGAAACATTTCCTGGCACAGTCTCCTAGTTGCAAGTGCAAATTAGGCACCTGGGCATAAAAACTTGCCAACAAGACATTTTTCTTTCATTCCAAAAACATTGGCAGTAAAAAAAGTAGCTTTATATGCAAATAACTATGTATAAATAACTGTATTTATAACACAAATAACTGCCTATTTCAGTAGGCAAAAATATGAAAAGATCTCAAAGAGAAAAATAAGATAAAAGATCTGGTACTTGGTAATTTTTTTATTTCCTTAGTCCTAGTTAGTGGTGATTTTTTTAGATGAGGTAACTTTTATTTGAATTGCTGTCTCATAAGTAACAGCTTACTCTTCTAATACACCCAAATTTTTATTACCACTGTAGTAATAACTGATCATTGCAACTGCATGGTTTTATTATCTTTTCAACTGAAAAGCACCGTTTACACAGTATATCCTTTATGTGTCTGGAAAAGCACAGATTAGTGGAATATTTTAACTAGTAACTTAAGGTCACAGAGAAGTGATTGAGGGTAGAGGAGGTAAACTGGTCATACAGCTGTTAACACGTTAATCTTTCATGAGATTATTATTTCACCAAACTTACCAAGCAGACATTCAAGGTTTAAAGAACACCTGCCTTTAGCCATGGTATTTTATGTGTCTTAGTATCACATTTCATTCTTTTTTGGTGCTGTGGAAAAAAATTAGAAAGAATGGCACACCACTGACCAATTTTTAATTGCCTAGGTTGAAGAAATCCCAGCTTTGGTTGCATGCACTGTGTTTTAAACTTTTTTAAAGTAAAGACTTGGGCAATTATGACAAATATACCTAAAAAGAAATTTTATTCTCTGCTGTGCTTTAAATACGTGTACATGATGTGAGAATGAGGGATTGATGTATCTTTTTTTTCCTATTAGACCCAAACAATGACAAGCAATTGAAGTCTGCCAGTAAAAAGGGGAAGAGAAAGAAAGATACGAATTTTGTGGGATCGCTTGAAGGTAAGGAAACGCTGCCATGATTTCCATTTGAGAAGGCTTAATACAAATACAGAATCTGGAAAACTTTAGAATCAGAGGGTTTTAGTACAGTAGATTATCTACACTTTTGGATCTGTGTTCAGATTTGAATAAACCATAAATGAAAAGGAGTTGGCCTTATCCTTGTCCTCCAGAGGGGGTGATAATATGCTGAAGAAGGACTGGGAATCAAGGGAAGAACTTTCGAAGGAAGGAATGAATTGTACTGGCGGTTTGTGATGCAACATGTGATACTAACATGTGATGCACAGATTTGTGCTATTTAGTTCTTGGTTGGAAACTTTTTTCCTTTTTTTTTGGCGGGGGGGGGAGGTAGAGAATACAGGTTTCTAATACAGCTATTTTAGATGCTCTTGTTAAATAAATTTTAAAAATTAAAACATGGTAACACTTTGGTTTAGTGTCTTTGTGAACTTGAAAATTCTGTCTTGTAAAAAAAACACCTTTTGTTTGAAGGATCCAGCCGAGGAAAGAAGAGAAAACTCAATGATGCTGGTATACTGGCATCTGCAGAAGAGGTAAGTTTGATCAGTGCTTAGAAAAAATGGTTAAGCATTTTACTTGTTTCTTTGTAATAAAATACTAAAATTTTTCTCTTTAAAGTTTGGCTATCTGCTGGATGAAAATGCTGGGTCAAAGTTTGACAATATCGGACTGAATGCCATGGCCAACAGAGATAATGCAAGTAAGTACATGCTACAAATAGCAGATAGTTGTAAGGCCGTTTGCTTCTTTCTCTTCAGATTCTGTAGTTAAAAAGATGTACCTTTAACCGAAATACACACATGGTCAGAGATGCCACGGCAGGGACAGTAGCTCGTTTTCTTCAGTTACAAGAGATACCTAGTGCTAATATGGCTTCAGAAAAGTGCAACAGGCTCTCCTGTTGCCCATTCACACTGTAAATAAGGACGGGTAGCATGCTGTTTGTCAAGCGTTCACGTGAATTGTGCTCTGATAAAGTGTGACACGGATTCTTGTGAAGGGAAGACATAAGGCGTGGCTTTACCTACCTACCTACCAGAGTATTTCCTTACAGTATCAGTGATGCAGAAGTAGTTTCCCAAGAATAATTCTAATGAATTAAATGTGTCTATACCGATTGAATAATCAGTCCTTTGTAGAGCTTTTATAAGTCTTGCTGGTGTCACCTGAAAAATGTTAACAGCACTCAAACACTGTACTCCTAACCCAAGCGTGTCTAGCATTAGTAAAATAAAAAGCAATGGCAAGAGCAGTCGTAAACCCTGAGATTCTGAGATGGTAGGGCGTGTTTTGTGAAATGAAAAAACCAAAAACTTTCTCTGGTGTCAAAACCAAACCGGCAGCTTGCACTTTATTAACATTTATAAATAACAGTAGCCAAGTTTTAACTTTTACATGATTCGTTTGTATTCCATATCATGGTCAGAGGTATCCATCGGCTCCTTATTTCTCACCTTTCCTCTTATAGATGCCAAACAGATCCAGTGGGAAATTGAGCGTGACAAGTGGCTTCACAATAGGGATGTGAAAAGCATCATCAAAAAGAAGAAACAGTTCGGGCACAGAGGGCTGAAAAACAAGTACAAAGGCAAGAAATCAAAAAGATGAACTGGACATTTTAATGTGGACACTTTTAAGATAATTATTCTAAAATATTTTTTAATTAATCATACATCTTTCTTACTTTAATTTTTGCTGCTTAACCATGTCATTTGGTCATTTTCCCTTATGCCGTGAATTCCAGACCACTCATTGGATTTGTAATACACTGAAAAATAGGAAAATCCATGTTGGCTGTTAAGTTAGGCATGTCTGAAGGTGAGCCACTTTGTGGCTAGTTTTGTTGGATGTATAGTCCTGAGGTCTCCATCCAACAGTCTGACACTCCAGACGCACTTATACTTAACAATAAACACTTCTGCAATGTCTCCTGGGGTAAGTTTTAAGCAATAATAAAATCGGTTTCATACGTAAGATGCAACTGAAGCTTCAGCCATCCTTCTGAAGCCAACAACGACAAACCTACCTTCCAGAATTGATGGAAACCTCTTCTGCATTGTATGTCTGAAGTCTGAGAAGAAAGATGAATCAGTTACTTAAAATACGTTGGGTAAAGACAAATAATTAAAAGTAGTATTTTTCTATAACGATTAGTTTTACTTAAGTTTGTCTGAGCTCCTTAGTTACAGCCACCATTAAATAATGTGATCTGAATTTACTTTTTTTAAAAAATTGTATCACAGACTGTATTCAGGTTACTCATATGTGCAGCCCTGTCATCACAGTATTTTCTGAGCTTCTTTCCAGTTGTGATAACCAAATGCAAGCTACAGATTCACAGGAAGCTGAATGCCTCTCATAGATGGACATGCAAATGAAAATTTCCTTGTTTCCTTACGCAGCTTTAGTTGTTCACCAAATCCTTCTATCAACCCAGTAGAAAAATCATTTAATGATAGCTTTAAGCTATTTTCATTATTTACAGCAGCTCATAGAAGGATCTTATGAACGCTAGTACTAGCACAAAGAAAGCAGTAAAAGCCTCATTCTGAGCGCACTGAACTGTTAGATGAGCTCACAGCACCTTACAGAACTACAGGAACTAATCTTCTGCAACACATAGAAGAACAAGGACCTAGAACTGAAAAGGGAGAAATGAGAAACCACGGATGCCCAGCACTAAGTTACCAAGACAGGCCAATACGTCCATTCTCTGCATTTTGGTTATATATATCTTTTAAATA
Source organism: Dromas ardeola (assembly GCA_013398915.1). Taxonomy (NCBI): domain Eukaryota; kingdom Metazoa; phylum Chordata; class Aves; order Charadriiformes; family Dromadidae; genus Dromas; species Dromas ardeola. The sequence continues at coordinate 277,907 of VYZM01000256.1, read as the reverse complement.
AAAATGCAAAGAAAGATAGTTTAAGCGTAACAGCCTGCCTGCATCTTAATCTGGGATAACAGACTCAAACTGATGTAGTGGAGGTGAAATTCAGCTTGAACTGAATGCCCTCCCCGCCCCAGCCGCGGCTGCCTTTTGGCTCCCACTGCCCCTGCGGGTAGCAGGGCCCACGGCCTTGTCCTGCAGGGGCACAGGTCTGTCCCCACAGCGCTGCACCCTGAATGCAAAATAAGGCAACTGCTGTGCACAGCACATCTTGCAGTAACTGAGTTGGTGCTTGGCACACTTCTTGTGTTAACCTAGGCACTGAGTCCTAAGTCCGAGAGAGAGACCTGAGGGACTGAAGCCCCATCACCTGGAAAACGATGCCGGCTGCGTCCTCCACTTGCCAGCCGTCTCTGTCAAACCACAGAGCCTGCCAGGCCTAGGGAAGGCCATAAGCACCAGACACCTGAAGCCTCATTTACAACCAGCCTCCTTTTTGAGTCCCTGTTTGAGCCGATGCTGTAACTACCGAAACGCCCAAGATTCAGCTTTGTTCCTGGCGGTCCCGTGCTGCCTTTTGAAAGCTTCCTCACGGTTTTGGTTTTGCAAAACTAAAATAGCAGCTTCTTCTTTTAGCAGCTGTCCTCCAGGTGCACCTACACTCATACAAGCCCAACTACTGACCCCGACGCGGCAGCTTTTCTTAACGCACCCGCCCACGCGGCGTGAGGCGCTGCGGGCACCTCGGGCGGCCCCCGGCGCGGAGGCGCTGGNTCCCCCGGCCGCCCCCGCCGCGCCGCACCTTGGCTGCGGTCCATGGCGCGGTAGAGCAGGAGGGCGCCGAGCAGTCCCGCCGCCTCCAGCAGCAGTATCCCCCTCACAACTCGCCGCGCCATCGCCGCCCCCGGGGCACGGCGCCCTTCCGTTACCGCCGGTAGCGGCCGCGCATGCGCGGTGCCCCCGCGCCGCCGGCCGTTTGCGCACCTTCTCCCCACGGGGGGCAGCGCATGCGCGCTCCTGCCGCTCGCGTCCGCAATGGCCGAGCTGGCGCCGGCCTGAGGGGCTTGGTAGCCCGCTGAGGCGGTAGGCTGCGGCCCGGGGCTGCGGAGGGCGGCAGAGAGGAGGCGGAGGCGCGTCTCGGCTGCCCCGCAGGCCCAGGCGGGGCCGTTGCTCTGCAGAGGGATGGCGTTGGGTGCAGGTGGCGGTCCTTGGCCGCTGCCGCTCGCCCTCGGCGGCACCCTCTGGCTGCCGGCAGCAGGTCCGACTCGCCACCGCCTTTCCCTGCTGCCCGGGGGGACCCACCGTCCTCGCCTCGCTGTTTGAGCTGTGAGCTGGCGGCATGTGTGCCCACCACGGCTAAGAGGCCGGGCCGGGCCTTGCTGCCCCGTGTTGAAGCTCTTGAGTAGGTGCCCCCTGTCAGGCCAGGGAGCAGGCCTCCCTTCAGCACGGCTCTCCGCCGCCTCAGCTGCTGGGAGAGCACCGCTGCTCCTCCGGGGAGCCAGCGCCGCTCCGTCTGGGTTTCCTGCTAGGGGAAAACGCTGCTAGATACGTAAGGCTCACGGCTGTTACCAGGGGATCCTAGTTCTATCGTGGGCATGTTGGAAAAAAACAGCGCCATGCGATAGCTCAGTATTTAATTGTCTTTTTAACGTGAAAAAGGACATCAGTACAGACCAGCTCCCACAGGTTTAGAACCTAAGCCTGCAGCATCCTTTCTGTCTCAGTATTCTTTCTGTTCTATGGCTTTGATTTCATTGTTTTCTATTATTCACTATCTATTTCCCTTAACTGATAGTATAGGGCTGACTTTATTGCCAAAATAAAACTTCTTGGGATTTTCCTTATTAGGGGCTTTCTTTTCTTTGTGAGATGCTTTTTTTCCTATTAATGTTATGTAAGATCAGATACAATATTTTGCTGCTCTTTCCTACAGGGTGATTGATTTTCCAATTCTGTGTTCCCTGGTGGCTGAGCTTGCGAAGTATTACTTGCTCTTAGTGGGATTTCTTATTAAAGTAGTTCCTGGTCTGTAGATTGTAAGTGGACAGGATCAAGCCAGCTTCCATCTCCAGAAAGGTGGGAAGGGAGGAGAGAAAGGAACATATCAAATTCGGGGGAGGGCAGAAGTAATGCCAAGAGTTTCTACTCCACCTCTTAAAAACGTCTACTTAAAGGCACTTACTGCATTAGACTAACATTTTCACACTCCAAAGGTGGTAAACATGGCTGAGGATAAAAAAGCCTTTGTTGATGAGATAAATAAAGCGTTGGCAAAGTCTGAAGGGCTTACCTTGAAGGATCTGCTGTTCTCCTACCAGGGGACGCCGTATCCTGTCACGGTGTGCAGTGTGGAAACGTTCCAGGCCCTGGAGAACCTGGAAGCCAGAAGAGATGACATGGTGCTGGTGTCCTACCCCAAATGCGGTGAATACATTATAAATTGCTTGCTGTATTGTACAATGCTGTAACTAATTAGCTAACACAATAAGAAGAGAACCAACTGATTGTGGTTGTACATTGTGTGAGTATATTGGGCATTTCTACGACAACCAGAGGCAGCAGGTTTTTGTCCTTCTTAATTAAGCAGTCTGTTGCACTGCTTTTTAATATGGTTTACGTTTCTGAAAGGAAAATAAGTTTTAGTGTTCAAAGATATTTTTGTCTGAAGAAGTGAGAATAAAGTACATAGCTTTTTACATATCAGTGGGACGAGACAACTCTGCCAGTATGATAAACTGTATTCTGAAAAGCGTGTTAGTAATGTAATGTAGTGTAGTGTACAAAAGCAATGAAGTTATGCATTAGACTCTTTAAGGTGTAAAAAGTGACATGGCACAGCATCTTTACTTGTAAAATTGTAAGCTGTTTCTTGGCATTATTCAGTATCAGCATTGTTTTTTGTTTTGTTACTGCAAAATGATATTCACTAAGACATACTGGAAGTTTAAATCTTTTAGTTGGGGGTTTGTAGAAAGGAGGGAAGGTGAAACAGGAGCAGTGAAAAAAACCCAAGCAACCAACTAGTTGATTTTCATCATTTTATTAAATGTCAATTGTGACATGATTGCTTACAAGGAAGGCATGGGTTTTGCTAATCTAAGAAGTCCTGTCCAAGCATATGTTTCTTCTTTGAGACCCAAGCAGCAGAAGCTGAGGGTTGTCAGAGAAAAGGTGGGCCCATCGAAGGATTTCATTGCACTAGCATGGTAGTGAATGTGGTCAAGTTGGGCTCTAACCAGAGTCCTAGGTCAAGGTCTCATTCAGCACATAGAATTCCCACTGGTTGGCAAGTTCTGATCTGGAAAGAAACTGTGGTGTATTTAGGGGCTTAAGAGGTATGCCTGTAGTGTTTAGGGTGAATTTATAGCAGCTGTGAGGCAGAACACTGAACCAAGAGGAAGAGGGCAAATACAAAAGGAATGAACTGGCACAAAATGTCAAATGCGCATCTTTAGTTTAAGGACCCTGTAGTTCCATTGGGTTTGGGTCCAGAGTTCTTCTGGACCCTACAAAGACCTAAAAGGTCATTGTCATAACTTGGCACTGGCTTTGATTTCTCAGAGAGTTTGGAAGAGTTCAGACACGGAGTTGCGATGCTGATTGCATGAGGTTTAGTAACTCAGTAAACCTGTCCTCCTCAGGGAGGGGGATCAGTAGATGAAGAAAGAGATCTCACACTGTTAATATCTGGCAGTTTGTGATAGGTCAGCAGGGGGAAATTTTACCAAAGACCACTGTCAGTTGCTCAGCAGGAGAGGAAGAACGCAGCTGCCTGTGGTTTGCCAGGGAATGTGACATCCTGTTACCCGGCAGGCACTGCTGGAAAGGCATGTACGGGAGGTTGCACAGAAGAAATGGGAAAGCAGGAGGGAGAGAAAATGCTGTGTTTGTGCAGTGCACTGTAGTTGCAGTCTGCAGGTAAATCTTTGGGGATTTTCTCTCATTTGGATGTTTGCTCTTATACTCTTAAACAGTGCTAAATAGATTTCTTGTCCTAATTTCCTGTAGCTTGCAAAGTGGGAGGAAAAAGGCAAGAGAGGAGGATAGAGAAAGAAAAGATTATCTGCCTTACTTTGGAACCAGAAATTGCTGTGCCTCCTCTTGTCCCTTGATACAACATTTGGACCCACCAAGGTGTACTGTCACCAGGCAACAGTTAAAATCTCTCTGCCTGCCTCTCTCCTTCTTGAAGCAAGGGAGCCTTGTGCCTGGCATCCTCTGCCAGCTTCTCAGGTGTTTTCCATGCAGGGCTCAAACACTTTGGCATTTGCCAGGTATAGATGGTCATGAACATGCTTGATGAAGGACTCACGTTGAGGCCCTTCAAAAGCTTTGTCTCTCAAAGCTTTAATATTATCCTCATTCCTTTTACTTATTAAGTATTATGAAGGTTAAGTTACAGTAAAGTCTCGCTGTATAAAAGGTTTCCCCCAACTCAGCTGTGTGCAGTTCAGAGGAAAACTCTGATGCAGAGAACTACTGATGAGATAGGGGTAAAGGACGATGGAGCTCCAGGATGCAGTACTTCCTCAGGATGGGTTGCATGGTTGAGAAGCCAGTAGGGGATTTAGAGACTAGGAATTTCAGGTTTATCAGTTGTAGCTTTTTGTTAAAATAAAATTTTTATTTGTGTACGTGCAGTTAATACTGGGCAGATAGATGAGGACATGGATCTGGAGACTCTTAAGGCTTTTGGATCTGATTTGTATGTAAATGAGAGAGTGATATAAATGATATACATCATACAATGTCTTCTATATAAATATGATATTAGGTGGTATATAAATGTATGTAGATATGTAAATATGTATTATAAAACATTGTATGATGTATACAGATTACTGCATAAATGACATGTATCTGCTGCTTCCATCCAAGCATCCTGAGGCACTTTATATAATATAAGCACTATATATAATATATATATAAAATATAATATTCCTTTCTGGGAATAAGTTTCCACTGAGGAAAACAATAAAGCTTCCTTTATTGTCTGTCACTGACTGCTTTATGAATATCTCAAAAAGATGTTAAGTGCATCGAGTCAGTTCTGCATGAGAGGTTAAAGCTGTTTACCTTGTGTGTTCCCTGTTAGTGCCTCTGGCAGCTGCGTTCACAGGGGACTCACAGCATGCAGGAGGCGGCAGCAGCTCTGCAGCTCCATCTCCATGGGCCCAGCAGGAAGCCATCCAAGCGCCTCCCTGTTACAAGGATGCGGAGAGCGTGCTGCAGGCCAAGGTGAACACGCTGTTCCCTTGCTCTGTCCTGCCAGCATCGGCAGAGCATCAGTGGAGCAAATGTGATTCCTGGAAACCCTGGGGAAGCAGGCATCACCACACAGCTCTAGGAGATGGCTGCATGCTCAGGCTGGAACAGGATGCAGTGCGGGGGAGGCTTTGCTGCAAGACCCCTTCCAAAGGGTGAGGGGCGATGCAGGTGTCCAGTGGGTAACAGCTCTTCTAGCACTTGTTCTGGCATGTGCTTCATGGAGACAGCAATGGGCACAACTGAGGACAAGCACTGGCAGTGACATTGAATAGGTGGCTTCATTTCGTCCTTGACCCAGGGCAGTAGAGAGAGGCAGACGCTTTCCTTCGCAGAATGAGTGAAGCTTCTTGCTCATTCCTTGCTTCTCCTCTCCAGACCCTTCCCAGGTGTTTCTCTGTAAAAGACAGGAAAACTCCCTTTATTGTCTGTCACTGACTGCTTTATGAATATATGAAAAAGATGTTAAGTGCATCAAGTCAGTTCTGCCCCCAGTGCTTTCCACGTACCAGTTATAAGTGGGCCAAGAAGGTCACAGTTAAGAAGCTGTTGAGGATCTCATTAATGGAAGACATTATTTTGTTTCTAATCATTTGAGAGCTTTAGTGTTATTTGTCATTTGATGACTGTCTATTGTGCTGAATTAAGCCATGTAATGAGAAGGCTCTGAGAAGTTATATAAATCTCTGATATGTTTTATTTTGTTCTCTGGGTTTCTTGGTGCAGGTGTGAACTGGCTTATCCAGATTTTAAGTGATTTGATATTTACAACTATCCAGAGTAAACCTGTAAGCACAGAACTACCATTTATTGAATGTGGAGATCCAGATAAATATCAGGTTAGTGAAAAGAAACTATTGAACCACTTAAAGTCTGTTGTTTTCTCTCTTCTGCACCCCCGCACACAAATTATTAAAATGAAGTCATGCAGCAAGTAAAGATATTTCTCCTGAGAGGGGAAAAAAGATAATCTTGGACGACTAATGCCTTTTGATTAGGGGCTGTTTCACACAGGCGACTCTCGCAGATCGTTGCTGCACCCATGTAATAAACCTGTTCTCACTTATTATTTCTGTTTATTTCTAAAGAGGTTGAAGCAGATTCCATCTCCAAGGATTTTGGCAACACATCTGAATTACGATTGCCTCCCCAAGTCTATTTTCAAGAACAAAGCCAAGGTGGGCTTTTTTCTTTTTCCAAGAACAAGCCTCATCTCTCTGACAATACCAGCATGCAAGAGTAATTTTGGTGCCACATCCTTTTCTTGTGCCCAAGCAGGTGGCACTGGGGGAAAGTAACTTGGAGACAGTGGGAGTCCTGTTATGCCTGGGTTGGTTTAGCAGCCCCTACAGTTTACAGTAGCCTTAGAGGTGATGTAGTTGACATGGACAAGAACAGATCTGTTGCAGTGCTCAGAAGTGGCTTTTTTATGCTGCTCTTTTCTGTGCACAGCCGTGGTAGGAATGAATGTGGCAGCAGTATCTCTGAGACATTGGCGGTCTCCTTGCGAAGAGTCACACTATTAAAACTTTAGTGTCCCTGGTGCTTGGTCACTGAACAATGGTGGATATATAGATAGCACTTAGGAGATGTACCGCAGATGAAGGAAATAATTGGTTAAGAGATGGGGATTTTTTCCATGTTTTATTGGTATTTTTTCCTGTGTGAGACAGGAAAAAATATGTGTATAACAAAAAAAAATTAATGTGTATAACGTGTTTTCAGAAGTGTTTATGCTTCTCTGAGGATTACAGTCTCTTAGGATTTCAAGAACATTATTGCCATGCTTTGAAAAATGGGAGGTGATTGTAACAGCTGCCGTTTTCTGAAGGAGAATTGTACAGAGCTTTTCCTAGCAGGGGGCTTGCAAATGGTTCCTTACAATTTCCCAGGTTTTAGGTAGTTATGGGATAATATTCAATGACAATATTACAGTTTTTCCAGTTGCTTCTTTCTACAATTGCTTCATGACATAACGAAATCTTAAAAGTGGTAACAAGGTCTTTATTATGATCACGTTATAAATTTGTACTCCATGCCTTAACTAATAAAATATTTTATAGCCCCCAGTATGTTATTGATTGCAGAATGTTTGGTTATACTCTCATTTTGGTTGCCAGGGGAAATAAGTGATGTAAAATTGTTCACCTCTTTTTCCCACTCCAGATACTAGTGCTGTTTCGAAACCCTAAAGATACAGCTGTTTCATTTTTCCATTTCCACAACAATGTGCCAAGCGTCCCCAGTTACAGCTCCTGGGATGAGTTCTTCTCAGAGTTCATGAATGGGAAAGGTATTGTTATAGTTACTGAATGTAGCTGAAGAACCAACAGAAAAAAATATTTAAAAACAACTAAATGAGGCCAGTGGGAAAACAGCTGTGTCATAATTAGTTTACTGATGGCCATACGTCATGATAAAGGAGGCAGCTGAATGCCAGAATGAGGAGAATGTCCAAAAGATGCTTTGCTTCTGGGCATTTTGCTCTTCCAGGCAAGGGTGAGGGAGTTGCATGGCAGCTTGACAATGGCATTTGGTCAACATTCCACCACTTAGTGATGGAGGAAATGCTACAGATCTGAAGTGGTAATGAAATGACAGTTTGTTGTTTTTACTGTTTCTGAACACGAGGCCAAACACCTCATTAGCAACCCAAATTTTAGATTTAGACTGATGTCTGGCTTTGGCTTTTAAGAGATGTTTAAATGACAGTGTAGTAACAGAGGGGAAGCACACAGTGAAATTCGTATTTCTGCGTGGAAACCATTTACCTACAAAAGCCCAGAGGAAGCCTCTGTTACTCTGTTGTACAGTACCACGGAAAGGACAGGCTCTTCTGCTTGTTTGCATTGATGTAACCAATAGGCAACAGAAGGCAATGCTTCAGTTGGAGAGAAATAAGTACCCAGTAAGAAAAGAAGGTCACGCTGATGCTTTTTTTCTCTTCTTTACAGTTGGCTGGGGTTCCTATTTTGATCATGCAGTCACCTGGAACAAACACATTGAGGATGAGAATACTATGTTCATAATATATGAAGACCTTAAAGAGGTAAAGCAGATGCTGTGTACTTGACAGGCAAAACAAAGCTGGGCTCATTCCTTGAAATCTGCTGACATTAACAGTGAAAGGCATAGGTTTCTGAAAGAGCAAAATCAATTTGATTTTAATGACAAGTGGAGTCTGACTGTACAAAAGCTGAGTTCCAATTTAATGCAGAAAACATACTGTGGAGGCAAATATTGTTAATAGATGATGACAATGCACATCCCAAGTGGATTAACTCCGTTTTTAGAGGAAGCATATTGCATGACTCCCTTTCACTGTATTGCTTTCAGAACCTGACTGCCAGTGTAAAGCAGATAGCTGAATTCTTTGGATTCTCCCCAACGGCAGAGCAGATCCAGTCCATTGCAGACAGGGCCACTTTCCAGGCAGTGAAGGATAAGGCTCAGGAGACTCATGGTGCTGTTGGCTCAATTCTTTTTCGCAAAGGTAAATTTGTTTTTATTTTGCCAGGGTGGTGAATTGTAGCACTGCATCTTGGGCAGACAGGAATTTGGATCAGCAGATGGTTAATCTTTATATATAATTTTCAACGTTGGGAGTTGTTTAAGAAACACTGGTTGTGGTTCAGGACGCTGTCACATGATTTGATCAGAAGGGCCAGTACCATTAGGTAAAGCCCTGTACAATGTGATTAGCAGAAGTGCTCTACAATTAGCACACCCTTCAGTTGTGGTATGCAGTAAGCACCAACTAAAACAGAGAAGAGTTTTATTTTGGCTTCTGTGAGTCCTGGGGATAGCCTGGCACCTGGTCTACAGAGTGCCTCCACAGATTTTTCTTCTTGGGTTTTCTAAATAATCCTTGTGATTTCCTGTGAACCTCAGTCAACACATGGAATCCAGACACAACACAGACTGAGCTGTGTCTTTTAGCCATGGATCAAGCTAAGGCTGTAGACTCAGACAACCTCAGACTGTGGGCTCTCCAAGATCTAGATTAAAGGTAGACTGCAGCTTAGGACAGTGCGTGGTTGCAGTGCACAAAGCTCCTGCAGTTAAAAGCCGCATCTTTGAATTTCTGGGTTGGTTTCACAACTGCTGGTCATCTTCTATAGTCTTCTGCAACTGTACAAGACACATGCCAAAGCTATGAAGGCAGACCAGTAGCTTCCTATGTTCGTTTTATGTTCACACTCTATTGAGGACACCAAACATAAGGCAAACGTAAGAGTGTATTCTTGGGTCAAAGGTTCTTTTCTTGCAGGGAAAAGGGGAAAAAAAAAGAAAAAAATGGATTATCCTGAAGTATGATAATAACAGAGACAAGGTAGTTCTTTGTTTTAAATCATACTCCTTTGTTCTTACAGTCAAGGGTAGTATTTTACTTTTCTTTATGTTCCAGGTGTTGTTGGAGACTGGAAAAATCTTTTCACTGAAGCCCAGAACCAGGAAATGGATGCCAAATTCAAAGTGTGCTTAGAAGGAACTAAACTAGGAGCGAAGTTAAAATATGATGTGTACTGCAAGGCCTGAACCTCCTTTAGAGAGAAAACTTATGTCCAGGCTGCTTTTCATCAATTTTATGAGATAAAACAGAAACCAGGACAATATCTGATTTAAAAATTTTGAAAATCCATGCAATTTGCAAACCTGTTTCCACTGTCTTAACTTACACAAGAAATCTTTCCTCATGCAGTTAGTAGCATTGACTTCAATAGATTAACTTAAATGACCTGTAGTTCTTTGGCTTCGCTTAGTTTTCAAAACTGATTTTTAGCTATGATTTCATGTTACCTGGTAGAATCCTGTGTGGAATATATACACAGTAGTTAAACCTGCTGAAATCACTGGAAATGCATTCAGTATGTTGGAAGTGATTTTCCAAGAGATTTTTTAAAACTATCATGAAGTGTCATTTTGATTCCTAATTTCTAAGTTCATAGTATTCATATATAATTTTAATTTCTAAGTTTATACTGTAAAATGAAATTTCAAAATGTCTTGTTGTAGTTGTCTTTTGTCACTTTCTGTGTGCTGATAAATGTGTGAAAAAAGTAAAGGAACTCAGCGGTGGAAATTTTCTCCCCCTTTCGGCAATAATATTTTTCTTTCCTTTGGTAGTGGGAGATCTCATCCTGAGCAATTGAAGGGATTGCGTTGGATAGAACTTGCTCATGGAGGTTGGAGTCCCCCTCCTGGTGGTGGCTTGCTTTGTTGCTTACCCTCAACAGAGGGTTACCCATCAGGGAAATTGGAAACATATCTTGAGAACAGCAGGTTTTGTCTACGTGATTGTTTGGACTCCTGAGCACCCACCCTGCTTTGGATGTTGAGGATGCACATGAAGAAGCTCCTGGCTGGTCAGGATTTGGGGGGAAGTCACTTCTTCATGGTATTGAGGCAGAGGGGTTGGTAACCATCTGGTTGACTTGTTTGGAAGAAGGGACTTTTTAGACATGAGAGAAGGAAGTGTGATATTTACGTAACTCGAGAAATTGAGCCTGAGTTGCCTGGGTTTGCCTGGGTTACATTATGCCTAGCAGTAGTACATACGATCTCAGAGCCAGGATGTGGATTTTTTTCTGGACGTCTGTCTGGGAGCTTTGAAGTGCCACTGTCCAGAACAGAGTGACTGTCCTTGGGTGGTGCTAGAAGACCGGTGGGCACAAGACAGTTGAACATTGAATGGTCTCATAAAGGGCTGAGGTTTTAGGCTGCAGTTTTCCCTTGGGAGGCTGGTTAAACATCAGTCTTTGACAGCTGGTGGTTTTCCCCACCAGAGGCATTTCCTTATCTCTGAAGAGAACAAATACAAAGGAAAAAGTACTCTGAGAAGGAATATGCGTGTAATAGGCACACAGTTGCTAATTTAGCCAGTAGGGGAGGTTAAAGTCTTCCTCCTCGTAGTTTGTCAGCTTCTGTCTGAGAAATAATTTTCTTAAGTGTGGTAAGTGATTTGACAGGAGTGTTTGTTACAGCAATGTTGGGTAAAGAATATACTTTAGCCACGTTGAAGAAAGTTTGGGTACTTGAGGTGTTGACACAGATGGATTCCGTGAGACCTTCTGCTGCACACTTTGTTAGCTGATGGTAAACACAACAAACTCCCAGTCGTTTAGTGCTAATGAGAATCCCCTCCTAAAAGTCTGCCAGTGACAGGGAAATGATTAAGACAAATTATCTTCAATGCATAGTTAGGAACGTCTTGTCATTTTGTTGTCAGATCTTCACAAAATCTTATTTGTCTCTCTTTCCTGTCATACTGCACTTTTAATTTTCTTCTCCTGTTCCAGCCGTGTTTGCTGCAGCATACAGCTACACTGATGGCAACAAACCCTCCAGCTGGTGGTCCTTTAGGTTGACTAGCTGAGATGCCAGTGTCCCAAAGGCTGCCATTCACATGGTGGGAAGAAAGGATCGATGCAGATGTGAATTTCCTTTCAAAATTAACAGCTGCAATAATGGCCACTTGAAATAAGTAAACCAAATGGGAGGTGCCAGTGAGGACTGAAGAGCAAGACAGAACACACGAAACCAAACTGTATCAGAATGAAGTGGGTTAATACCAAACAAAGTTTCAGGTCGCTAGAGCTGTCTCAAACAAATCTGAGGTTGCCTATAAGCTTTACATAGGCACTGGAAAAAGCAGCAGCATTCCATGGCTGTTCGTCTCAGCTGTACCTGTTGCAGCAGTAGGTCACGATCATTGGTAAGCAATAAATAAAAGGAAATTCAAAAGGCTTTGGTTGAGGATAATGTTGAAACAGGAGCACCACTTCCTATTAAAGAAGGTTGCCTGAATTACTGATAGATCAGTAATAGCCAGCCTGTCCACTTAAACTGCTGTATTTCTCAGTTTAAAATTACAATGAAGTATTCCAGGGCAGTTCAAGAGGAAATCCCATCTCAAGATGCTAAATAGGCTACTCTTAAGTTTTTACCCCTTTTGACCAGCAAGGTTATTTAAGCTGAGGTTGTTTAGCTATCTGAAGGAATATTTTATAGGTGACATTCTTAAATTCCTTCAGTCTGATCTGCACGTTCTTCTCAGCACATATTCACGTACTCAGTAATTGCCAGCTAACGATGAGCATTGAAGAACATCAAATATAAGACTAGTGAGTGTGAGGGGCAATTGATTTTTTTTTTTTTTTTTTGCAGCTTTCAGTGTGTTTTAGGTTTGGTTCTGTTAAAAATGATGTGTGGTAACAGGGAAGAAAGCTAGTCATAATGTCACCGGAGAAAGGAAGAATTTTTACCTTCCTCAAGCACTTAAGTGCATTCAGGATGAAAAAGCACTGTGAAGTGCTTTGAGATGGTGGCATTGAGGGTCAAATCCAGTAGCTCATGATGATTGCAGCTATTGACAGCAGCTAAACTAAACAAGAGATTCAAACTCAACGGAAAAATTAAACTCCTCATTGTGGAAAATCACCAGTCATATATTCTTTCAGCCATACATATAGGGAGCAATTCTGAATATGTATTTTCCATTTCTATATTTTATACTTTATAGCTGTTTTCCCTTTTATATTTTCCTTTTTATTATGGTACTCAGCAGTAAAACTTTAAATGGTATTTCTCACATACAACATTTAAAGAATATGTTGGATCATTCAGCTTCTAAAGAAGAGGTTTTTTTCACTCCCTGACCACAGTTTTGATTTAATTTTTTTATGTATTTGTGACCTGCTTCACATTTACCATTTTCCAGCAGTTGTAGGTATTTATGATACCTACATTTATGGTAACTGCTAAATGCTGCTCTATTAGTACTTTTGTCACCTCCATTTCCCTTATGAGCTGTTCAGTAACAATCATAAGGCAGGAAAGTATATTAAAATGATATTGAAAAAGAGAAATTGGAGGTCTTCTCAGAAAAGAGAAGCATAATTGTATCTTTTGTACGCAAGAGATGGCTCCCCTGTGTGTGTTCAGAGTGTCAATAACCGAACCAAAAAGGAGAATAATTCTGGTACCGAATTATAATAGAAGTAAAATGGGATCAAAGCAGACAGAACTGAGCTCAATTTTCTCATTTACAAAATGCGAGCATTTCATATTGCAGCATTATGCAATACATTAATTGGAAAGATAATTAATGTTGAATTACAATAGAAGTGCTGTAAAAGTACAGGGCACATATGACATCCACAGGAATGTCGATTAATTTTTTTCTGAGGGTAGGCTGGCTATTAGAAAGGATGCCAAATGGATTTATAATGAGGGGGGACATGAAATACAGTCATCGCAATCTTGTTATCACAGCAACTTGTATTCTTTTTGTTAAAGTCCTAACACTTTGATCTGAATTTTGGCCGAATGACCACCTTTGGTAGGGATTAGCACCTTCTGTTTTACTCTTAACACACGGCAGAGCTTGGCCATGTACACTGGAAGTGCTGAAATGAGACTGGCCAGAGATTGTTACGGGTGTTAATATTGTTGGGATTGATGCAAAGGCGAGAAATAGAGAAGAGCATTCTGAATGAGAGCATACTGTATCAGTGCCGTGCCTGAGCGCTCTGGTAAAATGCTATTTACGTTCAGATGTTTATGGTTATGGATACGATTGTCCTGTATTGCTATCACACTTTGTAATACTTGTAGCTTGGATAATATGAAGTATTAGCCGATAAAATATTCAGTTTGCATCTGAATGGAAAGTTTTTCATATGATCATTTGGCAAAGACTTTCGAGGCTTGAGGAAGGTAGAAAATTAGTCTTTGAATTTCCTCAAAACGTGAGGCAGTCAGGAGCAGTCAGGAAATGAAAGGAGGCTGGGAAACTGGTGTCTTGGGAGGCTTGTGTACTTGAGAATAATATAAGCTTATTGACATATGCTTGTTGGGTCTCCAGCGAGTTCCCTGCTCTTTTGCATTTTACAAGCCAGTGAAGCTGTTTTCATTACTACAACACTCATTAGTGTTTCCCCAGCAGGTAAATAAGTCAGTTTCATTATTGTGTATTTCTGATATATCCATAGGCAATGTATTTTTATTCAGTGGAAAAAATGAAATACAAGATAATCTTAGGCATTAGCCACATGTCCCCAGAAATGTTAAAAACCCCACCATAATAAACCACAAAAAATGGAGCACTTATATTCTTCCCTCTTCATTTCTTTTCTGCATGCACAGAGGGTGATCAGAATAACTTCTGCAGATGACCCGGCTGGTCTCTTCTTTCATTCTTTGGGAGAATATTTATGCTGACTACAATTCTCTTTTTTTTTTTTTTTCTGGTCTCCCAGCACGACCCACCCTGTTTTTTTCCTGATGGCATGGAATCTTCGTTTTCCTGGCTCTTATTCATTTAGAACACTGTATCTTTTTCTTCTTTTTGTTTATTCATTTTTTTCTTTTCTTTTTTTTTCTTTCTTCCCCCTGGCAAACCACTGTGTTTGTCCTCCCTTGCAACGTGTAAGCTTCTGGACACCCACCTTTCTGGCTGCTGTGGTACTGGAGGCACAGTTAGCTGTTTCCGCATCACCAGAGAAAAAAATTACCTTAATGTTGCGGTGCTGAGGGAATATAAATAGAAGCTTTATGCACCGAGGCCGCAAGGTGGTGGGACCTTGTGCCAGCAGGCGAGGGGGACCCTGAGGGCCTGTCTGCCCCTGCCCGGGGGAGCTGGGCCGTAGCCTGGGGGTGCTGCCTCCACCAAGGCGCCATTTTGTGGCCTCCCCGTCAAACAGGGCGGCCCTACCTCAAGAGGATGAGGGTTAACTGTAGCAGGACAAGGAGCAGCGTCAGAGGCCGGGCTTCCCTGCACTTCAGTCCTTCTGAACTCGGGTGGGGATGCCTGGCGGTATCACCTCAGAGGTGGGCCCGGAGCCCTCGCCGCCCTGAGGGGAGGTTGTGGAGGGAAAACACCTCTCGCCTCAGGGGCAGTGGGGAAGCGGGGTCTTTCATGGCTGCTGCAGCCCACAGGCCTGGGGCTCTCCCGCTGCGGGAGTTTTCTCTTTTGGGCTGTCGAATGCAACATGGCCTACTTTTAAAGGTGAGAGAAGTTTTTTTTCCCATGTCAGAAAAATACGGTTCAGCTCTCAGATCGGGCTGGGGTGAATACACGGGGGAGTCGGTTCCCCTCCTGGTGACCTACCTCTGTCCTACAGACTCCTTGTGCTGGCCTGCCTGGCGTGAGCGGTCACACAGTGGTGTTAAATGCAATCCTTCACGCTTTCTAAAGGATTTTCTAGCAGTAAAGCCCAGCTGCGGTCTTGCCAGAGAGAAAAGACGTGATGTGAGAGGATGTGGGGGAACGGGAGCACAAAGCAAGCCGGTGTGGACAGGGGAGCGGCTCTGAAATCCCTCCGTGTTTGATGGGTGTATTCCCCGGACGGCCAGAGATCATTGTTTGGAGTAAAAAGCCTTGCGAAGGCCACCTGTACGGCGATGCCGGTGGGAATCGTGCGTGCGCTGCGGACCCTCAGCACAGCAACAAATGTGTCCGAGTGCTGGGGTTTGCTCAGGCCTCCTTGCTGGTGTACCGGGGAGCACGGTATTCGTGGCGGAGGCGTAAACAGGGCAATAAACAACCTTCTGCGGTTATCGAATGTGAATGTCTCTGTGGCACTTAATTGCTTCTGCAGGCCATTTTATGCCTCTCCGGACCCTGTGCCCTGACTATTGCTATTTTAAATAAGCAATCTGAAGCACAAGAGACAGAGTGTGTATTTTATACATGGGTGATTTCAAAGTTTCTGTGCAGTGCAGGACAGGCCCTCTAGGGCTCTCTCGTGTTGCATTTTTCACTGCCAGTGTTTCGAATGGTTTACAATACAGGGCCATACAAGTGCTTTGTCCACAAATGAATTGTGTGCTGAAGGCCCAAGGGCACCAAAGGAGATGAAAAATGCATTAGTATAGAGAGACAACTATGTAATGCAGTAGAATAAGTATCATTATTAACTACTGTAAATACAAAGCTGTTTGCCAGCATGACAGACCCTCCAGAATAACAATAACAGAAGTAGCCTGAATTTGCTTCAGAAGGAAAACTGCTCAAAGTCCAGAATTAAGTCAAAATCCCTGAAGGTAAAAGGAAGAGATGAGACAGTGTTGCTTGGCTACAGTGATGCTGCAGCCTTTTCATGGCACAGAGGCAGAGGTGGATGCTGACGCACCAAGGAAAGTGTATTGAAAGAGTCAATATGGCAAATCATTAAGTAAAGAGCGGTTCAGCTGGAAAAAGAGGGAAATCAAACCAAACACAGCATCTTGCAAAAGAATGAATGTAAGTACGGAAAAACTTGAAACTAAAGAAAAGAAAAGTTAGGCCAAGATCCCTTCGGGCAAATTGAGCTTCTCTTGCCTACCAGCCATGGATTACATTTACACTTATTTACATCAATGTACATGAAGTCCTGTTTTATGATACGGAGGCTTCCAGGACTGAGTCCTGCTCGCTGCCTCCTTAACCTGCCTGTGGCAGCATGTCTCCCTGCTGGGGGTCCTGCTGTACCCCAGGGTTGCCCTGCCGTCCCCTGAGGTAGCGCCAGGAACAGTTTCCCAGGCATGGGAGCTTGAAGAGCTTGAAAAGAAATGCACTGAATGTTTTTTGTGAGGAAGGTTGTGCTGGTCAGGCGGGAGACAGCACCAGCCTGGGAGCTGTGGAGCTGTGATTACTGCAGTCCTGAGAAACTCGTGTTAGCAAGCCCCACAGGCCGAGTTTGTTGGCTAACACTACGCTACTTGCGCTGTGCCTCCAAAAGATGGTGTAGACATCAACAAAAAAAGGGCCTAAGAAGGTATTTGGATAGATAAAATGAGATGTATTTACTTAAAATAGCACCACAAATCATCTGCCAGAGGGGCTGTTTTGAAGGAAAAGCACATACTAATTGCTGGAGGCTTAAGGGAGAGGTAGATGCTGAAGCCCAAGAAGTGCCTTGAGGGTCTGCGTTCCAGCTCCTGTCTCTGCCTGCGGCTGGGGAGGGGGAAGGTGGATTTTCCCATTGCTGCAATTTGCAGTCTTTTTTAGCAGTGATGTCTGCCCTTCCTCAGCCACTCCCATTCAGCATGCCGGCCACTGTGAGCCGCCTTCTCGGGTGCCATGAGCTTTCTTCTCGGGTGCTTTACTTCCCTTATTCACTGGATGGGGGACGTCAATTTGCCAAGCTACGCTGCTTGTTTGTAGATTGGCTGCTCTGAATTTGCGGTCCTTGAGGAGGCTGTTAGAGCATGTGCATGGTTTGTTTGGATCTTTGGTTGGGACCAGTTGGTCTCCAGTCTGGGAAAGGCACGTAGCTCTCATGCATTTACTCTGGGGTGCTGTAGTTATGGCCCCCCACAATAAAGCTGTCCTGACTGACTTGTTGTGGGGCAGGGAGAGGGTATTGGCTTGCACTGACAAGCTTGTGCATTACTCGGTGGGCTCTGGAGGGCATACGCCAGCTCTGTCTTCTCCTTGACACTTTTCAGTGCTGCCACAGGCATCCCATGTTGCTTCTGTTTTCAGCAAAAGCCCAGATTGACTGAATTCCTCAATGTTCGTGAAAGAATAAGCCTTTGGGCTGCCTGGCAAGGGGTATGCCGTGTTGCAGGCTGGTATCCCGACCGTGCCAGCATCTCTTTCTGGGGGCAGGCAAGGAGGTGCCTGGCCAGGCAGCATGGGGCTTGACTTTCTGAAGGTATGGAAATCGTGCACGGTAATGGCACAGCCTTTACCGGTGCCTGTGAAGTAAACCTAATGGTACTCCCATCTGGTAGTACTTTTCATCTGTGCAGCCAGAGCTGCCTTTAGGCAAGCAGTGGATTGACGATAGGTGCTGCCAGGTGCCCCTCCATGGTTAAGGAAGCTAGAGCGTCCTTGGTGTCCATAGTAAAAGGGTGGCTGAGACACCAGACGGCGTTGTGCTTTTCTGCTGTGCTACTGGCAACAGCCTCGCTCTGCCCAGGCAGTAGGGATATAGCAGTAAGTAAATGTGGCACAGTGGCAGCCTCTTGGCCGGCATGACCGTGCCGGGAGGAATGGCCATTCTGCTGAATGTGGTGAGACCCACCTGTATGCTGGCTGAGAGCCTGAGCCCAGGCCCTCTGAGCTACACAGGAGCACAGCAGTGTGACTGAGAGGAAAGCCAAGTCCCGCAGTGTGGATGCAACAGACTTTCGTAATCCAGCTTGCTAACCTTGAGCCAAATTGTGGCCCAGTGACCAAATGCAATGCCAGTGTACACCGAGGTGAACATGGAGGGTAAATATGTGGTGCCATGGGGCTACTTGTGGGTGTACTGCTGGGCACATGTATAAGTGGCTGCAATATTGGTGCACTGGAAGAGTAATGCAGTCAATTAGTTTGTTTTGGGGATGATCTGGAAAATGGTGGCTGTTATTTGCCTATTTATATATTGATACATGCACTCAATAATCTTTTTAATGGTAAAACTGGGTGTAACTTGATTGTGTTCTGGGGTGATTATATATAAATCACTTCCTTTTAGAAATAGTTGTTTAGAATTAAATGAAATATTATATTGCTGGGGTTTGCAGACTTTTGCTAACTTATATGAACATAATAGTTAGTTGGCATTTAATTATGTGTGTAACTAATCCAAAGCAATACAAGGTTTTATAAGGATAATTGGTAAGTTGTCATGTAGGTGGTTTCTCTAAATGGCTTCATAGCATTTAGAAAGGACAAAAGAAATTGCACATAAATAATATGTTATTAGAAATAAATGGGTACGCAATTATTCATAGCATCAGAAATGGACAATTCAGCTCACAATGGAATTCTTCAGAAAACTACAGCTACATTATTTGCATAAAATAACATCTGAAATTTGCAATTGGCTTTGTTTCCCATTTAGAATGCCTTATGTAATTACTACAGCAGTGCCCTTTTGAAGAAATCCATTGTAATTTGAATTATGTTAATTCTGATGCTGTGAATAATTGTATTCAAGTAAATTCAGTAAAATGAATTTGTTTTTTTGGACGCTTAAATATGAGTGAACCATCTTATGGGGATACGTGCTTGACGTCTTTCTAGCCATCTTTTTCTGCTTTGTCCTATAAAGTTGTTTTCATGAGAGTGTCATACAATTAAGTCTCTAATTAGGAGCTAATTTGGGGATGGGGAGAAAGTTTAGACCTACATTTACCTTTGGAGAGTGTAGCTGCGTGGTGGGGATTGTTACAGCAAAACCCCCCTTATCTTTCCCTTCTTTGGATCATAAATGTTATCTGAAATTAAATATAAGGGAAGAGCAGTGCCACATTCTGCTCTCAGATAAATGCTCTCCTTAGAAACAGCTGCTGTCGTGGCATCGGCATCAGTCTATCAGGGATGAGTTTGACCTTTTAAGTGCTCTCCCATGTGTACTGGAAAATGCTCCAAGTCCCTTTCCGTTGAGGGGAACAGGAAGGAATTCATATTGTGCTCTTGTTTTGTGCCATGGGAACACAGTCGGGTTGCTGAGGAGCTGGCACTGGTTTAGTCAGTAAGTATTAGTTTCGTTCTATCTGTTTGATTACCAGGTTCAGGCAAAAGTAATACATGAAAAGACCTATCAAAATGCCCTTCAGCAATACATGGCATGATCCTGCCCTGTAAATGTCAGATTGCTGTTTGTATTGCAACAACCCATTTCTCTGTGCAGACTAAAAACAAAAAGCCCAATATATTTTCACACCATTACAGGAGAGAGATGCCGAATTACAGGGAAAATCCTGAGGGACAGTAAAGTCTCTTTAATTGTACGTAATTTCGTCATTTCTCATCTCAAGGCAACAGTCCTGGGAATGAAGCAATCAGCATCTAGGTACTGTCAGTGGTTACAGGATACAAGGAATGTACTAGACTTCTCAATTGTTCTTTACACTGCTTTCCCTAAAATATTGGCTCAGGTTCCTTCAGGCAGATCCCCAGGGGATTATGATGTCTCGGTGCCCTGAGGTCAGACGTTGATTCCTCCCATTCCTTGCTCCCCCCAACCCCGCAAAACAAAAATGCAGCAGGGACTGGCATTTTCTGCTTGTTTAATCAGATTAATGATGCCAGTGTCCCCTTCTTATCTTTATGGGACCACCTTCTGGTGAGATCATACTCCTATGTTTAATTCCTTCTGCAGCCGGAGGGATCAAACCTGTGTCTCCCAAGACAGCAGGAAAGTGACAAGTTGTAAGCTCCTGTGATACATGGGGACTTCAGCCACTTTCCTGTTGAAGCTGTTGCACTTACCTTAAAACAATCAAAATTAATTGTGCAAGACAGAGGGGACATAACATTGACTGGGCCAACGTACATGCTGTTGCGAGATGGGAGGTGAGGGGCTGAAACTTAAGAAGGGAGGGAAGTTACTGGTCTCTTGTATTCTGCAATAGTACATTAATCACCAAACTCTGCATTGTGCTGTATTTCTCGAATAGAAATGGCTACTGCTGCTGTGGAGAGCAATCCTATGGGTGTGCGCCAGGCAGGGACATGAGGTCAGAGGTCCTCAGGGAGGCTGAGGAATCTCCATCTGCTGATTCTGGCAGGTTTAGACACTGGAGAATGAAAATATGTGGACATATGGACATGAAAACAATATGGTCCCCAGGTCAAACAGAAATTTCTGCTCTCAGGGTAATGTTCATCTGGGCAAACTCCTCAGCCTTGTCTGTCCTACACTTGCTGGATATGGGAGCAGTACCCTGTCTCCATCACCTCCACGTCTCCCAGGACAAGCAACAGGACTGCTGGGAAATAAATAGCAAAGAAGGGAGGCTGGATCAGTTTGAAAAAGAGAAGTTTCTGACAGATGGATGGTGTGAAATGGTAGCTGAGGGATGCTAAAAAATTCTGTACAACCCACTGTTCTGCTTGTATGTTTTTGGTCCAACTGTCCTGTAGTTTTCGTCCTCCAGTGTGACTTGCCTATGCTCTATCTTAACCCTTGTCTGAAGATACCCGTTCTGGCACGTGTGTGACAGCACAGTATGTCTTTACTGCTGCCTTGCCCCACCTGCTCTGTGTCAGCATGGACATACCTAAAGCAGCACAGAAAATACAGGAAAAGAGGTGGTTTTCTTGCTTTTGATGGCAATTTGCCACTGGTGCTTAGATGGAGAACAGGTGGATAATCTGTAGTTTGCAGTGCAATTTCTAGCCTCAGCTGTCTCTGCAGCTCTTCTGGAGAGAAGACATTAAAGACCTCCAAGATGTGCTAGCATTACATGGAAATCTTGGCATGCAACAGCCCTGGAAACATCAGTGTCCCAGTTCTCAGCTTCTAAAGTGACTTTTTGTTCCTACTGTTGTTTCCAGGGAACATATTCAACAGCACTAGCCTGACTTGGCTCTCATCCTCTAGGGAAGGCCTGCTGAAGAGGTGAGCTTAATGCTGCAATCTTCAGGTGTCAAAGATTTGTTAATTACCTTGCGTCAGCTACTTCAGAAGGGATAACTAAAGGGAGCAGCAAGGTGGAGAAGAGGAGACAGCAGGTAAGAGAATGAAAATGGATGTATGGTGTGGGTGTGAGTTAAAAATGTAGCAAAAAGTCAGGGGTATCAGCACTTTCTTTCTTTTTCTTTCACAATTTCTTCACGCTGCAGAAGACTTCCTCTCACCCTAAGCCACATGTTGTTCCAAAGCTGTACGTGTGTATTCAAGGCGTATCTATGGACTGTTGTAGTTCCTGATATTTTTACACAAAAGTACGTTAAGAAACAATTTGTGCAGGATTATTACTCTTGTAAGCTTCTCATTATCGGTCCTACTAATCCCCAAATAAAAGCTGAAACTGCTGTAGTTACTGTTTATTGACCAGCTAAACAACAGTCTATCTATCTCTAGCACTGAGTTTACTGATATTTTTTTTTTTGGTTTTAGTGCTAATGAAATTTGACAAGACTTTAGTTGTAGGGGGATTTTAGGATTTATACTGATGTTGAAAGACTGGTGCTAAGAATTAGCTAATTACATTACGCACCCTTTCGCTACGAATTCTAATTCCGCTTGTGTAGAAGGATGTGTACTCTGAACCTAATTTGCCCGCAGTGTGCATTTTGAATCAAAAGTAACTGATTTTTACCTTTTCCTGATAAATGTTTCTATTGATTTCTCTACTGCCTAAGGCCCTGCTTTAAGAAAAAGTACTTATTTAAATCAATCCCTATTCAGAAATACATGTAAGAACAGGTTTAATTTGAGGTCCTCTGTAGACTACATGGGAGTTCTCCCTGCATTATAGGAATGTTTGTATTATGGGGCTGTTTATGTTAAGTCCATTAGTCTTGGTCTCACTCACCCTTCATCCACCACTCTCCTTGATCTCAAATGGTGATAAAATATTCCCCTCAGATAGATAAGTGGTTCTAAGGAGGGTTAACCCTGAAGTCCTCCAGAAGATTGTTGCAGAGACTGCCCTCTTTAGAGCCGAGACTGCCATTTCTCCTTCTCACCTTCGATCTGGGCTCCTTTGTCTCAGAGGGCATCAGCGGTTCTGGTGGGTTCAGCATGGAAGTGGTCCAGTGATGGCCTTCCACAGTAGGATGAAGGCCACAGGTTTGTTGCCCAGGAATGCCTCTCGTTCCTCGCAGTATTCCATTAAAGTATTGCCCTCACACAAGGCATTGCTGAACTATCGAAACAAAGTGGTACTATTAGTTTTCAAAAGCGTATTCTGCCTGTCATTTAATGTTATCTGAATTATAATATCCTGGATCCCTAATTAGGAAAAGAGTCCAAATGTTCAATTCCTTAAAATGTGGGTATATTTATATCTGGGATTGGTCTGTCCTGTTTTAGATAATGTGATCAGCTGAGAAACGTAGATCCAGAATTTTAACCATGCTCGCTCTAACAAAGCGTGTTTGTCGTCAGGATTCGGATTTAGGCCCTGGATCGTCAAAAGCCACTCTGCCAGTGCAGGGTATTGGTTGGTGGATAATTTCTCTTACTTGATAAACATGAAGATGTTTAGTAAAATAATATGTGTTTTTATATAAGCGTCTTTCATATGGAGCATCACAGAACATTAATGAGGGTGAATGGAGGGGGGAAAAAAAACCCAGTTTCACAGGCTGAGGTGCATCCGCAACAGCAGACTGCTTGGCACAGCAGCTATTAGCTCTTTTCTCAGATCTTCAGGTGAAACTACCTCGTAACTAAAAATAGCAAAGAGTTCATTCTTTCCTCCATCTTCAACTGGATTATTCTAAAACATTTTCCTCCAGTCTGCTGTACAAAATGCCAAGATCCACCTTCTGGGAGGTCTTTCACACTTATGTGCCACAGTGGGAAACAAAAATTTATGCCCTACGTTTTGTCACCCCTGCATTAGCTACTCATAAAATAAGTTTGATTTATACTGATAATTTTTTTTTTCTGAAGACCCTAGGTAGCAAAACCACAAAGTACAGGCTGAAATTTAGGACCGAACTATTGCCTTACTGCAGATCTAATCAAGAAATTGGCTTTTTCTGTTGCTTGAGATCCAATACTGTATGAGACTTAACATTCATGGTGACAGAAACTTCTGTTTATTTTCAGAAGATATCTTTTCTTTCACTTTCTTTCAGAAATACAGCAATTTCGTCTATGGGATTACACCTGGGATCAGGTTACTCTAGGTTTTGGGGCATTTACAAAACTTCTGGGAGAGCATTCATCCTGATGAAAGTTTCGGTCTAACCCCTAGCAGTTTACTGAGCTAAAGTTCAGATATATGGTACTGAAACAATTTGTTACATTTGTTTCTATAGTTTATATAATTGTAATTGTCCTTCCTCAGGTCAGGTACAGGTGATTCTTCGCTTCAGATTACTTACGCAATTGCTTTGGAAGTTTGTAAAAGTATTTGCCATTCCTGTGGCTTAAAGGGTCAGCTATTGCTTGGGGCTCAAATGTAGTTTTGACATAGCCTTCATTTGTACTGCCAAAGGTCAAGAATTACAAAAAATTTTGTTTTATCACATGCACAGAATGATGTATGTTTTTTTTCAGATGAGATAAAGATCTCAAGAACAGTTAATTTGCTGAAGCAGTGAAAAAGCCTTGGTGACCTTTTGAAATCAAGTGTAACTGAACTCCAGTATTTATTGAACTGCAGAAAAAACTTCTAAATAACTGAAACTGCTGTGTGAAGTGCTTCTGCCTTCTGGCATCATGTGGAATATTGAGCACTAGAAAGTATTTTGGTTATGCATTTAAGAATATCTGTGACAGAATAGGGCATGTATGAATATGTATTGCTGTGGATTACGTGGCATATAATGAACTCTCTGGGAGTGCTAATGCCACGCTGCGAACTTCATTTTGATTGCAGGGTCAGTCCTTGCCTTCCTTCCCTCTGTTTACCTCCAGTGTGGACTGTAATTTGAAGACACAGCAGTACAGGGCTGCCAGTAGAAGGCTGTCAAATCCGGAGTTGTTTCCCTGTATGTCCTAGGCTGAGCAAGGTGAAGTGGGTGGTGTGGCCTCTACACCAGTGCATTACGTGACTCAGTCCTCAGAGATGTCTGAACCTCAAAAAATGAGTGACACCTCTATTTGTGGTACAGTGCAAAGGTGTAGGAAGCTGAATTTGGACTATTTTTTCTTCTTAAATTCTCAAGAGTTATTCAAGGATTAGGGATTCACATTAAAGACCAGTATTTCTAGGCAGTTCACAAAGGCCTATAAAACTAAAAGGAGGCTTTTGTTTTCTTTAAAGGTACCCTGATGTGAAGAGCCACAGAACCACCAGCAGGCACTCGTAGTTGGCCTCATGACTTTGTCAAGCTGTGTTCCTGATCCAAGTAGGTTGTAACACTTTTTTCTGTATGTTTTCTCAAACACATCTTGAGGACACATTTACTCTCTGCCAGCCTTTTGTGGAAAAGCCACCATATTGTATGCTGCCAGAGGTGACTTAAATCGGTGACTTAAATCGGTGACTTAAAAAAACCAATGACTTTTAAAACCAGTGACTGCCCTTCTCAGATGTGCTGCTTGTTTATGGACACTCCTTACAGCTCTGCCATGTGGCTTCTCTGAACAAGAGTGGATCACTGCTTATGAGCCCACAGCAGAGGAAGTAGGCAGTGTGTTACATGCTAACACAAAATATTCTTGGGTAGCACTGAAGAGCCGCACACCCAGGCAGCCTCTGTTCATTTCTCTGTGTGAAGTTCTTCACTGTTGTGCTGTGTTCATGGTACTCCTCAAAGGCTTCATGTGGTGTGCAAGAACAAGACGTACACTGCATGAGCAGTTTAAGTTACGGCTAGTGAATTCTTGAAGGAATTTTCTTTGTATTTTTGTCACTGCAGCTTTAGTGTGACTTTGATGTTGCCTCTCATGGAAACCTTCAAATGGGTTTGAGCTTCAGTAATGACATTGTAAGATGACCACACGAGAAAAGGCACTACAGACCTTCTCTCCTTTTCCCCTCATCTATTTTTTTTTTTTGTAGCTACATGATTTTATTTAGAAACTTTAAGTAATGCTGGTATTGGAAACACTTTCAGTTTAGATGCCACCAAGGTTTTGGTGGTACTTATTCACCAGACTCTCCTGCACTAGAACTTCAGCAGGCCACTGTGGTAGAGCGCGGTAGACAACACGGCCAGTTCCATAACCCCATGCCGCATGACTTCTGAGACAAAATATTAGAAGGCTTGCATAGAGATCCTAATTGATTTATTTTGTAAATAAAAATGATACACTTGTGTTGCAGCCATCTTAACTTTCCAGATGTGCGTACCTGGAATTACAGTGGAATATTCTAATTAGACTCTTGCAAGAAAGCAAAAGCTTTCTAAAATAAAAAATACAAATATAAAAAAATATCTTGAGAACCCTTTCTGTGGGGAAACTAATTTTACGTCATATAAAGACTTCTGTGGTGTTATAGACACCACCCCCC
>VYZM01000256.1:233268-251676 GCA_013398915.1 Dromas ardeola | reverse complement strand
ATCTGTTTGATAGAACTGAATTACAGAATCTTAACTTATAATCTGGAGAAGAAATAATCATTATATACAACTAGACCAGTGTCCTACTCTTACCTTATGAAAAGTTTAAAAATGCGTTATTTTCAGATAAATAGGTTCTCTTCTGTGAGTAATAAAGTAGGAAGGTACACTAGAGGCTATACCTCATCTGCACTAATTTCAGTGGCTAATACAGAAGATGATGGATAGTAATGAAGATATCTACTTTGAGTTGTTTTTAAAATTGAACGAGATAAACAACCCTTCATCATTTTCCAGACATTACTTTTTCCTAAGAAAGAAATTTGAGAATTGTATCATGGCCACAGCCTTGGATTCCATGCTGAGTATCACTTAATAAAAACTAGATAAATTGAGGAAATGTAGTATCACTAGCTAAAGATACTGCATAAAGAAGAGCTAAGGGCTACTACAGACTTGAAATGTGGAATCTGTCTTTAATGAGAGATTTGTTTTCCTGTTTGTTTGAATTAATAGCAAAATATTAAATAGACTCTGAAAACTGTCTTTTAACAGTATTTTCTTTCTTGTATATGTCAAAATCTGGCTAAAATACTAGGATCCAAGTCTTATTTTACTCATCTCTGTTCCTTTGGTTAATATAAATCATATTTGCTTTGTCCTTGGCTGCCATATGATTCTCAAAGTCACCTTTCTTTAGTATTTCTTTGCTTTGATGTTTTGAGATGCCTTCTAGCTGTTATGGCTGCTTTGTCCGTGGAGAAGATTTATGACTAAGTTGAGTAGAGACAGGTCCTAGGGAAAATTGTATACACTCTGAAGCAATGTTAGAAAAGTTCATTGCCTTTTGGAGGTGTATATTGTATGTAATTATTTTCCATGTGTAACTTTTAGTAGATCTAGTATAAGGCAGAGACAGCATCCCTTTCAAGCCTTTTGTATAATAACCTTAATGTGGGCCATTACTTCTCTGAATTCCCCGGCAGATGTTCAGGTTGATGAATGCCTCAGAAGGCGCCTTTTTTTTTTTTTTTAAATTACTAACATGCCAGCATTTGTTCCATGATTGAGAAAATAAGTGGATGGTTAACTGACCAACATGAGCATGTTTCATCCTTATAGATTAGCATGGATGTACCATAAATGCCGTTTGCTTGATTTCCACAGGTGGGTGGTTTGTTTTTTTTTTTTGAGAGTCAAACAATTTAACTAACAGTGCAGAAATACCCTTTAAGATATGAGCAGCTTTGTCCTTTGAGGGTTTTTGATTTGCACATGGGTAACCTTTCTCCACAGATCTATCTGCTCAGGAGAGCTATCAGGATAACCTTTTTCTTCCATGCAAAGAGTGAGTTTGATGTATGTTTATCTCAGGAAGACCTGCTTTTTCCAGCACCAGTAGTGTTAGCCAGAGAGGCTAGGTGAAGCATAAAATGTTCCAATGCAGCAGGCAGAGCTTGGGGATAGGAGATGAGTCACAAGAACTGGATTCAGACAACATATATAGTAATTCAGATTCTGCTACTTGACCTTAAGCAAATTGTTTCTTCTTTTGCACTTTAATTTTCTCTGAGCTGCAGGCAGACTGTGTCTTGTTCAGAGGCATTTAGCACCACAGGTCTGGCTTTATTCACATTCTCATCTTTTAGGCAAAGCCTCTATGTGGGCCTTGGGAAGCTCATATAACTCATTGGGTAAGCTAATCTGCTGCTCCTGTGCTGTTTCTGTCAAGCCAGGGCAGCTCTATCTGGTTAAACGCTGTATGCCTGCAGGGTTTCAGGTTTGATCCAAACCCCCTATGGGTCTCTTTTCACTCATTCCACTGAGCTTTGGATCAGGAATTAAATGCTTTGCGGGATGTTTTCAGCGTGGGAAGCATGCACTCATTCCTGGTGTTTCAGTACAGTTTTAAGCTTCTGACTAATTCCTATTTACAGGTTTTGCATTCTAATGATTTATAAATTTGTAAAATGAAAGTAGAATTATTGGGGTTTCCTGGGGAATGCAATCCTAGACACACCTGGTCTAATTAGAGGTTTGATTTCTCTCCTGAGTTAAAGTCTAAATCCTTTTAACTCTCCAGAGAGACAGAGAACAAAAATGGTTGTGAAGGATTGAGCAGAGCCAATTATAGAAAGAAAAGGATATTGTTGGACGGCCATAAAATCTGCAAAGCACTACCACAGATACAGAATAAGGATAACTCAGAGGTTCTCTATCCATTTATCTCCACAGCAGGCTTGTGAGAGGAAGAGAAGCAATTTTGAGGCGTGCAGTTTTCACAGAATGGTAGGGGTTGGAAGGGACCTTTGGAGATCATCTAGTCCAACCCCCCTGCTAGAGCAGGTTCACCTAGAGCAGGCTGGACAAGAACGCATCCAGGTGGGTTTTGAATATCTCCAAAGAGGAGATTCTATAACCTCTTGGGGCAGCCTGTTCCAGTGCAGTTTTGCAGACTTGCTGTAGATTAATACCTTTTGGATGTGAATGGTTTTGTTTTCCTGTTGCTGCAGAGTTGTTCCGGTTTATCTCCCTGAGTGATCCTACTGCAACTCTTGACTGTGGTTACTGTGTTAGTGGTCCCACAGGGTTTAGGAACTCCCTTATAGCTCAAGGCTCATTGTACGGAGAGATGGTAGGGACAAGGCCAAGTGCAAGTGGAAATTTATGTGATCGAGACTGTATTTAGGATAAATTCAGGTCCTTGAATCCTAAATTATGACCCAAAGAGCTTTGTATAGCTACTGTTTAAACCCTGGAGGTTTCTGACTTAGACAGGGGCACTTTGCTTGACTGAAGTTCTCCAAGTGTTTGCGCTGTTGTCCTTCAGTACATGTTAGGGATTATCCTTGTCTTGACAAGTGAAGTAGCTCAGGTATTAAATGATGTTTAAATGGACCATCTGCAGGCACAGAAATGAAATTGTTCTTCTGCCTCTGGCTTGTGGGCTGCTTGATCCTGCAGTGCTCATGGAGTGGGTCTATGGTAGGAGACTCCCTACAACATACAGTTTTGTGTGAGTGATTTCTTTTTTAATCATGCTTAGAGAAGGGGTAATGTTGCTGCCTAACGTGGTATGTTAGCTTTAAAGTTCTCTCCCAAGAGTGTGTATTTGTGGTTTAGTGGTTAAGATATGTAGCTGGGAAGAGGCAGACTTGGGTTCCGGTCTTTATTTTCTGGTTGCATTTTAGTCAGCACTGAATCCAAAATATGGACTTGGTTTGTCTGAAAAATCAGCTTAAAAGAGAGAGCCCACTCAGCTATAAGAATTAAAAGGGAAGTAAATAATGATTAAAATGCAGTTGAAAAACTGTGTGCTACTGTGTTCTGTGCTCAGAAAGAGTAAGCTGTTAGAAACAATATAGTCAATCTTTGTTGTATATTTTGGCTTAGGCCCTCAGCCAATAGAGCTTGCTAGTTTTCTGAATATTTCTCTTACAGCACCAAAATGCATCAAAAAGCTGAACTCAAAATGCTCACAACAGAACAGTATTCAGAGGAGCAGAAAAAGTGTGAAGGGAGGATAACTCATTAAGTCTGTTCTAAATTAACTTCTTTCTCCAGGTCAGGGAAATAGACAATACACACTCATCAGCTCACGATCTGTGTTTGGGTAAAATTTTTTGTGAGAAAATTATACTTAGAATGAAGGGAAAGAGAAACATAAATATCTCCAGCTGTTGCTGTGCTGTCTTCTTTGGAGTACTCAGCTCTTGCAAGCCGTGTGCACCTTCTCAAGGGATAATTACAGATCTTTTCAGTACATCTTTGTTAAAAAGGCAGGCAGATGATCATTTTTCTTCCACAGGTTATTTTGCTTTCAGTTTGTATTTGTTTATTTCTTATACTCTCACTGTAAGTGCTCAAATTATGGGGAAGGAGGATAGCAAATTAGAAGCTTGCGTAGAAGGAGCTGTATGTGCATGCAACTGACCCTATAAATGGATTTTCTGCGGAGTGTTTACAAAAACCTCATTAGTTATTCTTGACATTTTGGTGTGATGAGCTTCCTCAAAAGGATAAGAAAATTAGACCTTGTCTCCTGGAAGACATAGGAAAGTGCTAAATGTTGACAGTAATTGCCTTGTCAAATAGTCAAGAATAATGAGAGATCAGGTAAACAACTCTTCATTGTTTTATCTATATCATTGTACTATCGTGCTCACTTGCTGCCTTTCTCTCTGTCTCTTCATTTTGATGACTCAGACTTGCCACTAATTTTGTTCTTTTGATGATTTGGCCTTTCTAGTTCTGACTCCTTCCAGCATATATTAAACCATGTCTAACAGTCAAAAGTAAAACCTTACCGCCCAACTTTCTCCCCAATTTTTGAATGACTTATTTTTATTGTGATTATTTTTTTTAATTGACAGAAAGTGCTATGTGCCAGCAACCCAGGGTTTGGCAGGGGACAGTAAGTAAGTTGATGATTCCTTTTGTTTTTCCCCATGAAGCTATTTAGACCTGCCTTTTTGGCCAGCCACAGCAGAGTTTTAGATTAGCAGTAAATTTTTTAAGCGGCCTATCTGGAGTCTCCAAAATTCCATCAGTATTCTGCATTGGCCACCATCTGAGTCAGGCATAAGCAGACCAGCAAGTAAAAGTCATCATTATCATCTGCCTCTCAAAATATCACGTGATGCAGGCACGCAGACAGTACCACACAAATACTGTCTCTCAGACTGCCCAGTGCTGGCACTGCCAGATATTTCAGAGCTCTCCACATTGAGTGGATTCTGGTGTGCTTTCATCCTTCAGGGCTTTTCACAGAAACGCAGAATGGCAGGGGTTGGGAGGGACCTTTGGAGATCATCTAGTCCAACCCCCCTGCCAAAGCAGGTTCATCTAGAGCAGGTTGCATAGGAACACATCCAGGTGGGTTTTGAATATCTCCAGAGAAGGAGACTCTGCAACCTTTCTGGGCAGCCTGTTCCTGTGCTCTCTCGCCCTCAAAGCAAACAACTTTTTCCTCATGTGGAGATGGAGTGTGTTCCAGTTTGTGCCCATTGCCCCTCGTCCTGTTGCTGGGCACCACTGAAAAGAGTCTGGCCCCATCCTCTTGGCATCCACCCTTTAGGTATTTATAAGCATTGGTAAGATCCTGGTTGTTTTTTTCCACTTGGTGATTTTTTTTTTTTCTTGTTGTTGCCCACTTTCACCCCCTCCCCTTTTTAATGTGTTGGGTATTTGTATTATTCCTGCTCTTTAGCCAAGGGTAATCATAGTGAATGATTATCTGCAGAGCTTTCAAATCTGAATATGGTATAAGTGTCTGTTGAAAATTTTCTGTTTTCCAGTAGTTACCCTCACTGTTGACTTGCAGGCAATGTCTTCTATTATCCCTCTCTTTATAGATCACCATTGACTTAGAGCCTTAAGCAGGGTAAACTAAATTTGTTTTGGTCGATGGATTAGGAGCCAACACTTGGTCTGTATCAATTTGCCTGAAGATATATATGTGCTGCATGTACAGAAAAGATGTCTCCCCAACACTGTTACAAATTGGTTTGACTTTTGTCAGCCAGGACAGAGTTGCAAGTGTGAGGTTCCCTGCTGATTCAGGATAAGACCCGGAGGTTTAAACACAACTAGGTGGGTCCTCTGGTGTGTAACATCTAGAGATGATCACTAGATGGCAACGTTACATAGCTGAAAGGGCTGATCTCGTCTTCCTATTGTAAGTTTTTATTTATTTGTTACGATCAGCAGATGAAATGGTCTTTCTCACTCAGGTTATTTAGCCAGGGTGGAAGATTTCCATGAGCCTGTAGGATGAAGTAGTAAGTTATCACTGCAGATTACACAGTCATCTCAGAAATTAAGTAACTATTTAGAGAGCTTTTGTTAATCATTCTGAGTACAGGCTGTTCTGCACCAATGAAGAGCTGCTATATTTATTGTTCCTTAGGTAATGGTCTGAATTTTGGATAAAGGTCCTTCAAAAAAAAAAAAAAAAAAGACCATTACTGCTTTTTTTTAATTTATTTAATGAAAATATGCTTTTGAAGTTGTAATGATCTCTGACAGCCCTAAGCTTAGTTTGAGATAGTAACCTTGTGCACTGATACAGTTTTGCCCATTCTGTGGTTGATGTATGATTTTTCACGTCACTTTTTTAGAGCAAAGTGCTGTCTAGATTCTGTACAAGTAAACGAATTAAACATGAACAGAATGTACTTCAGACTGATACTCAAACTCTGATGTGATAATACAATACATTGTTTGTGCCAGAAAGAGTAAACATTATCTTACAGCACAGGCCTTGTGCTGAAAGCAGGCAGTGTGGATTTCCTGGAAGGTGTGAGCTGGAGGCATGGGAGGCCAGACGTGAACTGAGATATCTTTGTCATGGAGTTCTGGGCACTTTTTGTCAGAGGTTCTGGTGATCATCACAGTTTGTACCAAAGGGGAGCCTTCTGGGGCCAAAAGTCGGTCCCTGAGGTTTCTTCAGCTCCTACCAAGGCATTTTCCAGACATGAGGACATAGAATCTCTTTGGAGCACATAAATATACTATGAGAGGGGTAGATTTCAAAAAGCACTAGTGAAGTTGGTAAATATTATTTATTAATTATAACATATCAAAATGAGATTGATCATTTGTGGGTTAAAGAAATATATTCCTTTAAATACAGTATGAACGTTGAAGGCTAACCAGAATAACAAACCTCACCTACGGCAGAAGAGAAACAATTTTCTGCTGATAGTGTAGCAGATGAATATTATAAAATGCTTATTTCAATAACATTCATGAGGACAGTGACTCCAGAGATGTGAAGCTGTTTGTTCCAGTTTCACCATATTGCACAAGAATTTCTTTTGGAAATTGGAGACTGGGGGAAGACCACATGAATGCATCAGCATATATATGGCCATGACATCCTGGTATCAAAAGTAAATGTAGGATGTTTCTGATAAGGTATTCTTAAGACAGTGAAGAATTAATGTTTTGGAGAAGTTAAACTGATCCTGACCTATCTCTCTCTATATATATATCTCTCCAATAGTTGTGGCCATCCCATCTTCAAGGAAGGTAAAATCAGACTAGGACAGGTGTTAGCACAGCCTGAGGTCTATTGAGCTACAAGGTACAAGAAAAGATGACAACAACTTTTCTTGTTTAACCAGCAAAATGAAGGCTAGGAGGCTGAGTATTTAGGTGTGACAATGACAGGGGGAGAACAGGAGGGAAAAGATAAATAGCCATGGCAGCAAAAGAGCAAGAGGACGTACACTAGGTATACATTCTGTTTGGGAAGTATGTCTTACCGTCAGAACAGGGAGGTGAACTTCTGATAGGCACAGTGCAGGCAAGAGAAACCTAACTGACGCTTTTCTTGAAGGAAATATATGGCTCGATTGACTGTGGGAGGATTGATCTCTTCAGATCTTTTCATCCCTCAAACATATATACAACTGAAGTGTTTGATGCTCCAGTGAATAATCATGCAACGGTGGACTTTACCATGGCTCTAAACCAGACTGCTTTGGGAAGGGTTGCGTGCTGGATATCTTGAAGAGACGTGCTTGAGACATCCACTGTTTTCAGCATTGCTGTGGGAATATTTACTAGTAGCAGTAGTCTGAGTTTTGACATGGGGATTTCAAAAGCTGAACTGCACCTCTACTGATACTGGCATGGATTTAATCTTTCCTTAATCTATGCCAAGCTGAAGAGCTTCTGTCAGCAGTGGAAGCCGCCTTTTCTTGGACATTGAGATGAAAAGGGCAAGATTTTAAATCTCCGTTCACTTTCATGCTGCTTCATTGCTGGTCCCATGGTCTGGGGCAGAGAGAAACTGGTCTGAAACACGTAGGATGGAATGTAGAACGCCAAGAGCTTATATCTCCTTCAGATCTTCAGCTTTGTGTCTACACGTGTTTTCTCTTCTCACCTGTACACCTGAAAAGGCAATGTCTGGTCTTGTCCACTTCACAGTCTGTATAGCATAAGATGATAACTGCTGCGGCGTTGAACTTTCCAATGGTCTGATCCTGAACCCCACAGTAAAGAAAAATTCCATGGAGATCAGCTGATCTGTCCAGCCTTGTCCCATCAGGGAGAAGGGTGGGAGAAGAGGGGGAGACATGCTAATATGCTCACGTATTTTTAATGTAACTAAAGTAGGTAGTGGAAATTCCAGGCATGTTGACACATGACTTCAGTTTCTTTCGTCTTTTCATGGAAATACGTGCGAAGGACGCAATTTTGCAAAGACATCCACCAGGAGGAGCCCTGTGCTTGTCAAAGAAAGGTTTAGCTCTGTCCTGTTTTTCACTGCTGCATCCACCGAGGGTAGCCTTGTCTTGAAGCGTAATTAGTTCTGAGGAAGAATTTTATCAGACTAGTCTTTGGGGAGTGGTAGCATGTAAACACTTATTAAAATGTTATTTTTGGGTCATAATTGTGTCATGAGTCAAACTTGACAGATGCAGATAGAAGAAGGGGTTATCTCTCCACGGGGACCATTTGTGTTTCCTTCTGAAGATTTACATCAAATGGTGCATTTCCCCTCAGTCTGTGGGATCATACAAGGATAGAGAACACTTTCATATTTTGAGTAAGAAAGTGCATAGCCTTGTACACTCGGAAGGATGTAGACAGTGCAGATTCTTACAAGCAAGATTTTCTTTCTGGTAGCTTCAGAAAGAAAAGTAATGGGCATTAATTGACACAGACATCAGGTCTGCGGGATTTTTTTCAGTTTGTGGGTTTTGGATTTTTTTTGTTTGTGTTCCCCCCCCGCCTTCCTCCCTGAAAACTGCCACTCAGCTGCTTTTAAGTTAAGGTATTAGAAGGGACGAAAGAAACGTGTTTTCAGCTCATTGATCTTCCATAGGCCTGCTGTGTGACTGGATGAATTACTTCATCTAGGTTTCCTTTTGGCAGAAGGAGGACCACAGTTCTCCTTGCTTTCTATTCTGAAGAAGACCCCTTTCTGTGGGAAGGTCTCTTACATACTGTCTCACATGAGAGGGTGTGGTTACATAGGGGCTGTCTAGGAGAATATCCCAGGATGTTAAATTTTTTTTAATTTTTTTTTTCTTTTAGAATGAATTGCAGTTGAAACGTGAGTAGGAATTAAAGTGCAGCCTTCTAAAAATCACCCACCATTACTTTTGCCAGCTGCGTGCACAAATACACTTCAAGAGCAGGAAATCAACATGTTCTTAAAGTCTTACTTTTATCTTGCTGTTGCACATTGCTGAATCAAATGTCCCAAGGTAGTTGACTTCACTTAGAAGCCTAATTCTTATCTCGCCTCACAAAACTTTTATTCTGGGGCAGACCTAGTACCCACATTTGGATCTTGTTTATGTAGCTTTTACAACAGTGTACCTGCCCTGGCAACAGTGGTGCTTCTCCTGATTTGGAGGGACGGCTGAACTCGCTCCAGGAAATCATAGCGTTCAGAGGACCTGTTGATACCGGCATTGTCACTCCTGGACACAGGTGTCTGCTTATCTGCCTCTGAGGGAAGGATACGCAACTGTTCTTCACTGTTAAGTGAACACAAACAGCGCCTAACACTTTCATTTGTACCTACTGAAAACTGTGTTCTGTTGCTTAGTGCTCATTAGCAGTGAAATTGATAACATTATCTGATTGTCCCAGCATGAACTGGGCTTCTCTGATTGATTAAATGCAGAGGCAAATTTGAGACATTAAATTAGTTGCAGAAGTGGTTTCTTGTCAGTTGACCATGGAAAGTTGTACTGATTACTGTTGCACAGTAAGCCACAGGGGTCTTTGTTCTTTGCTTCTATAGAGGCTTATATGTGTTGTGGCATTTTGTTTCCTCCATGGCCCTGTTATGAAGAGGGATTAGGTTGTGGTCATGGAAAGGAGCAGTGTGTGGGTAGGTGTCAAGAGATTTGTGTTGTACCTTGGCTATTTTAGCCAGACTCCCTGCTCGTGTTGAGGTAAGCATCTTTGCCTCTGCTCTCTGTCTATAAAATCAAGCGAATGTGACTCTGCAGTTGTCTGGGGACATCAAGAGGCTCAACGTTAAAAGCTGATAATGACCACCAGCCAGTGAACCTCTGGAGAGGGATTATACCAAACATTTTTTTCAGCTCAGTAGAAAAAAAAATCCCTTTATGTTCTTCGAGACAGGTAGGAGTTGTGGAGGTAGTGCCTCAGGGTTATGGAGACTTCCGAGTGCCTGAGAAGTGCAGGGCCAGGTTTCAAATGGGCTCTCCCCCTTTGCACATCTAGAAGTGCTCGGATGTCCAGGAGCTAGAGACAGCACTGGCACTTCTGTAAGGCCTTGAGCGTAAGCAAGACAACTGATTTTTGGGTCAAGATTTTACAGAAATGGCTGGCCTGGGATTTCTCTGAGTGAGAGAGCAGCCTACTGTGCATTTCTCTTGAATTTAGGGGAAGGACTTTACATTCCCATTTCTTCTTAGTGTAGCCTGGCTCGCTCACAAAGTTTAGTTCTTTCTGAAATTGCTTACCCCACCGGAACAGGTCTCTGAACCCCGGTCACTTGCAACCTTTCCTGCCACAAAGGCAACATTAGTATTTGCTAAGTGTCTCTTGGATCCTCATTCTGACAGTGCTGTATAAAACCAGAGGCTGTGTCTGTGTAGAGGCTGAGGGAGTGGCTTACATCCATAATTGAAACATTTAAAATTAACCATTAAGATTAAATGTTGTATTAGTGGTTCAAGGATCCCCGTCTAGTAAGTAAGTGGAAAGAAAAGGAGTGACCTGGAGACTACTCCAGCTCTTTTAAGGGTAAATAAAGGACTTCAGTTGTGGCGTTTTTCGTTGGTGTCAGGTTTTGATGGGGGACTGTCAGCTTGTGAGGGCTAGGATTCCCCAGCCTCCTCTGTGGGGTGCAACCAGCTCAGCAGTTATGTTAAGCATAGTATTTGGGCCATGTTTTAATACCAGGAAGCCTGTTGTGGCAGTGAGTTTGACTTCTCTTTTCCCTTCCCCTTCACTGGTCTCTTGTTTTCAGCAGTGCTGCTGTTTCTTTCAAGGCCTGGTTCTGCTTTGCTGTGGTTTCTGCAGTGCCTGTTGTCCACCCTGTGCAGAGAGCATGGGACCGGGCCCTCCAGCTCTGAAGCTTTTTGTGCAAATTTAAGTGCTTGTGCTCTTCGCAAGTACAATTCATTTCGTTTCCCCCTGGAAAAACTCAAGGGGTAAGAGCATCTCATAGTGTTCTCGTCATGTTTCCCTAGCGACGTCCCTGCCGTCTTGTCCAGATGAATAACAAATCTAGGTGTGCAGTTTTGTCTTGAAAGGTAATAAAAATGAACTCCAGCTGCCTTTGTTCTGCTGTATATAAATTGTTACCCCTACCGTATGCTCCAGAACCAGAATTTGTTTTCTTTTTTCTGGCTATTGGTGGTGCTGATGTATGGGAGAAACTCTGTAGCCTGCGTTTTGCAAGCAATGTTGATAGTGTGGAGCCGAGACTAATACAAATATGGCTATTCAAGTATATAATAAATTAGGCAATGCTGACATGGATGTGATAAGACACAAATAGGTAACATCGAGTTGTTGTGCTTACTAGGGCTGTTTCTCCAGAAGCATAATCAAGTAGCTGATTCTCATGCTCTTTCACTCGTCTTTCCCTCCCTCCTGCATATTTTCTGTCTTCAACTTAATTTTTGTGCATGCTTCCTCCTGCCACATCAGCCTTGAAATCTAAAGACCAGCCTTTTGAGGGGGGATTATTTCTTTAAAGAGAAGGTATAACATTAGCAATTGGACGTAGCTTATTGCTTACTGGGGCAAATGGCACTGACCCAAAGGAGCCATACTGACTTACATGTGCCAAAGACTTTCTGCTGAAAGTCCCGTCTCCAGTTTTTGAGTGTACCCAGGCTACTTCTGCAGACACTCTCCCTTGGGAGGTGTTTGACATGAAGCATGTTAGTGGGATGGGAGACTGTGGCAACTAAAGTATACTTGGGAGAGGTTTGTTTGAAGCCTGTGTTTATTTTTAAGGACCTTCTGAAGCATGTGATTTTTCCAGCTGGGGGAGAGAGGTGGGATGGAGGGCTGAGGCTCGGGCTGTCCTACAGCCACCTCACTCCTGCCAGCCTGCAGCTGCCACTTGCTTGGGAGGAAGCAGGGACATAAATGGGCTTTTGCTTCCAAGCAGGGTTGTACAGGGAAGGGTCACCGTGTGTCTGTGCCCTCCTTGAGCCTGTTGTGCCATCATAGGAGAACAAGGAAGCACAACTGAGAGTGTAATACCAGATTTTCAAGGAATCCACTGTAACCCTTGAGGCTATGAGAAAAACCATGTTGTGCTTCAATTTCATTACTGTTTCCTGAGTTCATAAGGCTCCTATCATTTATTGCTTGGTGTGAGTGTTAGGGTTTTAGTACAGTGGAGGTCACCCATCTGTGACTTTGGCTTTGCTGCTTAATTGTAAGTGACACTCCCCTTCCCCCTGGCTTGCTTTAAAAATAAAAAAGAAAGGTTACAATGTGGATCCTGAGAATTTTTTTTTATTAAGAGAAGAGTCATGTCTTCCCTCTAAGGAAACACCTGGAAAATTAACATTTCATGGTGTGCCAAATTAGTTCCTTTGAAACTGCAAGGTGAGAAAGGTTGTTAAGTCAGAGGCTCACAGAGGATTTCTTCAGCTCAGTGAAATACCTGCATGGCCAGCAACAACCCATTCCCTCTACAGGTAGCTCTGAAGATAAGATCAGCATTTTGCTTGTATTCATCACTTTTCCCCACCCACAAGACTTATCCTGGACTGATTTAAAACCCTGACTACTAGCAGTAAAATAAAGCCTTGTAAGGTTTGAATGAACTACTAGTGGAAGAAAGATTCAGCACTGTATGTGGAGACTCCAGACCAAATTTAGCCTTGGTGTTACTATTCTGGAATTTTGTTTCCAAACACGGTGAATGATCTTGTGTGTATCTGCATATCTGTGTTTTATGTTTTATTTGCATGTAGTCTTTTCTAAATAAGAGATACCAACTCACTAAATGTGTTTACACCAGCTCAGCTGTATGGGAGGTTTGGGACTGTGAAATAATTTAAAACCTTGGACCTTTCACGTTGGTAAAATCCATCCAGAAGATCAGCAGCCCATCTGTTTGATATGCATTGCTCTTACTCAGGAACCACAAGCAGGAAATAAATAAAAAAGAGGTAACTCTTTCAGTTATCTTGTTTCAAGCTCCGAGAACGTTATTGTGACTAATTACAGTTGATATTTAAGTAAAACACAAGGTACTCTTGTGAGCTTTTGTATTTGAAGGCAGGAGATGGGAGAGAAGCTGGAGCAAGAGGCCGAAACATTATCTACAGAACTACCATCACCTCAGTCACTCTGATTTACCATTTAAACAAATAAACAAAATGGAACATTCTTGACAAGAACTGTAGTTTGTATCAAACAGATCATTAGCCAAGGCAGCTGCCTAGTACAGAAGTTCAATTAATGACTTTGTATGAGGATTTGCTACACTCTGGTCTTCCAGTGCTGTTATAATTTTACATATTTTAAAAGGCAAGATGCTGTGCTGGTTATGTTCATTCTGCTTCATTTTTTACCTGTTAAGAATAACCTTTCATGCTGAGTAAGAAAATGCATTGTTCAGTAAGCATGCCATCTTTCAGTGCCCTTTGATACTTCAGCAAGGAATTGGAGCTGCTAAATGCTTAGTGATGATGGGGCCCATCAGCTTCTACGTTGCCTGATTTGGGAGATTTAGGTTCGGTAATTTGAAATCCCACAGCGATGAAACTTAATATCTAGGTTGTCAAGCTAAATGCACAATCTTTTTTTTTTTTTAAATATAAAATGATTCTGATCTGTTAAGCTGATTCTGGAGTTAAAAAGTGACAGAGGACTGCTAATTTTTTAAGCTTTAAGTTCTTTAAGCGCTGAGCCTAAGCCTGGAGTCAACTTAATGCTACAAAATTAACATGTACAAGTGTTTATTTTGGCTTCTAAAGATATCATGTAAAATGGTTTGGCCAGGTAAGGCTCCTATCCCTGTAACAAAGCCATTAAATAAAGCAACCTGACTTTCCACACCTGTGGAGTATCACAGACTTGAACAAAAGTTGGGTGGGTGTCTTGAGCAGCACGAGCCTGGTGCAGTGGTGGGGGATCAAGAGAGTGGGGGGCACAGAGCTGTGGGAAGGCTGCGAGTGAAGACCAGACCCTGCTGGGGCAGGGAGCAGCGCTGGCTACCTCACTGTGTAGTAGAAGTTCCAACTTTGCATTCCCACCTCCAGCAGTGGACACAGCAAGGGAGAAAGGGGCATCCCTGGGGAGGTGTTTGGACGTGTGTCTGGTTTAGATAGGGGTTTAATGGGTGTATTTTTAAATGTCAGCTAAGGCATGTGTTATGGTGTTGCTGAGGAAGTGTGCCTCTTTAGAACCTCTTCCTCTATTTAGAGCATGGTACTGATGAAACTTTTGCCTGTGTTGTGTCCAAGCATGGTGCTTGTTTTTGGAATTAGTCACTGCTCCCTCAGAGATGCTGGAGAAGAACCGTGGGGTTTGTCACTGTTTAGAGTAGTAACTGTTTTTTCTAAGAGTCCTGTGATTTCCCTGGATTGGTACCACTGTAACAAGTGATGTTTCTTATGGAGCAAACAGCGCCAAAGTTCACAGGGACTTCACTGAATGGCTCGTTGCCACTTCTAGTCTCTCGGACACTTAATAGGATCCTCATTCCTAAGTTTTGAACCTGTCCTTCCCATGCGATACGGGGAGCCTGTAGGGGTTAAACTGCAAAGGAACATGTGTATAGCTCACGTGTTTTTTTCATTAAAGGCAATTTACTAATCTAAAATTGCCATGGGGAGAAAAAAGTTCTATATTCATTTTATAGAATTTCATGGGATTCTTCTTATTTTTATTGCAGGGGGAGGGGAAAGCCCTGTAGCATTTTCAATGTGACATAAATGTCAGCTTTCTTCTAATGAAGAGTCCTACAGGATGATTGCTTTCTGCTTTTGAAACCATGGCAGAAATAAGCCTGAGGAAAAAGAATAACGTGTCTTGTCACTATCCTATACTGTCTCACAGCCACCCACAGAGAAACTGGTAGGAAGTGTCTCTTGATCATGGAAGATGGATGGGCCCATGGCAAGAGCTTAGCTACCAGATTTCAATTTAGTATCAATTTTTGCCTCTGGGTTTGAGCTGCTTACAACAGGCTTTAGCTTGAAGTGCAAAATTATGGTTGTAGGGAAATATGACATTTTTGCTGCTGAAAAGAAATATGTAAGGAGGTGTATGAAATAGATGTGTTCTTCTCATTGCCTAAGCAAGTCGACTAAAAAAATCCACTTGCTGTGTATTCAAATGTCAGGACTCTTAGCACAGTCTGAATGCCAAAATATTCTCAGGGAAAGTTGTGTTCTGTGGTATTTTAACTTCAGGAGAAGATTGGAGGCAAGCTCCAAGTCTTGCTACCCTACCCTGAGTATTTTTGTTCAAACTGAAGAAGCTAATCTATTTTAATTTCACTACCTCCCTCAGCCCCACTAACTAATTTGAGTAGTTTATGTGCATGCATCCTCTAAAGGTGAAAAGATATACTTAGTGAAAGGAAAATATTTTGTGTTTCTAGATATTTTCATTTTTGATAGTTACTGGGTCACTAGCTGCTTCTCTTGTTTTTTTTTTTTTTTTTTCCATAGAAAATACCTAGGGCACTCTAAATCTGTGCAAAGTGCTTTAGTATATCACCAATAACATGAAAATTTTCATTTTTGAGGTTAAATCTTGTACCTAGCTCCAAGTTGATGAATACCTAGTGTTTGACAGCATTCTATTCTCTGGTTTCTGAAAGTGATTGTAGGACTGATACAGCTGTCAGAAATGTGGTCTGTGTTCTTGTTCTTTTAAAATAAAGTTGCACAAGCAAAAGTCACAACAGAAACAAGTCTGCTCTGCTGCCTGCAAAGAGGCTGGTACTCCTATCAGGCTGAAAATTGTATGATATGTGGCCTTATTATGTTAGGGATAAATTTGGACTCCTGGTTCTGCTCTTGTGATACTCACCTCCATCTACAAGGCGTAAAGGGGCCTTCGTCAAGATGAACCTAGTGGTTCATCCTGTGAAATTCTGTTTCTGCCACTGGTCGGTACTTCATGATCCAGGGGAGGATTCAAGAAACTTAGGGTGACAACTGGTGTGATGGGAAGGAGAGTGGTTTTCACTTCCCATGTAGTTAGTGGTTAATTCATGCTCTGGTTTGTGATTGACTTCAGTAAGAAGGGATGTAAATAGGGATGTTGGC
Source organism: Dromas ardeola (assembly GCA_013398915.1). Classification (NCBI taxonomy): domain Eukaryota; kingdom Metazoa; phylum Chordata; class Aves; order Charadriiformes; family Dromadidae; genus Dromas; species Dromas ardeola. Next base: position 235,423 of record VYZM01000256.1, on the reverse strand, counting down.
ATTTCAAATGTTCTTATGAATAGATGATTTTCTTAATGCAGTGTTTCTGGAAATTAATATTCTACAGGAGCAAAGAGATGATGGGAAAGCAATTGTCTGTATTAAGGTGGATTCCATCCAGAAATCTGTGGCATCTGTGAAGGTGAAAGTTTAGAGGAAGAAGCTAAGTCAGCTCCTTTGTAATGTGCTCCCTTCCCTGTATTTGCTGTCTTTCAGTTTTAACAGATCATGTCACAGTTCTGTGCTGTAGTCCCTATTATAAGCACTCTGTAAGTTTTCCTGAGTGCCCGAGTCTTGTGTGAATGACCAGTCAGCACATTCTGTCTCCACAGGGCATATTTTTAGTGTGGTGTTTGGGAAAAGAAGGTGCAATTAGAACTAACCCATTAACTGTAATAGCTCTTTATGTACCACACTGACTGCAGACCCCTGTGAGGGTCAAGGCATTGCCGATTAGCCTACATCTGTCCAGCAACAAGGTTCTCTTTGATCTCTTAATTCTAATTTAATTTTATTTGTAAGTAAAGTTGGAAAGCACAGTCTGAAAGAGATAAACGAAAAAGTTGCAAAATGGCCCTGAATTTGGTGCTGTAATTGTTGGAGGATATGTTTTTGTTCATACTGCATTTTCTGCAGTAAAGTGACTTAAGCCTTGTCAGCCAAGCTGGCATAACTCAAGACCTGTTGGGTGCTAACAGTTCTTTCAGGTAATAAAAAAAACGTGTTCTGAAAGAGCGCGTGTGCTATGACTTGGGGACAGGCATTTTATATGGTAATATCACAGTCTTTTATTCATGGCCAGTCTAGTAAGGATGTTGGTGGAATAAAATGAAGGCTGCTTCAGACTAAACTGGAAAAACTGCCGTGGATTCTGGTGAAGATAGTAGGGAAACTCAGCATGCCTTAGTCTTTGTCACTTGGCAGTCGGGTTTTTTTTGTCTACAAGTTAACTCCTCTTCTGGAGGAAGTTTTGCATTACCAAAATCATAGGGCATCTAAATAATATTATTTAAAGATTACCTGCAGAGGCAGTTTTCCTTTCCTTCATTTTTTCCCTGAGCATAAGGCAATCTGAAGCTTAATGTAGCATGTCTGTTAGGGATGTTTTACTTCATGGATACACGGAGGGTGAACTGTTCAGCAGGGCTCAAAAAGCAGTAAAGCAAAGCAAATGCCCCAAAACTTATCCTCGCTAGGGACTTGCATAACAGTAAATTCCCTTTTTCTGCAGCTCTTGTGCAAGAGACTACTGAGGAAGAACTATTGTTCAGCAAGTGCTACAGCAAGAAATGTGTCAAAAATAATTTTTTCAAATCTCTACAGAGTAAGGGAATGCATGCATGGTCATATTATGTTAAAGCCATACTGAATTGGTTTCTGTTGATGAAAACTGTACCTCTCTAATCAAACAGAATTTTGAAGCACATCATGAAGAACTGTATGACATAGTTTACTTTTAAGACATCATAAGCATAAGCTATTCATTATCCCATATTAGCCTACTTCGAGGCTTCTACATTCCCCTGCAGAATTGGTGATGATGGGATAGACCATGGTTGAAGCAGAGGCCTCATCTGATATGTTTGTTCCTAAATGCAGATTGCCCACTTGAAAGTAACCCTTGCTTTCAAGGTACAAAAAGAAGTATTGTTATGCAGCACCTTCCAGTGCACCAGGAAAAAGAAAGTTAACTTTGTTTTATTGTATAATTGAGTATAATAACTTGGTATTTTTCAGTGATGTTGCTAAAAAGTAGAAATAGGAGAGACAATTCTACTCTATGGACTTGAAGCTGGATTTTTTTCCAGTTGAATAGTGAAGCTGCACTACCGCTGCTGTGGCAGAACAGGCAGCAGGTTCAAACTGCATGCCACCAGAAATCATATGCAAATTACACAGTGCATGAAACTGTCTAACATGTATTTTTCATGGAATGGTAATAGTTCTAATGGAGTCCACACTAAAGCCTTGGTCCAGCAAAAAAAGCTGAGCAAGTCTTAACAGAGAGGGGGAGCAACACTGCTGAGCTAAAACTCAAGCTTGCTGGTGTCCCATTGCATCAGAGCTTGTTGGTGTGTGTGGGTGTGGGGATTTTTCCTATCAACGAGCCTCTGTGGTTTTGTGGTTTTTTTTTGTTTTTTTTTGGTTTTTTTTT
>VYZM01000256.1:212102-233246 GCA_013398915.1 Dromas ardeola | reverse complement strand
TTTGTTGTTGTTGTTCTGTGCAGCAAAATAGACTGTAGGGAGTGGTTTCCCTGTGACCTTTATTGGGAACTCTGCATGTGAATTCCTGGATTTTTTTGCCTAATGTTATTACCGTCCTTCCACTCACTGGAATTGTGTGCACAGTGAGACTATATGAAGCACTAGGGTAATAGGACGAATATAGGCCTGGATTAGTTTCACCCACTCTATTCTTTTTCCCTGTCCTCTTTACTCATTTTATCTGCTTTGGCTGGTATTATAGTCATGCCTTCCACTCCAAAGCCTTCATTTCAGTTAACAGCATCTCCACTGTTACCATAGAGTCCTGTTACCTTTGTTTCTATTTACAGTGTGAATAGATGTCTGTCATTACATTGTTGATCATGACATGCATCAGTAACACAATAAATTGTCTGGGGAACTAGTCAGCTTCTAAGAAATGTGCTACGGCTGCTAATGCCTCCAAGGAAAAGGAATTTCATGTGGGGTGAAAACTCCAGTGAAGGACACAACAGCCATCACAGTGCCTTTGGAAAACAGAAAGCCCGCAAGGGACAAGAGAAACAACAGTAATAGGAGACTTTGGTTTCCCTTTTGTCGATTGGGTAAAAGTAACAAGATGTAATGTAGAAACCAAGTGTTGAGGTACTCATTGATGCCTGGTTCATAGAGCAATTGATTAGCAAACATGCAAGGGGTGCAGGTATGCTTGGCTTTGTGCCAAGTGATGTGTAGGTCCCAAATCCTACAAACTCTGTAATAAGGACTATAATGTTCTTTGGTTCAGCATCCTTGTTAGAGAAAGGGAAGCCAAAAAATCCATCATACCTGTCTTCAATGTGGAGAAGGGTAATTGTGAAAAAATGAGGGACCGTGTTACCACCAAGCGGGCATAAAGACTACTTAAGGACACTCCATCTGTTAGAAGAGATTGCAGGAAGTCATGATTATTTTTGCCCCAAATGGAGAATATCAGAAGTAAGAAGAATCTATCAAGAATCTGAAGTTATGTTTGAAGAAAGAGAAAGAAAATTCTACTCTGGCAGGTTATATATAAAGCTCAGTAAGGTACTCAAATTTTTGGTTTAGCCCTATCAACCAGCAAGAGGGATCCAAACTTTTATAATAATTAACACTAATAATAATTATAATAATTATTAAAGTAATAATAGAATGTAAATATTATATAAAAATATAATAATAATAATTAATAATTATCAATAATAATGTATCAGGAGCATGAGGCCTGCCAGAATGTGCATAGTAGTAATAGATGATTGAGATATAAGGAATACTTAAACTTGTTAAGGCCAATGCAAAGAAATTTCATTACTTCTTCGCATTGTTGTTCTCTGTGGAATAGCCTGGAGAGATTTCCCATGCCAGAACTCTTCCTGCAGGGTACCATTGAGAAAGTCTTTCTGAAACTGAAGTGACTGTAGAAGGTTATAAAACAAATGTCCAAATGAATAGCCACAAATCTCTAAGACTAGATTGTGCTCATCCAAAAACTCCAGAAGAACTCAAGCTGATGTCACTGTATGACCTCTAGCTTAGAGCTGCCTTTGTACCTGAGAAGCAGGGGGTGATAAATGTGATGCCCAACTTCAAGAGGTTTCCAGAGTGGTTTGGGGAATTCTAGGCCTGGAAGTCTGATATAAGTACTTGGTACAGTGTAGAAGCTATAATAAAAAGTAGAATTAGAGGATGTCTGGATAAGTATTGTGTACTTGGGATAAGTTAGGATGCATATCTACTTTTCAAATGTATTACTGTTCTCCGTAGGAGTCAACAAGCTTGTAGATAAAGATGATAGCTGTGGCATGGGCTACTTTGTCAGAAGCCTTTGTGAAAGCCAGCTTCTTCATTAGAGGATTTTAGGGAAGCCAAGCAGCTCTGACACCAGAAGGACAGTTCTGGTATGGATAGATAATTTAGCTAAAGACTGGAAAACAAGGTCAATGGTTGGTTCTTACAGTGGAAGAAGATCACACAGGCATGTGTTCTGGGATCTGTGTGCTCTTAGCTCTGCTTACAAATGACTTGGAGAGAAGCTGCCGGTGATACTAAGTTATCACAGTAGGGGTGGCAAGGGTGATGGCTGGCTGGAGAACTGCAGAAAGACCTCATAAAACTGAGTGACTGCTTAATAAAATGTCAGGTGAAACTCGGTGTAGGTAATGATAAAGTGATCCATGTGGGGAACAAACAATCCGGTTCTCATAAAAGATGAGCAGTGAGCTGAGCTCATACTGGGAAGTGGGATTTCTGGAGTGAGGACCTGGGGCTTTAGTGGATAATTCTGTATCAAGGTCTGTTTCTTCACTACTGGTCAAAAAAACAAATCAAATGTCGGGGCTTATAAGGAAAGGAATGCAGAACAAAACATGACATTATGTGTAAATGTGTTGTTTTCCTGCATCTTGAATACTGTGTGAAGCTCTGATCTCTATTTAAAAAGAATGTAGTAGAGCTGGAAAGGTTTGGAGAAGGACAGCAAGGATGACCAAAGGCACAAAAATCTTTTGTAGGAGCCTATCACAAAGTGATTTGGGACTCCGGTTTGGAAAGAGACAGCTGAGGAGTGTCTGATACAAGTTTATCAGAAGTGGCACATAGAGGGTTGAATATTCACTGTGTGTTCTAACTCAAAAACTGGTGGACATCAAATGAAGCTGATGGGAGGAAGGCTTAAGGACAAAAAAAAGTTGATTCCTCATGCAAAGCATAGCGGACGTGGAACTTCTTGTTAAAGGGTATTGTGAACACACTTAGGTTAGTTTGAGGGAAACTGGGCAAGTTCAGGAAAGAGAAAGTTGGGGATGGGGGTTACTAACTATATAGAAGCCACAGCAGCTCATGTCCCTGAGCTAAAACAAGTGGAGACTGGGACAATGTTAAGGGTGCCGTCCTTATTTGGTACCTGATCTTCTGTAATTATGGCTCCTGATGAATATAGGTTATGGCAGGGGGAGATGAACTTCTAGCCTGATCTAGTACAGGTGTTCTTCTGTGATGTAGCACATCAGGGCCTCAGCTTCGAGCAGGACCATGATCTGAAGTCTAGACCAGGGAGTTGCAGCAGCTCTGGTGGCCATTGTACAAAGTGCAGAAGACAATCAGGTACTGTAGTACCCAGCCCCTTTGCTAGCCTTTCACTGCAATGCAGGATGGATACCAATTGTTAGCAGTTAGTTTTCCAGTGTTTAGCAAATGCTTCTCACAGACGTTCAGAATGACATGTAGCACAACTACTGAAAAAGCAGCTTATGTGGATTTGGCTGGTGGGTTTTTGAGACTGTCGCTCTGTCGCTCTATACTGAGTCAATTGCGACCTGGAGATTGCCCTGCAACTTGCTTTCCAGTCTCCAATTAGAATAACAATATTCAGTGTACTGCATAATGCTTTTGCAAGGTTTCTTTCTCTTTCAGTATTACTGAGATGAGATTTCCCCCCCACCCCCCTGGCCATTTATTTTTATACACATCTTTCAGAGCCTCGTCCAATCTCCCTGAAGTCAGGGAGAATCTTTCCCTTGACCTCCCCAGCTTTGGAGTCAGTCCAGGAGTGTGCTCCTTGCTGTGTTGTACTCTGCTTTCTGCTAGCTGTAGGGAGGCAGTCCTGGAGAACCAATTTACCACAGCCTGCACCTGAAAGTTTTGATAGCTGAATGTGGTGGAGACACAGGAAGCTGTGCAGAGGGAAAATGTGGGTTTATATTTTTCCTGTAAATCATTGGAACTGGTGTGTATTTCCATTTCTGATTCCTGGGCATGGATCCAGGAAAAGAACAGGGTAAAGTGTATGNCCCCCCCCCTTGTACAAAGAAAAACAAATACAGAGCTTGTACCTATTGGAAACGAAATAGCAGCATGTTCCTTTTAACCACTGTCTATTAGAAGTGAGGGAGCCGGAAAGGTGTATGTGGGATGTTCAGCTTAGAGATGAATCTGTGCTGTGGTGTCACAGACTGGGAGTGTCACAGTCTTGTGTCCAGTTTCTGAAATCTTGGACAAAATGGCATCCTGAAGGAGGACATAAAGACAAGGTCCTGCATTTTAGTGTCTCTCTGACCATCTTGGGTAACATCCAACAACTGGACTTTGTGACTTGTGGAGGTCAGGCTTCTGCTGTGTTGGTGTGAGCTACTGCATTAATGTGACTAAAGCCTGTGGCCAGTCTGTCTTACTGTGTTCACTCTATTTTGTGCTGGCCCATGCTTGGCTAGCAGCAGCTGCAGGGTGGGTGAGTGGGGCTGTTCAGATGCTCAGCAGTGGTGGCTGGCTGCCCTGTCTTTGTAGACAGGGTGGATCTGCCAGCCTCATAGCTCTTTCTGCTGAGGTGATCTAAGCTTAGCATGCTGGGCTAGGAATGCAGTGAGAGTGATAAGGAGTGATTTTTGTGAGCCGCCTGGCGCCAGGAACAAACATACTTTTCTGTCTTTTAGTTGGGTACTTTTTTTTTTTTTTTAATATACTTGTCTGATCTGCTCTCATTGTCCCTTGAATACTGGTGCTCTGACACCCAGCAGAACTGCTACAGTTAGTTCGCTTGATTGTGGCTGTTGTCTGCACTTTCTACTAGAGGCCACTGAAGCCCAGCTGCTGTGAGAGGCTCCTCAGAGCTGTGTTTATTCCTGTATCTTCTGTTACCAGCCAGAGAGTCAGTTCTTCATTCTGGAAAGCAGCTGGATCTGTGAAATGCGTTCACTGCATGCTTGCCTGCATATCATTCATTCAGAAGCGGATGCTGGCAGCCCTTGGTAACAAATCCGCATCTGTATTCGTGGTCTTGAGCAGAGTTGCAGGTGTGGCTGACTGCAGGGAAACCAAGAGGAAGCTACCTAGTGGAAAAAAAAAGATGCTTGCCACTGAAAATGAGAAAAACCTAGGAAAGGATTCCATGTCACCAGCACAGAAATAGAGGGCACAAGTGAGGGGACGCAAAAAATGAGTAAAATGGCAAATAAAACAATTATAGCAGGAAGAGGGAAAGTAATAAGGTTTGGCAGGAAAACCAGATGTGTGGATGAAGTTACTTGCAATGTGGATTTTAAGGGCTGGGAGTAGGCAGCTGTTTTTGAAAGTCTTGTCTTTGGACTTCATCTCTTCTTCAGTCTTCTCTTGCGACTGTAGGTTTTCCATGGTTTTAGCTGAAGAATGGATTTTTTGATCTGCCAGCTAGCATACCTTTCTGCCTGGACTGCTCTATCTGGAATCTGCGGACAGTTTTCCTTCCTACATAGGACGATCTGGCTAATGAGGGGGCTGCATGCAGCCCTCTGTCCCTTCTTTCAGGGTGAACTGAAATGTTAACTAAACAGCTCTTTGCAATGGAAAGCAAGGAAAATGCATCTGCCTCTGAAGCCCTTGATACTAGCAAGCTTGTATTTTACCGGTACATCCTGCTGCTGAATATAGCCCAGTATCCTTACGAGTGAATATTCCTTTCATACACTGAGCTGAAATAGCATGCTTTAACATGACAGAGCCTGCTTTGTTGAACTGCTTAATAATAACTAAACGTTACCAGATTCCTGTGTTAATGAACAGCTCCTGAATCTTAGTACTAGCAATAAAGAGAATGAAATTAATAAGGACCTTTCCTGTTGAGTTAAAGGGGCTCTGCACTAGGCTCAGTGGCCATTCCTACACTGTATTTTAATGTGGCCTTCAGTGGGATGTGACTGTGGGACTGACTAACAAGGCTGTTGACAGACTGGTTTTATGGCAACTGGGATAGTATTTTACAGATGAAAACCCAATGTCTGTCTATGCGTTGAAGGTCACTCAGATGAATCCTTTGTGTTCACATTAATGCTTTATTGCTCTGGCTGGCTCACAGCTCACTGCAGGAGTAGAGAGGATAGCTCACTGCTAATGTTGACCCATCTCTCTCTACAGTGGTCCTGAGATTGTGTACTTGTGGGGAGACAGGGCTTTTACGCAGTTCTTGTGCCTGTTTTCAGTGCAGACACTGTCGGTTTGTGGCTCACTGAAGCCCCAGGTATTCTCCAGGAGCTGGGCATGAAGGAAGGTTGCATGCCAAGGCGGGGGCTTACTGGTACATTCTTCCTTCCATGCTTTCCCAGCACACTGGAGAAGTAAAACCAGGGTGTGCTTGCTCTCTCTTTCCCTGCAGGGGTTCAAAGCATGGTCTGGGAAACAACAGGTACAGGAGAATTCTTTCACTTTGTATTTTCTGCCGCTGTATGAGCCAGCACAGTTGATGCTTACTGGACTTGAGCATCGGAGTAGTTATTTACTCCTAGCTTACATCTATACTTACAGTAAATAACCACCAGCCTGCAGTGCAATTCCCTCCTGTGGTGCCTCTGGAGCAGCTCAGAACTGTACTATCTTTTGTTAAGGATGCAACACAACCCTAAAACAAGTAAATATAAATTGTTGTTTTGGTCAGCTTTTCTATGGCTTTGTGCAGAAAAAGGGAATGTGTGTGTGCTATACAGGTGTCTGTGGAGTCAGTTAAAGGAAGAGTTTTGAAAAAAACCCCAGATTTACAAAAGCTCAGAAGCAGGACCAACTGATAACTAAGCAGAATTAAATATTTCCTGATGATTAACATAGGAAATGTTATGTAACATATAACATTGATATAACATAGGAAATATGTCTGAGAAATATTTTGGAAAGTGTTTTAAAGTATTCATTATGTTTCCCAAGATAGGCTGAGAAGAAATAGGATTATTTTTGATGAAACAAATTGATCTCTCATCGCTAGACATTTTCTTTCTGTAGAAACTGATGAATTTAACATCATGTTAGCTTTTGCAAATGTCATATGAAATAGATGAGGAGAGCAACTTGGGAAAAAAGCTGTAATCAATCACAAGGTGCCACAATTCTCTCTTTTCTGTTGATCGTCCTCCCAGAAAGCAATTTGAGGAGGGAAAGATTACAAGTATAAAGAAAACAACCCCAAATCTCCCTCCCCTTTGTGAAGGTGGAAAAGAAAACCCAGAGGCTGCAGGGTGGTCTAGACTTTACTAAAAACATCTTACTTATTTGGATAAATGGAAATAATAATGGTGTGTAAATGGCCCATTCTGCAAACTGCTAGTTGAACTTCTGAAATGGAAGTGAAGTCATTAGGAAAGGAGCAAAATGGGAGGGTGCTATGAAAAGAAGCCAGAATTTAAGATGACACCTTGAGGTCAGACGAGGTGATCATAATAGTCAATGGAAATCTTTTAAAGCACCAAGCCGTGTTCACACTTCTTCCAGGAATGGCTCCATTGACTCTCAGGATTTGTACCTTAGTTACGTGTAACTCTACAGGTCTTTTGTTCTCCGGTCATTTCTATTAAATGGTTCCTGCCGTTTTGTATCATTCACGTAGGTGGTCCCCTTTTCTCCCCAGCTCACAGCTGCCTGCCCAGGGCTGGAGCTTTCAAGGTGTTTGCACAAATAAGGGAATGACAGATGTGCCACCTATATGCCCTTTTGCAGGCTGTGTGCTCTGTGGTCTGCTCTAAGGGCACACTGGAGGAGAAACAATGCTGCTGTGCTAGGGGTGGCCTTATTTTAGATGTAGTCTGTGGTGGGCTTTTCAGCTTGTCATTTCAAGAATGAAACCACAAACTTCTGCTTAAAGATTTGGGAAGGTGTTATACACGGACTTGCACTCTGTAGTGGTTGATGTGACTACAGCAACTTGACTTCACTTGCTCAGGTGTGAAGTGGGTCAGTATTAAGGAAAGTCGAGCAGCTCCTCTGCTAATTGGTATCCCGGGGTCACTGACTTCCAGTGAGGCAGTTCACCACCTCCCACAAGAAAAGCATTTTGGGTAGGGACTCTACAAAACTGGTTAGCATGGAAACTTCAGTGACATGTGAATTTTGCAGTCAGAAGTCACGTGCCAATTGTCATGAAAATGAAGAGAATATATTTAAAACATTGCCTTTAAGAGAAAGAAGAAAGATTTCCTATCCCTTTGGTGTCTAAAATTCCAAACTTTTAGGTCTTAAGTTTCAGAGACTGCCTTTAAAAAAAGAAGACAAAATGATTCACATGCGAGCCTGTGAATGTCAGAGCCGGGGGGTCTGAAGAAACAAACAGTGGCAGGTTTGTTGTGCTTGCTGCTGTGTACCCTTAGCAGGTAAATTTGCTGCCCCTCAGCTGACCTGCCCAGCATGCCGGTAGCATGCCTGTGGGAGCACTACCTCTGAGCTGGCTCCAGAATGGCCATTTTCCTCTTTACCAAGCGGCTGTGCTTGCAGCTGGTCTCAGAGCCTCGAGTTTAACAGTTCCCATTTCTATGAAATGGCCGCAGTGTGCACTTTTTTGTTTCCCGTCTTTTCCTTGACTGCAGACCCCTGAGCCTATGGAAGCTTATTCCTGGATGAAGGGATCGGAAAAGTGCTGCTGTTAAGATAGTTGGCATATACATCTGTATGCAGACTAAATTGTTAACCTGATCATCATTGTGGTTCCTTGGATGATCTTTTCCTTGTGTTTCTGAATCAAGCACTAGGGCTGATGTAATAAGTCTCTGACTGCTTTAAACATACAACACTCAACTGAGGTCAATAAAAAAGTCAGAAAACATCTTTAAGTAAGGAAAATTCCAGTGAATGTTATTTTCTTAACTCTGGCAGCTGACAGTGTTGTTGGGGGCTCACTCTGTGTTCTGCTGTCACTTGCAATATGCTCAGTTGTGTAAGGATCTTCATGTTCTGTAATGATCCAAGACCTTCTGTATCACTCTCCACTGATCTGAAAAATAAGCAATTTCAGAGGAGTTTTCATCAAAGCTAGAAAAAGCTTCTGAACAGCGGAGTTTTTTTTAAAAAAAATCCTACATAACCCCTGTGTCTGAGGCACTGGGAACGTGTGAGTTCAGTAGGGAACTTCAAACGATATCACACCACAACTTTGAGCTCTTCTACAATGACCTTTCTTTTGAAAAAAGTTTTTGTTTTATTTTCTGGTTCAGATCACAATGTGGGCATATGGAAATGTGAAGGATAATGGCCAGTAAGGTTTCTAAATTTTAGATGCATAGTCAGAGAAATTTGGAGTGAAGGAATTTTGCTCAAGCTGGAAGACAGGAAAAGAAATAGAGATGGGGCTAAATAATTTTCGCTAGAAACTATGAAACAATCTCAGTTTGCGTGACGAATCTTCAAATTACCTTACCGAGTCTTCAAATTGCCTGCTGACAAAGGTGACTAGAAAGCACATACCAGAGATTATGCATTTAATTTTTGTCTTCATGTGTTCTTCAGTAAATACAAGAAACAAATAATATTAGGGAGAACCTAAAACTTCCTTTATGCTTGATATCAAAATAACGGGCTTTGTATATGGATCAGCATTGTGTTGGGAAACTGTCCCGTGTCAGTATGGTACAGGAAACATCAGGTGTATCATGTAACGTGGATCTGTGTAAAGGTAAGCAAGTTCTGACTACAAAATAAAACCACAAAGGATATTATGCAGGCATAAGGATCAGTGGCTACTGTTCATGTGCAAATACACTGTGTGTGTGCAATAGACAGACGTGTGGCACTGCCTGCATGTAACCAGTTAGCACTTGTCGTGAGTCTGATGCCCTGGACTTGCTGCACACTGGCTCTTCTAGCTGGGAGTGTAGGGTACAGCATGCCCCCTACGGCTGTCTCTGCGTGGAGGTTAGTGGAAAGACTGTTGAGGCAAGGCTGCTGCAGCACCATCGTCCCAGATCTGGCCAGTAGCAAGGCATTCCCATGTGTACGTATATACATGTGCACGTGACTCGCCACACAGATCAACACACACAGAAAACACAGCATGAATGTAAACAGTGCCAATGGCCTCATCTTGTTTCTTTTTGGCTGATCAAGATGAAAATCTTTCAGTGGAAAATTTATGTATGTATATACACGTATACAATATGGATCCTCCCAATAGCTGATTTTGGCATTGTACTTCTGTGCTCCTTTGTGCTTGTGGAGATGAGCCTTCAGACATACAACATGACAATTGGGTTTTCTAAAAAGTTTGCTTCAAGCCTTCCATTATGTGAAGGGAGGAGAAAATGGCAGATGAGTCTCCTTTTGGCACTTGGAGGAGGAGACGTGGCAGTACAGTAAAAAATGGAAAAGCACAGTGTGGTGTGAAGGAAGCAATTTAGGGGAAGAGGAAAGTACAATGGAGGAATCGCCTGTGGGGTTTTGCCCCCCACTTGAATGGAGAATAAGGGTGGGGAGACAGGAGAAGGGTGACAGATCAATACTATACTGAGACTGCAGTGAATATGACGCATCATGCATAGTAAGAAACCAGACTGGGCAGATTGAGATATTTTCCTTTTGATGTACATGCCTGTGTGGTTACCGTCAGTATAACCACCATTTCTCTGGTGGGATGTCTTCACTCTCTGGTTCAGCCTCTTGGTAGCAGGATACACCTGCCTAGCACTCCTGAGATGCTTTTTCTACTCATTTTCCACCTGAAAGATAGCACAGATTGAAGCTTGTACCTGAAAGTGAGCAATAATATCCCCCTAAACATTTAAATTATTTGTAAGAGCTTGGCCTCATGACTGAAGGCATTTTGGCATGGAAAAGTTGTCATTTGGGACATCTTACCCTCAGTAACTTTCTGGTGGTGATATGGGAAATTATAGCAATCTCACTCTAGTAACTCATTAAAACCCAGCTGAAATGATACATAATAACAAAGAAACATAGCTAGAGCTCACTTAGTGATATGGAATATGGACATAAAGTATCTTAGAGAAAAAAATCCCCAAACTTCTATTTCTATAAATAGGAGTCACAAAAATGTAGCAGGAATAAATGTATTTTCAGCCAGACTCCAGATAGGATACAGGAAAAGGAAGCAGCTTCAGAGATGGTTGCTCCACCGTGCCACCGGAGATCACAAAACATTGGCAAGGATTAGGTATGGGGCTACTTAGTACCCAGGCAAAAAATATTATGAGTAAATAAACGAATGTATAACTTTTATGAGGTTTGAAAGCAATAAATACCTTTTAAAACTCAGAACACTGGGCTGATAGAGCAGATGCTGAGAAAAGCAGAATCATGACTGACTTCTCTCAGACACAGAAATGATTAACAAGCTATGCCATAAACTGTTCTTTGGCTGGTATAGCTTCCTCATAGCCTGTATTCCTGTTTGGAGTAACTTGTGCAATTACAGATGAGGTTTTCTTTCAACCCTTTAGAAATAAGATTTCTCTACAGAGTAATTTATCTGTATAAATATTCTTCCTGACTGATGTTTAGAGGAACATTCGTGTGCTTCCACTCAACTACTGGGTTTAGTCACTGCATGTTTCTTGACCCTTTTCCACCTCATTATCTGGTTTTCTTTTCTGTGTGTTCCAATATTCATTTACCTCTTTGTGGAGTGAGAGACATGAACAGCACTTTTTCTTAGGATGCTTGTTTCCAAGATCCCTTTTATTCATATCCGTGCCTCTCTTCTTCTTTTGATTAAGTTCTATCATATCCAAATATTTCAGCATCTCCAAATCTCTGTTACCTATATTCCCCTCTGATAAGTAACAGCTTACTGTTTCAAAAAAGGCCCTTTAGCTATGACTTTTCCTGCCACTATCATACTGCTCTAATTACTTTCTCTACAGACTTCTTTCTTTCACCTGGGAAGTCTCCCTCTCTTTCTTTCTGTGTCATGGTGATGTGCTTGCCTGCTGGACCATCGTCTGATTGCACTAGGAAGGTGGTGTTACATACTCAGACATACGTTATGTACTGATATATACATACAAGCGTAGCATTACATATGCAAAACTGCTTCCTATGTGCTGTTCATCTCCTCTGAGCATCTGCTATGCATCTCTTTCCTCTGAAGTCTTTCAGACTGCTTTCCAGTTTCTCTGATTTTGATTCCCTCCCTCCTTTGCTTTAAAAAAAGCTTCCAATATTCCTGCTTTTCCCTTTCAAATCTTCATTCTAAATTCCGGGGTGTCTCGACTCTCATGTTCCTATCTCTTGCTGTCTAGTCCGGGTTCTGGAGATACTGTTATTTTTCCGATTCCTACCTAGTGTCCTACATATCTTTTTTATTGATGATACTCTGTTACTGTGCTCATGATTTCACCTACAAAGACTTTGATGGTTTGCCTGCGTTCCTTTTGTTGGACACACTGCCAATAAAATGACTCTGTATCTCTCTGCTCTTCAACACACTGACTGTTACTATCAAATAATCTCAGCAGTGCAGCAACAAGAATCTATCTCTTATTTGGAGCTTCAGCTACTGAGTGCTGCCTTTCCATAACTAGCTCATCTGTTTGTGCCTCATCTTGATTATCTTTTCCCTCTAACCTCCTTTCTTCCAATCTTAGCCTGTGATCATATCTTAGCTTATGATCGTATCTAACTAGCTTTTAATCTTGTAAATCCATTCGAGATAAAAATTGTTAGCTTGTATTTAAAACTCTCTGACATATAACAACATCTTTATTCCATTCCTGCAAAACAGTAAAGCGCAGCATACAGAACGCACTCATTCCAAGCATACCTTAAGTGCAGTCACCTCCAGAGTGAAATACTATGACTATTAAATAGCCCACAAATACCCTGCACAAAATACCAGTGTACATGAATGCAATGTCTAATACCCACTTGACACCAGAGAGGGAATTTTAGTGCAAAGTATGTATCTACACACAGTGGAGCTGTTAAATTCCCCATAAGTGCCAAGAGGTACAATAGTGGCCCCGTCCATGCCTATTATCTGCTTTGTAGAGATAATATTTCCTGTTATGAGTACTGGGGGGATAAAACCTTTGAACTCTAAAATGAGAAAAATTGATCTGATGAAAAGTTAAACATAGGTTTATAAGACACTTCTTGAATTAAATTAGATGCAGAACATAAAGCTAGACTTTAAAGATGCTTCTTCATGTGCTAATCAGTCCCACACTGGTCGTCTGATGGTACTGATGGGAACTGAAAACCAGAAATTAAAGAATAATTTGGAAGAACAAAAGCATTAAAGGAGGAAACCATGTATTATTGAAGGTTTAGGCCCTAGTCCTGCAAAGCGTTACCCGTTTATATAACTGCAGACAGCAAGTTAGTTCAGTAACACTGAAGCTACTCACAGTGCTAAAAATTAAGTGTATATGAAAACCTTTGCAGGTCCAGGGCTGATCGAAATAGGGTTTGAAGATCTAGTTTTAGGATAGAACAAAGAGAGAGTAAAGGGTGGTCAGACATCCTGAAATATGTTTTATACATACACAATCTACACTTCTGTCCTTGTCATAAAACATGGAGTTTTGGATGTCATTAACCACTATTGAAAAATTTTCTATAAACACAAAGTGCAGCTGGATTCTGCCCTGATGACTTTTACTTTTTAAACAAACACAATGGATGGAGGGTGGATGATAGAAAATGGCAAATTAACTGAGTTTAAAACCTCAGGACCCATGGCAAGATAAACTTGAAAGAGTAGGTAAGAAGCAGAGGCAAGAAGACTTAAACAGATCAATACCAAAGGCAGGACACGGGTTCCAATGATCTCATTATTAAACCACATTCACTCTCTTTATGTACAGGAAAAATTATGGAGGAATGCAGTTATTTTTGGCCTTTGAAAACTGTGTGACTTTACCTAAGTAAATGCTTCCATGCAAGCTTGCTCCCTCGGGGAAGCTACCCTTCATTTTTCTTCTGGGTATTTCTGTTTTGCAGAAGGAAGGACTTCCCATTCAGAAAGGTCCAGTGTGTTCTTTCCACTTGTGCCCAAACCACAACACAAGCAGCTGCTAGTGTGCTCTTGCTTAATTAATAGCAAAGTGAACATTTCTTCTTAGAAACAAACTATTGAGAGTTCAAGGAAATTTTTATATAATCAAAGTCTGTGTATTTGGAGAATAAGATACTTGAAATCTGTGCAAGCACAGCTAATAGGCAACAGCGCAGTGTTGCAAAAAATTCACCAAACGGGATCTGAATTGTAAGCTCTTGGTAAACAATGAATGAAGTGAGACACAGTAAATAGAAACAGCACCTGGAGAACTGCAAGCTTAAGGAATCACAAAAACGAAACCAGTGCAGGTGATGAATTTTAACACAGCGTTCTCAGATTACCAGCTTTGTTTTTTAGTAACTACCTTTTTGATCATGATGTTTTCATATTGTAAATTATATCTGAGCTGAGAATGCTCAGATTTTGTAGGATTACAGTCCTCCAGGTATACATTTAGGATTCCAGTGATAAAGATCTTTTTTAAAGCAATAATGATCTGAAATCCTGATCTGTTAAACAGGTTTATTTCTTATTGAAGCTAATAGAAATTGCAAGTTTTCAAAACCTGTTTGTGCAGCAAATCCTAAGATTATATTTGGCTTCCGTCGGTCTGAACATGGGAAAATCCCCAGAGAAATTGACTGTGCAAGGATGGATGGCTGCAACAGGCTGTTAAGAAAGAAATCCAGAAGGTAAAACATAAAATAGGCAGGTGTGTAATGGCTTGGATGGAAAAGATAAATGAGGACTGATGGAGAAAGAATAGAAATGATTCCAAACATGATAAAAGCATGAATGAAAAGAGGTTATGAGAACAGAAAAGCATGGAGGCCATAGCCCAGCCAAGACACTTGTACTTAGAATTCCCTGGGTTAGAAAAACAAATAACCCATGCTACACAAGAAGAGAAAGAATTTTAATACAAAAATAATCTGTGTTTATGTGAATAAACTGAGTTTGTGAAGGTGGAGACAAAATAATTGGTATAATAATTTTACAGGAATGACCTCAGCCAGACTTTTTGAAAAGTTTTGTCTACTGACCACTGTCTTGAGTTTACACCAGGAGAAACCTTTCTGGATGTGAAATGTTTCAATTCAAGATCGTCAGCACTTCACGGTGCTCAGTTTTTTGTGGGCTGTGGCTAGTGGCTGCTTCTTGCAGGACAGCTAATTTTCTGCTTAGGGGCGCCCTCTTAGCTATCTGCTGGCTTTCTTTATCCAGTGCTCTGCTGTCCTGATTCCTCAAAGGTCACAATTTGACTCGTGTTTTAGGTATGTTTTAGACATGCGTGTTTTAAGAATGATTCTATCTCTAGCCACCAAGAGTCAGCACAGTCTCTCAGGTAGAAAACTGTGAGGAGCTATGCCAGAAAGGCCTGTCCTCTACAGTGTATTGATTTTTATAGTTTAGATAAGGGAACAAGCAAACAGACTGTCTTTCATTGGTAGGCTTGGATTTACAAGACCTGAAATTGCTGAAAGTGAAGGGAAGCCTGCAGAAAACTCTAGCCTTATATTTCCCTAGGCTTCTGTTTCTTCTCTAGATAAACAGTCTAATGGAGATGTTTTCATGCTGTGCTTCTAAAGGCTGCTTTGATATTAGCAAGGCAGGAAATAATCTTCTTGCCCACAATATGACACTCATATCTGCTGGAGCACAGGCTTGGCTGATAAAAGAAAAAAATACCTTCCTTAAAAAAACCAAACTGGATTTATAACTAATTGTCTTATTTACATTTAAAAGATTGTTCTGTCTGAAGCATTTTCTATTTCTCATCAGAAAAAAGAAAATCTTCATTGTTTTCATTCTGAGACTGACTTCCCATTCACCCTCTTTTGTTGTCTGAGGCAAAATGTTTAGGTTTTGGGCTGCTGGAAACAAAAGTAGCTTTGACTTTTGATAACAAGTTGAACTTCTGCATGGAGAACAGTTTACTGGAACTAATGTTTCCACCCTTATTGTTGTGGAAGTTTCAATGCTGAGAAGCATTTTCTGGCCAAAGAAATGGAGCACTTAGTACCTCATCCTGCACTTCCCTCACAGAAGGGAGAGGTTCAGGTGATGATGATGAGTTCCTGCTTTCCTGCAGTTCTAGAGGTCTTTGGCCCAGCTCTTACCAGGTGTAAAGTCTTGTAGATTCAGCCTGGTATGTGTCTAACCAAAACAAATATATTGATGGAAAATCATCCTGCTTTAAATCACTGCTGCTTTAAAAAAAATCCTGTCACGTTATTTAACCAAAAGCAGCATTTTGACAATTCTAGACTTTTTTATTTTGTTTCATTTTTAACTCCAAGATTCCTCTTTTTCATGTGTCTGAACTTTCCCCATGGCTCCTCATTACGTTTGCTTGTAGCAGTTCCTACTTGTTAAAGTCTGTGCTTTATCCCTATTGCAGAGTTATGGAAAGCACTTGCCTTCTGGCTGGAAAACACTGTGGGTCTTGTATATTTAATCAAACAGGGAACAGGCTGAGAGAGTAATAACTTGCCGCCTACACTGTTCTGTTAACAACTGAGGATTCTCCATTTTGTGAATGTACAATTGTCACCACAGCTGACCTACAGTGGTATAAACTCTGTGATGCACAACAGGCATGCAAAGTAGTTTATCTTGATATTAGAACAAGATGGCGAAGTAAGCAAGCCACTGGGATAAAGACTGACCCATTTGGAATTTCCAGGATGACTGTTTAGCAAGCTGCTTTCTCCGTATGCTCTAAAATGATTTTGGAACTGACTTTTTCTTTTTCTTTTTGGTTTGGTTCTTTTTGCTGCCGTCACTTTCTCAGATTGTCTGTTTTCCAATGGCATAATCTCTCAAGGTTTTGGAATGGCTTTGAGAGTTGAAAGTTGTGAGCTCATCTCAGTGGTACTCAACATTTTACAGAATTAGTTGCTCGATGTATAAAATGGACAAGAATGACAGATTTCTGGAATTTTGAAGAATTACATTCAGAAAATTAAGTCCACTGTCAAGAATAACATTTGGAAATACTCTCTGCTCTTAAAAGCAGACAGAAAAATAAAAAAATTATTTACAGGCGTAACAGCTAAGCATTGTAATTGCTGGAAATTTATTCATCAGAGCTACTCTTGACATGCTTGATAGCATCAGCGGTTAAAATTATTTGGAGAATGTGGGAAAGCATCTGGGAGACAACAGCTAGATTCAGAGCCATTTGTGGTGCCATGGGATTGTGAGCGTTTTAAGGGAATACCTGTTGAATCTTTCATGTGTACAATGTGTGTGTGGGGGGAACAGGAGGCTTACCCCTTCCCCTCAGTGTACCACTGAATATCCAATACTGTCATACTCAATACTTGATGAGGGTGAGAAATATAAAAAGCTGAGTTGACTGTGAGGAAAACACTTCATTTAGTGGGAGCATTGCTCATGCTAGTTTTCTTGGCTTCTCTGTTCACAGGAATAATAATCCCACATAGCTGGTAGTGTTTCCACAAGTCATTCTGGAAAAAACCCTCATACATGTGAGTGATATATTTTCTACAAGGCACCTGAGTAAGACAGAGATTCAGTAAAGCAGACAAAGAAAGGGTGAAAGTGACCAAATGTGAACCTGAGAAAGTTTGTCCCCTTCCCTTTCAGCTGACTGCTTCACAAACTTGCAGGGCAAGGCTGCTTTTGTTAGGTGTTTTGTGATAAACAATTTTTAGCAACAGAAACACAGCAGTCAGTGCAAAAGACTTGGTGACTGACAGGGAACCACTGTTTACCTAGAAAACTCAGCCTGGCCAAGGCAGGGGAAATGAGTTCTGAAGGCTGTGGACTACGTACTTACATTCTGGAGCTGCTTTTATCTGAGAATGTCATTTTTGATAAATAGTGCCCATTGTATATTGGGAAAATGGTGATAGTTGGGGAAATTGAAGGCAGTGAGCATTGGAGGGGAAAAAAAATATTGAAAAGAAACTTTAATTATATTGGATTCAGTTTTTGAGATGGAAAATAGCGGCATTATCCATCAGATAGTCGACCATCCATCATTCCTGTTCATCCACCCTCACCACTGGAACACTTGAAATGCATGGTCAAAGTGCCAAAGACACACAGCTACAAATATCCTTTGGAACATTTAGGAAATGAAGAAAGTGGGTTATGTATCTTTAACTCACTACTAAGAGCAGCTAAAACAAATGGCTTCTTATTAGATCCAGTTAGTATCATACTACTACTTTTAACTTGCCCAAACTTTGTGTCTCAAAGTAGAGCTGGTCTTCCACTTCAGGCAGAGAAATGCTATGTAAAAAAAGGTTTAGACTTTTATAGGTTTTAGATGTTATTCATTGACCCTGGATTTGAAAACGTGCCCAACACTTCTCAGTGATTTAGTGTTAATGACAAATTTTTAAATTGTCATGCTTTAGCTTGAGACTGGTGGGAATTGAGACAGTTTCCAAATGGAGAATACAGTCCTAGTATTTCGTGTTCGATTATTTTTTGTCCAAACCCAAGGTGATTCATAGTCATGAATATATGGGAATGAGACACTTTGCAGAGAATCACCTTAGCCAGTGGTGAATCTGCTCCCGGAATGATTACAGTAGACATTAAAACATAAATTTCGTGCAGTGTGCTCTGACGAACACAAGAAAAATCTGTAGATACTATTGAGTATTATAAACAGAGAATACTGATTATCCTAGGAATATTAAGATTTGAATCACCAATCAGCCCATGGAGGATGTGTGAAGAAAATGTCTTTTATTTCAAAATGCAGAATATCCTGGATCTGTGACTAAAGATTTTATCAAACCATTTGAAATGAGGGAAGCTTGGTAAAAACAGTTGAGCGGTAAGCCCAGTTTAAGCACGGCTCTGGTGAATAATTAAAAACATTGCTCTGAATTGTAGCTTTTTTAATAGTCACAGTGCTGCTACTGTGGATACGCTGATAATTGCTCTTCTGTAAAACTGTCAGACAGGAGCAGAAGTGAAAAACAAGAGAGGGAGACTGAGTGGCACAAACAAACCACTTAGAAGTCACCTGGTTAATAACCTTGAAAAAGTTTTCAGAAATAAAATCGTGATTCAATTATATTTAATGAGTAAAGAATGACTATAGGCATTAATTGTCCTGTGGATATAGAGAATGGAGTGAAATGAATGTGAAAATAAATTAAATAATTCTGTGATTAGAACTGGTGCTATCTACAGTAAAATCTGAGCAGTATTAGCATGTCTTGCTTTAGACATTGGAGTGATGCAAGCAATACCCAAATGTTTGGATGCGAGTCCTGGGATTGTGACGAGGCATTGGCATCCCAGCTCTCAAGTCCAAAGTTGTGTTCTTCCGATAACTGTACTGGCAAATACAGAACTTTGGTGTTTTACTCCAGATATGCCATTACATTTCAGATTCCAAACCAGAAAGAAATTAGTGTTCATATCAAGTAT
Source organism: Dromas ardeola (assembly GCA_013398915.1). Lineage (NCBI taxonomy): Eukaryota > Metazoa > Chordata > Aves > Charadriiformes > Dromadidae > Dromas > Dromas ardeola. The sequence continues at coordinate 214,069 of VYZM01000256.1, read as the reverse complement.
TAAAAATATCAGATATTAAAAAATTGGACTTCATTTCATTGTCTGAGCAGTCTTACAGTTACTGCTACTTCTTAACACCAGTAAGGGTTAGGGCTTCATTTTGTTAAATAAAACAGGTGGGGAGAGATGAAACAGCTCATACAGTTCATGCAAAGGCTGGGATTTGAACTCAGGGCTTTACAGGTCACTCTTTGATCAGTCCTGTTTTTGCAGTCTCAGATAAACAAGCTTAGTTATATCAATAGTAGGGGGAAATTAGTATTACAGTTTGCTCATTTGCCAAGTTAGAGTATTGTTCCTTCATCCCTCTAGGAAAAAATCAGAGGGTCCTTTAGAACAAGCTGTCACACAGCCATGGTTAAAACATCCACATGAGAAAGAGGCTGCTCTCTTTTACATTGTTATTTTCCGCTGAGTAACTTGCTACCTTGCTTCCTTATGAGAGTCAGTGCATATTTAGAGGTTTTGATGCTGCTGTTTCAGTTAAATGACCTCTGCACTTCATCACTGCACTTCTCAAAGTGGTCAGGACTGGAGACAAGGTATTTTGTTGTAAGTGCTTCACGGCAGTGGAAGGGCAAGAAAAAACAAATGGGTTCATTGACAACATTAGTGCCTTCACTTCAAGTACAAATTGCTTATAATCCTTCTGTGCCTCTAGTGTCAAGGAATTATTTGTTACAGAAGCAGTAGTTTAAGGACTTGATATTGGGAGGTACCTGAGTGGAAAGACAGAGGATAAAAATTTAATGGAAATGTAAATGTGACTGAAGTCTTGGTGAACCTTCATATATATTATTTTTTTCCATTTTCCCCAGTGTTATTGGAGGAATGGGATAGCTTGACTTTATAGTACGGTTTTTCTGAAATGTGGAAAATTTTTTCCCCACTGGAAAGAGCAAAAAATTATTATGTATCATTAAGCAGAAGGGCAAAATTCTGTTCTGTTGCCCCCGTGTAAATACAGAACAAGAACCTCTCCCAGTATGCTAGGTCAGAATTAGTTCCTGTGGAGACCCACTGAAATGACTGTGATATCACCAGATCAGGCAATCAGTTCCCATTGGTACAATCTTGAAGTTTACCAGTGGTGCATAGCAAAATGCCTGAATTAATGTCTATAAAAGACATACATTGACCTAGTGCCACTTAGGAAATGTTCTTGCTTTAATTGTTAACATAATATATTTCTCTTTTTCCTGTGCTTAGCTGACAAATTTGTCTTTACAAACTTACAGGGTTCAGCTTGCTATCTTGTAGCTAACAATGGCCTTGTGGTCTTTATGTACTGTCCAGGGATATAATAAAGAAAAAAATATAAGGAGCAGGAAAAAAAAATATCTTGCATCCTTTGTTGTTCAAGCAGCAAATCTACCTCTGCTCAGAACTGGTGAGGCTTCCTTTCATAGGAGCAAAGCCCTGATAATTTCAATCATGCCAATTGGAATTTGGCTTAGTTATCTTTTAGCAGAAATTAACAGATTCAGATTTTAACATTCACTTCTCAGATGTTTCTGTTGGATCGAGTTAGACTCATTAGAAGGTAATCAGGTTCATTGCTTTTCTTTTTAATCACCGGTACCATATTTTTTTTCTCCTTTCTTTATGCTCCTGTCTTAGAGACATGTGAATTTTCACCATGTTCTAATTTTTGATGGTTCATCTCAGAGTACCCTGAGGAAAATATCAACTAAATTGTAGGTACTATAGATAATTTAATGAACATGAATCTGATGATTAAAACCTCATGGCTGCTTATAAGAAATGGTAGAGAAGTAATTTTGGAAACTGCAGTTAGTGCTCCTGGATCCCTTGAGAACAGGGAAAAGAAGTGAACAAAGAGAAAGTTTGAGAGCCCTGTGAGGGTTTCAGGAGAGCGCTGAGAACTGGCTGAGGAGGAGAGAAAATTTGAACAGAGAGTAGCTGTGAGTCAGGTCAGGTAGGATGGATAAAGAGTCTAAAGCTGA
>VYZM01000256.1:172488-199699 GCA_013398915.1 Dromas ardeola | reverse complement strand
CCCCAACAACCAAAAAACCCGCAGGATAACTGCTAAGTGTAGCTAATCTGAAAATGTGTCTGAAAGAAGCGAAGACAATTACCAAATAACAGTTTCTTTTAGAAGCTCATTAAGTAACGTTAAATTAATTTGGAACTCCTTAATAAAACAAGGTGGGCAAGTCATGTAATTAGTAAGGTTTCATTCTGTTCTTATTTGCATCTTTGAAAATAACAGCGCTTGCTCTACTGAAACCAGTCAAATGGTAATAGTCAAATCAGGGTCATCCCTCTTGCATGTAAAAGTCTCCTCTAACAATCAGTGAATGTCAATGGAATGATTTCTGTTGACTGAATGAATGCTGAATTTGTCCAGGGGTCAGCGATCTTGGTCAATATGACTATACAGTCTTGGTTTTTGTTTGCACACAATCTTTTTTGCAGCACGGCATTCACAGGTATGTGACTTCTGCTGGTGGAAAGACAATATTGAGTTTGATCCACCCATAAATTCCAAACAGAAAGGGACAATGCTGGGCATGTGCAGCTGGTGAGAGGAAATTTGCCTTACTGAGTATTACAGGGTCAGAGACTGGAAAAGAAACTTTGCTAAGCTCCAGTTAATTCCACAGCTAGAAAACAGCAAGGATGCAGTAATTTAATTTATATATAGTGCCACAAGAAGGGGATGGAGTTAACCCTTGCTTATGCCACCCGAGTACCTAGTCCGAAATATTTATAGTTAATATGATATTGACTGTTGCAGAACTGATGAAGCATGGATCATTGAAGGAATACAATTTAGAATTATCTGACAGGTGATTTTCCTGTTAAACCATAGCTAATGTTTGTTGCATATATTGCTATGCAAGGATTTACCCTTAAGAGAAAATACTCTGATGAGAGCACAAACTATGTAAGTTTAGAAGTAGATGAAATTATAAGAATTGGTTAGATCTACTTTTTTACTGCCTCTTCATTACCACATTACTGTTCTACACTACTTCAGATGGGAAGTGTCTCCAGGGAATTTTTACTTTGCTTTGAAGAACAATATTGTCCTGTCAAAAAATGGAAAACACCAGGAAATGGACTGCAGCACTGTTTAATTTTGAACACACATGATGACCAAAATATCTCTAGATTTTGTTCATCGAGGTCGTTGAGAAAAACACCAACCAAACATAGCTATTCTTGAATAAGTCAGTGGTGTCAGAAAACGTGGTTGGTAGAACTCAAGGTCTCAGAGAGGTAAGAAACATATCCATTTTCGAAGGAGTGACTTCCTCTGAGATGAACTTCTGATATTCTGCCAGTCAGCATTTTCTTGCTCAGGTCTGCTGCCTCCAAAGTTTCTATGCAAGCCCTGTGCTGGCCCTCTGCGACAGCAGACCCCGGAGCACACCTCACTACAGGCTTGCTCTTGCTTGGCGTATTTTTGAAGAAGTGGATCCATTAAACATAAGGGTGGAAGTAATCTGCAGAACACTTATTGACAGAGGTAATCCAGAAAGATCATATTACTTCTTCTGATGGCTGCTTATTTTTTGCTTTTACTTGTTGACCCAGACTGTGATATTTGATGAGGGTAGTGCAAGGCGTTCAGAGAGACTATCTGTATCTGTTGCTCAACATCAGCTGCAGGATAGTTGAAAGCTGTGAATTTGTAATGTTCCCTGGTTTTCCTCTCTTTTCAGAGAGATACTGTATCCACACAGGCAGTCTTGCTATAGTAATTATCCATCTTCTACTCCCTCCGTTCTCACTTCATTTTACTCTGTCCTGGAGCAGAACTAAACCAATAAACAGAGCTGAAGTTTATTAATTCACTACTGTATAATTCTTTCTCACACATGTATCTGTGCTATCCTACCATTTCTTAGTTACGATTTTACAATGCAATAGTGTAAAAGATCTTATACTATTGAGACCTTATTATGCTTCAAAATCAACTTTAGAAATCTCTGTACTATCAAATACAATCAAAAATAGCTAAAGCTGAACTACGTTAAAAATCAAAGCAAAATACTTATTCAACAGTCTCTAAATAAAAAATAGTGGAGCTCTGTTTTGTTAATTTTTTGAGTCAATTAACTTCCTTTTAAGCTTGCAAGATCCAGTCACTTTTTCTTTGTATCTTGTAATGAAACGTATTCAAACATAGCTGTATACATTGCCCTTTTATGTTCCACTAAAACCAAGGAAGAATTTCTGAGGTGGAAGTTTAACTAGCTACACATATAATATTATCACACATATGCTGGTACTACTGGAGAAATGAAAAAATAATAGTGATAGCTCTCATTAATAACATTGATAGGAAGCTATAGTTTTGTAACCATGAAGTTGTAATAGGAATGAGAAGCATGTTGGTAGTCTGTTAATATTAAAGTTGAAAATTATTCCTTATTCATGTATAGTCTCTTCAAGTTTTATGACAAGACGTATGGTGCATTTATTCTAATCCAGAAATTGCAACAAACCCATACATTTTTAAAAACCGAGTCTGATGTCTGACAGGAAAAAGAACTGTTTCCGCAGTTTAAAAATGGGTGTCATGGTTTACATGGAATTGACTGCAGAGTTTTGTTTTTATAGTGTTAATTTCTTATTAAAAAAACCCAAACAAACAAAACCCACAAGTCTGTTTTGGCATTAAAACAATTCACTATGACCACAAGGACCTGGTGCATTTAAAGTATTGTGCACTACTCTATTACTTCTCACTCAGTGATGATGTAATGGAAGGCACTTTTGGTATGTGGTGGTGTGCATCTTCCACAACAACGCAGTATTTTGTTGTTTAATGTAGTTTGCACGTTCCAAGAAACAATTCTCTACTATCCAGCACTGCTTAACATTGTCCAGTGAAATTTGTTCTCTGTCACTCATAAGGATCACTTGATTTCAGGATTGGTACAGACATGCTACGGTATAACATAGTTCTAACTGCAAGATCTTGTGTGCTTGTGATGTTTATATTATGACAGAACTAAAAAAAAACAAATCAAACAAGACTTACAGCGAGTTAAATAGCTTTTTCTGTGAAGAGAAACAGAGGCTGTAATTTTGAATTAACATATGTTTAAAGGGCGCAATATGTGAAATAGTGAATTATAACTGTGCTGGTTCACTGAAGTGTTGTTTCCAAGGTCACAGCTTGTTTTTAATGAAACACCTGCAAGAAAGATATGTTTCATCTTCCTTTTCTTCTCTTCTGTAAAGATAAAGATGAGAAAGAAGTTTTAACTTTCCAAATTATGCATTTCAAAGTATATACAATACAAGTGAATGATATATTTTGCTTCTTTTTAATAATCCAAAACTAAGACTGACTGATGTACAAGTTAAGTGTTTGGAAGAAAAATTCCTTGTTTAATGTGAAGTAATATATTACGTTACAATGAGGTTATTTTTCTTCCAATATATTTATAGAACAGAAAAAAGCCCCTAGCTATCCTCCATTTCAGGCTTTTTTAATGTTAATGTAAAAGATAGGTATGACATTACTTTTATCATGTTAAAAAGAGGAGTTATTAAAATGAAATTAGAAATGCTGATGAGTAGTATTTGGATAAAATGAGAAACTCTTCTAATGGATTTTTGTAAAATTTTAATGAGTTAAAAAGTTTATAAAGAGCTAGTTCTTTTATAAAAGTCAAAAGTTGAAATAAGACAGAATTACCTTCATGTGCTTGATTTTAAATACAGAACAATGGAATACATATGTATTGTATTTGATATGTTAAAAGAAATATCATTATCAACAGTGAATGTGATTTCATAAGCCATTAAAAGGCTAAAAGGGAAATTGCCTAAACTTTGATTTTAAACATGTGGATAAAATGATATTGTGATGATGTGGAGACTCAAACTCATTCCAGAAAAGCAAAGCAATGAATGAAGGCCTTGACCAAGAAATGATTACATTACTGAAAAATTAAGAAATGAACTTTAAATATAGGTCAACAATTATAAAATGTAATGCAGTTTCATGGACAAAAATGATTAATTTTCTTCAATATTCTTTAGCAATTTCTAGGGTTTTTTTTACATTAAAATGACTTTATCGAAGTCTTGATGTATTTGCAAATACAATACTTCAGGAATATTAGGAACCAAAGAATTCATAGATGCCTCACAGAATTTATTTCAGCAGCCAGGTCATCCACAGTCTTACTAGAACAGCAAACTGATCTACCATTATAGCATACTAGAAGTGTCCAGCTATTAACGGAGGAGGGGACTTGCCGCTGCTGCTGGTGTGGGAGTTGTCGGACCCCAGAGTAACGACGCGATCTCAATATGAGTATGATCGTTCTCCCTTTATTTAGGTTTTTACAGCATATTTATAGACAGGTAGCAGAAGGCAGCAAAAGCGCGCGCTAGCAACAGTTATGTGATTGGTTTACAACCTTTGTTTACATGATTAAAGCACTTAGTTCATTGGTACATGTCTTGTGTCCACCCCTCGCTACACAGCACAACTTTTCCCTCTAGCCACAGGTGCAGCTTTGCTTATCTTATTTACCGACACAAGTTCTCCCTTTAGTCAGGAATGTAGCTTCGCTTATCTTATACCGTCTTGTTATTTCTGTTTCTTGAAGAGTTTCAAGGAGAATTCACAGGCACATTCGGGGATTGTTCATCGCAATCAGATCATGTCCCTTCTCTCTCAGCCATTCCTTCACAGGGACTCACTACTCAGAATCTCTCGAAAGAAAATCAGAGCTGCACAGTATCTCCTTATTGCCACAGGTAAAGATCTTGAATAAGAGTATCTTAAAACTTAGGGTGCTAGAATTGTTGAAGAAGTGTTAAGATGCTACCTGAACAATGTCTTAGACACAGGCTTGGACAGAACATGAGTGAGAGATAGGTGGCCCATCTTCATTGGTAAATCAGTATCTGTCAGTGAAGGTGGTGATCAAATTGTTAAGTTCTCCCAGCATGATCTCCAGGTTCAGAAAGTTTCCATAAACTTGGGAAGAATACTGATGGCCTATCGATCCTTAGGAAAGGAATTGTATTGGCCATTTACAAAGAGATGCATACAAAGAAAATTCTGTAATGAATAGTAAATATACTCTTGGTGTCTGTGTGCGTATGTTGATCATCTCGATAGACAGGGAAGGCTGATACAAATGGAAGTCTGTGGTACTTGGCATACCAAGAACTGTGCCGTCATCATGATTTCATTGGGAAGCAAAGATGTGCGGTGTTTCTGCAAGTCAATGTGTTTGTGAGAAGGACCTAGACGAGGACTGAACTAGCTACAAGCAACTGTACTGTCTTTACACATGGTCGGGTGTACATGTAACTGGCCATTAGTTTTTTCATCATAAGCCTTAATGTCTTAATTTACATTTTATATACATTAAACTGTTGATGTGTTGAAAATATTTGCAGGCTAAATACATCTAACTGTATTTTTCCAGCAGCTGCTACTTAATGGTATATTCTGACAGGTACCTTAACATCATTTTGAGATTCATACTTTTATAAATGCAGAGCTAGAAGGCAAGGCAATACTGACTTAGGTTCACGCTGTGATGAAAATTAATCATATTATTAATATTTCTGTCATGGTTTAAGCTATTATCATCATCATAGGAGATAATCTGTTGTAATAAGACTTAGGGTGACCCATGTGTGAGCTGAAGTAGGGTGAAATGCAATTGAAGATGTATATTGTGTTTGGTACCAGGTGCGCGTGTAAAGGAACCTCTTGCACAAAAGAGACTTAGTAAGGGTTTTATGAGCATGTTAGACTGTATCCTGTGCACGTGACTGAAGAGAGGGACATTGCCATTCTTGCCTGCTTGAATACTCTACACTTACTCTTCAGAACTGGAGCACACTAGCTAGACACTCAGTATTTTGTCTAAAAGATTTGGATGAATATTGCATGCACTCTGTACTTCTGAGAAAGTGATTCTGTATCACCCTCCACATACAGATTGTTGTCTTTTGTTTTTAGGTGAAATAAACCTCTTCCAACTGAAAGTCTCCTGCAGAAATCACAATCGGTTCATTTTGAGTAAGAAACAGGAGCACCCTGATATTTTTTTTTCTCTCTTGTATAATGTTCTCTCTCATAAAATAGAAACACAATATAAGCCGTCGCAGAATATAAACAGTCTTCTCAGAAGCATATTGCTTAAAACAACATCTTCCCTATGAGGACATTACCACTGTGCCAGTGTGTGCATTGGGGATTCTCTCCCACAGCCTGTGCCATGGGAAAAGAAGCTTTGTGACTGGGAATAGGAATGTCTTAAGAGCCACGTTTTGTTACCAGCTCGTTATTAGTTTTCTGCATGGTTCCTGTCTGGCTTCCATGTCACTCTGTGCCTCCCGATGAGCGATACAGGATTATACTTAATTTCTGCCACACTACTGTTTTTTTCAGCTTAAATTGTAAACTCTTTCGTTGTTTTACAATATGACTGTCCAGCATGTAGGATACTGAGCTGTTGGGAAGAGCAGCTTGATAGTATTTTGACTGAGATTATTGGAACTGTACTGTTAAATACATATTTATTTGCTGTGCTAGATTGGGACTTTATAACATTTTTCCTTATAAGGGGGCTTCTCTTGTTCCCACTGAATTATCAAATTTACTCTTAGCTTTGAAGACTAGAGAGGACCATTGGGAAAATCTAATCTGACCTCCTGTACAGTGCAGGGCATGTTGTTTCATCCATACAATCAACAGCGTATTTTGGAAGGGCATCCAACCTTGATATAAGGGATTGAAATGATAGAAGAATCTCCAAGGTACCTAAGTTAATGATGTTTTATTAATAATCTGTTAAAATAATTTGTTACCTCTGCATCCTGACATGCCCTTTTGTGAAAGATTAAAGTAAGCTGTGTTCTTAACAGCTCTGTTCCAAACTCCTCTCCATGTAAATACTGTCTCCATGCAAGATTGTGATCTCATCATGTTTTTACATTTCTCATGGAAAATGAAACAGTCAAAGCTTCTGTCAGTCACTCACTTTTCAAATAAGGTTTTACAGACTTTGCATCATTCTTTTGTGTCTTGTCAGAGTCCAAAACTCTTTCTCAATCTCTACCTTAAAAATTAGACATTCAGACTGGACATAATGTCTCAACAGCATGTACTTAGTTGAACCAGCAAGAATAATGCTGTAATCAACTTGATGAATGCTTGGGCTTAAGAATCAGAAATCTTAAAATACTGAGCTGTACATGATTTTCCCAGTGTGGACTTTGCCGTTGTTATCAGTCAATGTTGATAATACTTTTTTTTACTGTATTACATTTTTTATGATTTTTGCTGATCATTTGTAGATGTCATAGTGTGGGCTTTCTAGAGCTTTCCAGCATCTGCCTTGCTTGACAAATATAGCTACTTGTATGTAGTTTAACAGTTAAAAACATCAAATAGCTTAGCAGGTCCACTGGAGAACTAATTTTTTAGTGAAAAAGGGAGAAGGAAAGAAAGAGTTACTAGGAGGACAAACATATTTGGGAAAAAGGGTGGGGAGATGAGCTGAACCATGTAGAGGAGAGCTGAACTTTTCTTTTGCTACAGCTTCTTCCTCTATCCTCTCTTCGTATTTTCCCACGTGTCCGATTTATTCTTCATTTCTCTTCTACCCTGCCACCCTCATTTTTTTCCACATTCCCTTATCAGTTGGAATTCTCAATGCAGAAACATTAAATCTTTCTAGTGTTTAAGAACAATTTTAAAGCTGTGCACCTAAGTTACTTATCCTTCCTCACACTTCTAGCTACCTGTGCTTCTGCCCTTCTTTATCAAAGGTAATTCCTTTTGGAAAGTATTCAGGAGCAATGAATAACTGGAGGAGGTGTTTGCAAATTGCTGTTTAACTTAATAGGAAACTAGGTGAAGAAAGATGCTAAAATCAGTATCAGGAGAAGTGTTTAAGAAAGGCTAAACCTCAGACATCAACCTGCAGAGCAACAGATCACTCCCTCACAAGAATTGTGCAGTAGTAGGCACTAAGTAGCTAGGTGTGCTGGGGAAGGGATTTTCACAAGAATTTAATGTTAGGTGCTGTTGGAGACAAACAGAAATGTATATATCTCTTCCAGGGTAACAATTTATCTTCCTCTTTGAAAGCGTGCAACAGAAAGACATATTCCATTTGTTTCTTCTGTTGGCTGCTCCCTATTTAAAATCATGCATTAGTTTCAAGCTGTGCCTGTATGTTGAATAGGACGTGAACCCAGACCAGCAGGGCTCTAATCCTGCCTTCCCTACTAGTGCAAGGAAAAACATAAGTTTTACCTGAAACTGTGCTGCTAGGTTTGATCCCAAATTTGTGACCATAACCACAACGTGTACTGACAAGCTATTAAACAAATCCTTTCTACACTCTTTAATGATCTGCCTCAGGACTGCAAGCCAGAACATTTAACTGGCCATCTGTTATAAGTGGGCATCATAGTGAAATAGGTAGGTACAGATGAGTAAATGTTGATTGCAGAATATACTGTCTAAAGACTATGATCTGATAGCTAATCAGTCATTGGAACAGGCTGTCCAGGGAAGTGGTTGTGTCACCATCCCTGGAGGTATTTAAAGGATGTGTAGATGTGGCACTTAGGGACATGATTTAGTGGTGGACTTGGCATTGCTGCCATGTTAACAGTTGGACTCGATGATCTTAAAGGTCTTTTCCAACGTAAACAATTCTATGATTCTTTAAATTAGAAGTCAGGAAGAACAACAGTGTTTCGCAGTGAACAGCAAAATCTGTTTGTGTCCTGAGTGCCTTTAGCAACACAAATCAGAAACATGAACAGTGAAAGAATACTATCCAACTACTTCTCTGTTTTAAAAAAATAAATTACTACTTTGCATGAATTTTTATATACTTTTATATATTAGGTACTGCTATGCAAGTACTACTTTGGTAACTGCCTTGCTGTAATAGACGATAGCGAACCTCTTCTCAAAGAGGATTTATGACTGTCTCCACAGAGTTAGTAGATAGATTTTGAATGCTCACCATAAGAAACAATTAGATTTCTTCCCTACACCGACTAAATTACCACAAAACGCTTGGTTACATTGATTTTGAACTGATTTTAAAGGAGCACTTAGTTGTACTCTGGCTATTGAGTTTCTGAGAGTAGTACAGCAGTGAGAGGATCCAAAGGATATCTCAAGAGCACATGAAATTAGCTTACTTTGTGATAGCAATTGAAACAACGTACAGCAACCAGGGATAATATAGATAAATTGACATAAGCAGAAATGGACATCAGGAAATGGCATAAATCACGCCAAAGTTGTCCTCTATGAAGTACTTTTCACCACTCTGCCATTATAAAAACAGTCCTCTCAAGCTCAGATTTATTCCTTTGTTCTGTATAGATTTCTACTCCTAATGGTTTCCTGCTTTTTTCCCTACCAGCCCATCCTACTTGTCTAAAAGTAATTTTTTTTTTCCTTGCTATTTTTTTTTTGGTGCCACTGCATCAGAGCCTGCTCTTGGAAGGGAAAAGCACATCAGTTGGCAGGAATAGAAGAATCAACTAAGACAAAGTAAGAAATGGTGCCAGTTAACTCCTCCGTCAGTGGTTAAGGATAGCAATTGGCAGGGTTTTCCTGGATACGTCTCCTCTTCTAGCCAGAAATGGTGCAAAACTGGATTGTGAGGACATTTTATACAGGTATAAGATTGGAGAATGTCTTCTAGCCTGGCCAAGCCTGGCACTGCTCCTGCGTGCTGAGCTTCCAGAAATGACCAGAGCGTGTGTGTTGTATACTGCAGCCACTCAGTGCTCACACGCCTGTGCAGGGGTGGGTTTGGCGTGCCGCTGTTGTGCTGAGGATTTGCAGGAAGCCCTGCACTTACTGCATATGTGCTGCCCATGTGTTCTCATCTTTGCAGTAAATTCATCACCTCTCTTCACATCCCTTTTCCCTTCTCCCTACACATTGGATTTATTGCACGAATGCAAAACATGTTCTGTATCTGAAATGCCCTGGCAATGTTGGATTTGCTGTGCTCAAAGCCCACAGCACATGCATACCTACTTCTGACTGGGAACTATGGACAGAAGTGTGCAAGTCTGGCCAGGGTCCTTTCTGACTGCTGTGATGCCTTGTTAATCTGGGATTTACTTGCCCACCACAGCATCTAAAACTGACCCCTTCATCTTTCAGTTTTTCGGTAAGTTCAGTTCTTTGGTTTTGCTTTTAACAATTCAGGTTGCTAAATGATGGCAATGCAGTTATCTATTGCCCAGTGACTTAGAGAAGGGCTCCAGATAGCGGACACCCTCATAAATAAGCTCAAAGAAGTTGATATTCCCTGCTTAAAATGTTTAGGAGTAGAAATAATGCCTTGTGATGGAAATTTCTCTTAACAGACAGTTGTGAGAACAGTTTAATAAAGGCTAGAAATATGTTGGATATTCACCAGTAACGGTTCTTTCTCAGAAATGAGCTTTGGTTTCTGAATACGAGGTGGAGAGGAAAAGCGATAAATGGAAGAGATAATTTTGTTTGCTGCTAATAATTTATCAGCTCTAATCAGGGTGAAACCTATCCATTAAAATGTATGCGGAAATGTGATGATAGTATTAGGAGTGCCTCATTATTGTTAATTCATTTAGTACTCAGTGTAATAGCACTAATCATAATTAACTCCTCTGGTATTAATAGGGTTGTCATACAATACATACCGTATTTGCATGAGAATTCCACTCTAGATTCTCATTAATTAAAACACCATAAAAATGTCAGCACTTTAATTTGCCTTATGTTAAATACTATGAGGAGGCTTCCAAATATTTCTTATTAGAATTTATCAAAGTACTGCTGCTACATTAATTTTAGCCAGAAATAATAGTTTGTAACCACCTATTTATCAGCTAATTACTTTACTGTTTAAAAGTCTTTCATTTTTTCAGAGCATTACTGTTGCTAATGGGCAGAGGAAGAACAGTAGCTTAATATGCCAGTGCTGGAGTTTCTATTAGGCTAAATACCCTGTGTTTTCTGAATAGGTTTCTCTGCCAATCTTCACAAAACACTCGGTGTCAGGGTCCTGCAGGGCTGGGGGTCTCCCTGGGGCTGGGCGCTATGTGGGCTCCGTCAGGGCCAGGTCAGGCAGCTGGGGCCTCTCCCACTGCCCCAGCTGGGAGTAGGGCATCATGGGCAGCACCTGGGGACGGTGCTGGGCTGAAGCCAGGCCTGGATGTGGGCCTGTGGGTGGGGGGCTCCATGTCTGGGCCAATGGTGCAGGCAGAATCATGGCTGTGGTACAGCCGGAGCCGCGGTGCCGGTAGGGGTAGAGGGTTAAAGCAGGTTGCGTGGGAAGAGGGTCTCCCCACACCACTGTTAGAGCATCTCCAGAGGCAGCAGGAGGAAGGGGCAGCCCGGCTTTGCTATCTCCAGGTTGTCCCTGAGCACAGGCAGCCAAGCCTCCAGGAGGAGGATAGTCTCCTGGCTGTTGCCAAGGTGTTTCTGTTTGGAAATAAAGAACAAAGGCAACATACTCATGGTTGTTGTACCAGTGGCTTCGGTGCTCTGTAAGCTACCCCTCTGCAGAAAGTTATTCTGAGCTCTCTGGCAGCCTTTTCACTGCCTCCTGCTTTCTCCTAAGCCCATGCCTTGCTGTGCTGCTTTAATGAATCCTTTTGGTTGGCTTACGGAAATCTTTCTTCAGAGCACAGGCACTGAGAAATTCTTGATTTCCATGACCTCTGGTAGTAGGCTTCAGCCGTTTGCATGTGAAAACCGATGGCTACAAGATGGAAATGCTGCTGTTCACAAGTTGACGTACTCTCTGGAAGTGAGCACTAACAACACAGAAAGGCAAGAGTCATGTGCTTTTTCTGTCCTGATCAGTGTACATCAGGCCTCTGACCAGCTTTGGGCGGCCTCCGTGGCTGGCACAAGATACTTCTCAGGAAGTCTGCTGGCTGCAGAATGAAGCCCTAGTCCTAGATCCTGCTCTTGTCCATGTGAGTTTTGCTGTTGCACTGAAGGAAGCAGATATCACCCGCTGCCTTTGGCTATGACAGAACGAGTGGGGGACACATGGAGTAAAGAGGACTAAGAGCTGTAGAAGTTCAGTATCTGAAGAATATATCCATAGTGTGAATTGGCTCACTTGTTACATGCATTGAGTCTTGGCCAACTGTCCCATCATAGGAGTCACATGGTTCATGTGATAATGGGTGGTGTTCACACTGCTCACTCAGGCAGCCCACTAAAGGAGATGATGTGATAAGAGGCAATGCTAATGTTCCTACACTTCAAGCTCTTGTATGCTCTTCAGTAAATTTATTGATGTTATTAGCATTCAAGGCATTAAAAAATCATTACTTAGATCCTGCTTTGTCAGCCCAAATACAAGTGTGTCTTAAAAAATACTAAGGGTTTTCTTTATTGTTTCTCCTTCGCCTTTTGGTTCTTCAGAATATACCATCTCTGCCACGCTAGAATATGAGAGCTGAAGGTTCTCAAGTTATCAGATGAATTGTGGAGCTGAAAGTAAAACACCAAATAACCTGTGGCCACACACCAGGCAGCTTCATGACAGGATTATAATATAAGGTTCAGAGCGGGAGATTTAAACTTGATGTGATAAAGAAGCAGCTGGAGTTGTACCTTGAGGAACTGGCATGCAGTATCTGGTTGAGCTGGTATTGTTGATCCAGGAGTTTGTAGTTCTATGTAGTACCAGAAGAGTTTCTTATCTATACTTTCCTAATCTACAAATGTCCTGTGATGTTTATGTTATAGAAGCACGTAAGTTGAATATAAGCTTTAGAAGATGTTAGTTTTCAGACTGAGCGCTTCAGGATCTGCAAACCATTACAGGGTTAATTAAAACTCATGTTTTCCTTTTTATTTTCATGCTGCCTCATTCGTATTCAGGGCATGTCCTGAGCTGGTTTATTTTGATAGATTGTTATCCACAATAAATTGAAATACCTTTCACAGTGCTCTCTGTAAGATAAGAAAAAATTACTTGAGTTACATTTCTAAATCCTAGGTGACTGTGCCAGTAGATTGATTTGTGCTGTAGGTTTCCACCTTCATTTAAACATCGCTGAAATGAGCCTGAAGCTTAATAATTTTTATCAGCTAAGAAAATATTGGGAATTATTAATTGATTGTGCATATTAAAATATTTATACAGCAGTAAAATCATCATTCTTATCATTGGTGCACACTATGGTCCAAAATCCATCCATCAGTTAAGCCATTTTCTGTTCTGTTTTGTTTTCTGCTCTCACAGGGCAGTTTGTGACATGATTGTGTTATGTCTGTGGCATAGTATAATAGAATGAATTCACTTTTGATGCCAGCACTATTAAGATAGCCGTTTATTTGTGTTGACATAGTGCCAAAGAGCTGAATAGATGGCAGGTCTCACAACCAGGTCCCAAGCTTCATACAAGGAAAGGTGAAATAATGATTTTTCTGAATATTAAAGAATGTACAAGAATAAAGGAATCTTGATCTCACTCAATGTGTCTATAGTAGATCTGTGCAATTAGGATTTAATTTGTAGTATTTTTCCTTAAGAAGTTGCAGTTTGCAAAGGCAAACAACATTGAAGTAAGCAAAGGAGAAAAGTATAGCGTTTTTCCATATGTCAGGGTATTTATTTGCGGGGAATAATGGAATATATATGGATCAGCTGTGTCTCACTGCCCTTACCCTGTCCTATGGTTACTTGGTGTTAATGTGGCAGAAATATTATCTATCACTTGAGTCCGAATTCTTAGGTAAAGATGGTAAAACTTGTCTTCCAGTGGTGGGAAAATCTCTTTAGGGTTTGATAGCAATCTGGTCTGATTCAGGTAATCTAAAATATGAACTGTCTCCTGGAAGATCCCCTCTCCGTCTGTAGGCTATCGGAATGCCTAAATAGTTGCCTTAATATGGAGGTATTTAAGTGTCCGAGTAAGGTGAGACAGGATTGAGCCTACATCTAGAAACATAATGATAACTTAAAAGGCTTGTTAAAATTTTTAAAGCTTGTGAGGGACAGGCTATTCTAGTGGATGGTGAGCTAGACACGGAGTCAGGTCTGGACCCAGGCCTGTTCCTGCCTTGCTGGGTGAACTTTGAACAGCTCTTTGTCAGCCCTTCCTCAAGGAAGTGCTTCTTATCATCTTTGTACAACACGCAGCGCAGTGGGATTCTGAGCACAGTGAGAGCTTTTGTACACTGTCATAAAAAATACTAATAATTTCAACTTTAGAATTCCTTTTCTTGGCAAAGTGTTGTGTTTTGAAGGTGTCTTGGCAGTGTGTGGTCTTGTCTGTTTTCTCACCGCAGTGTGGGAGGGAAAGCCATGCAATTTTTATGCAGTTCCTTGTCAAAGGAGGAACTTGTAACACATCAGCTGGAGAAAGCTGAAATGCTGGACCAGTTTGCAAGAATTCTGACAGAAAAATGTTAGATTTTGGTATTCTTTCTTCCTACTGTTTTTCCTGGCAGCCAATTCATGTTCATTTGTGAAAAGTCTGTTTTCTAACTTGGCATAATGCTATTGATTGGCAGAGATGAAGAGGGCTGCTTGCTTATAATTTGTGTCAATGAGGAAGAGACCCTTTGATACCCTGTGTTGATCAGGAATTTTCTTATTTTGGGAGAGGGAAACAGGAAACATGAAAGCGTGTCTGCATTCAGAAAAGTGATTTGCTGAGTGTGATGCGTTATATATTCTCTGCTCTAGTGTGTTTTCTGAGTTCTTATTTGCTTAGAACAATTGCTGAGAAAACAAGGTTTTGCTGCTGCAGAACTTACGCAATGATGGAAAGGCAAAAGACGCTGTGCTTTGCCTATTGCAGCATCAGTATGATTGCAGCCAAGCCCAGAGCCTTTCCCTATTGGTGTTGAGATGGAAAAAAAGAAAAGTTAATGAAATTAGTTTTCCATTCTGCTTTCCCTTGTCCCAGTAATGAAACAAACTTGGCTGCCTGGCAGGTCCCTATGTTTCTTTTGAATTCCACAGTGACCAGGTCTGTTGAGGAAGACCCTTACAGGGAGTTGCATAAAAAACTGAGATGCTGTTTTGCAATTTCCTCTCTGATGCTACTTGCACTTTTGAAGAGGTGCTACCAAGATTGTCTTTATACATTTTTCCCACTTATAAACTCTACACAGACTTTATATACTATATATATATTTGGGTTTTCAGACCCAAATAAGGGTTTATGCGCCTGATGGTTTATTCATTTCTGCCTTATCAGCTGGTCTCAAGAAGATGTAACCTCTGCTTATCAACCTTGCTTATATCCTTATACTGCCATAGGCACATGAATAAATCTCGCAAGAGTTTTTTGCCATTAAAAACTGCTTTGCTCTTGTAGTGTGTCCCATTTATCAATGCACCATTATCAAAACTGTGACTATGTGACTCTTTTTTCCTTATTGTTTAAAACTGTGATTCTGAACTTGGTTTTTGTGCATAATCTGGCAGAGGACTGGTTACTTACAGACTTGATACAGGTTACTGGTTGACAGTCTATCTCCTGTATTTTGTGAAATGTCAAACTAGATGAACATGCTGGTTTCCTTTGACAGTCTTTTCAGGCAAAAGCATTGTTATGATATGATCAAAGTCTTATGTGCTGCTCTTAGTATCAGATTCAAAAGGTATTTGTGTGTCTGCCTGGATGCTACTAAATGGGTTTGCTTTACTGAAAATTTCTATGACCGACTCTTAGTTAAAGTGCAGTGATATTGGGAGGTACCACTTGATTCTTTCATAATACAGATATAGAAAGAAATATAATGACCCTGTCAAGTATTGTGAGCCTGTTATCTATTTGACTACTTTAGAGAGTTAAAACTCAGGGCTGGGTTGTTTGTCTTCTCACTGCCCTTTATTTTCTGAGATAATCTGATTTTAATGGGTGGGCTAGGACATGTTTCTTATATACTTCAGTTCATGAGGTGCAATAAATTTGCACCACTGTGGGAGGCACTAGTGAGATTCTCCTGTAAAGTTGTCTATAGGGTTGGCCACCCACATCCAACTGCATGAACAGAACAAGAGATTTTAGGAGGAGCAGAGGAGTGGAGTACTGCTGCACAAGAAGGGGATCCAAAATCTTGGTTTGCCCAGAAAATGCAAGCTGGGAGGCGATGTGGTAACAATCCATTACTATGTTAACAGACGTTACAGCTCTTCTCTCTCTCCCACTGTTTAATCTCAAAGACACTGTTGATGCCAACGGAAAGAGAGAATGTTTCAAACCTTCAAAGCAGTGAGTTTCTGGGATGTTTTCCTGCTGTGTGTGTGGGGAAAAATGGAAAACACTTTGAGATGGATGTTAATAAATTTAGTAGTAGAAGATATACAATAGCAGGAGATTAGACTCAGTAACTCTGGAGGTCCTTTCCAGTGTTGTATTTCTGTGCAGAGCTTAATCCTCTTCTGTATAAATCATTCCATACTTGCCACCCCAAGAAGAAGGTTACACTGTATTATCTCTTCCTGAGCTCTGAATTTCTTAATCCTCTCCTCAGCCCCATACAGGGAGGGCCATTTGCCTAATACTTTGCTCACATTTGTGAGCAAATTGGCTGGGAGGAGAAGGGGAAGGAAAGGAGTGGGAGGAATCTGATCTGGCCCCATTTACTTGCCATTACAACTGCTGAAACTGTTTTGGCTTAGCATAATGAAATGTTATTTTAAAATCCATGTTTACAGATACAATTGATTTTCACTTACGTTTTTTAGTTCTTGGTTAAATCTGGAATGGTTTTCTTTTTAATGCTGCTGTCCCTTTCTCTCCTTCCCTCTCTCCAGTCCTGAATACCAAAGTGTAAAAACCTAGACTGCCCTGACTCTTTTAAGTTGCACATTGCTGACACAAGTAAAAGCTAATCTGATAGCTTGGGGATGTTTTTGAAAAAGAATTCGAGAAAAATAGATGAAGATCAGAAAACTTGTAGAACGAAAATCTTATTTCTGAAGAGTTATATAATTTGTACTTTACTGAGACAGGTCACATCCTTTAGACAATTACTGGGATTGGCTGCACCGGGAAGTAAATGGCATTGTATAAAAAAGGAGGTAATTCACTCTTTTTCCAGAGCAAGAAGACAAAAGAAAGGTGTAAGAATTTCGAGCAGTTTATCATGTGGAAATAATAAGAAGAGTGTCCTCTCCACAGACCTGGCTCTGTGGGCTTGGGATCACAGCTTGGAAGCCTTCACCTGCAAACATTCTCTTGGGAATATTTGAGAACCTAGATGAAATCCTGATCATATTGAAATTAGTGAGACATTTTGGCACTGACATCAATGAGGCTAAAATTTTATCCCTTCTATTTTACAGTTGTTCTGTGTTCATAAAGTGCAAGGTATGTACTTTTTATTATGGCTACAAATGAAAGCAGGCCTAAAGAGTTATGTATGTACCTATTGAATAAAAGGTGTACAGTTTCTCAGTTAATATGCCACAGGATTTGTTGATGGGATATGAGCTAAAGGAATAAATTATTAAGAGACTACTGGCACTGGGATACTGCAAATGGAAAAATATGTATAGTTAGAACCAGATGTTAAACTGGAGTTTCAAAATTAATATTCTGTATGTAGGATGGCTATGGAAGCTGAAAGGCTTAAGCAATATGCAAACCTTCCAGGGCAGATGAAAAACTCAGGCCTCACCACTGAGAACTGGAAACGCTTTTCTCAGGGAAGGCTTTCGACCTGTGGAATGGAGATAACAGCATTCCTCTTCTCCTTTCTTTGTTAGTCTCTTCTGGCCAGAGATTATTAGTAATAATGTATGTCTGTGTTATAATGATCTGTTTGTGTGAATTTATAACAGTACCAACAAGAATTCACTGATACCGATCAAGGCAGAATTTTTCTTTAATGTATTTCCCAAAGAAAAATTAAAATGACTTTTTTTGAAGTACAGTAAATTGATCAGATGTTTCTCAGTATCTTACTGTGCTTCATCCAGTGTTTTAATGAAAGGATAGGGTATTTCTCATCACAGTGCCAAAACCACAGAATTGAGAGAAGTGAATTGCTGTTGTTATGGGAACAAAGGTCCATCAAACTGCCTCAGTTCAATTATTTGAAACAGAACTGGCTTCTTTCATGGATGCTGCACATATGGGAAACCAGCCTGGCCCCAGGATGGTCTATTGCCTGCAACACAGGCTTCCCTAATGATGGTGCTTGTGCCTTTGACGCACTCTTTGTCATCTGTGCTCTTTCAGTCATTCCTTCTCTAGGATTTCCCTTATTTCCTTTGTTTCTGATTTTGCTTTAATTTCACATCCATTCCTGTCTTTTCTTTCCCTGGTATGGCCTCCAAAATTGGAGATCTGGTTGAAATGAACGCATGTGCTGTGTGTGGACTGAATGGTTGTCCATCCCTCTCCCTCAGGTGTATGTGCACGTAGGACAGAATGAGAGGAAGGTGGAACTAAAATCACAATTTTTTACTTGGGAAAATTTGCATTATTAAAGCTAAAAGGTGGCCTCTTACCTGTTTCTGCTGATGGATCTTTATCTTTCCCACATTATCAGTTACAGAAGATAACATAAAGCATTTATTAATACACCAATACTAATACAGTAATACAAATACAAACCCAATGGTGCCTATGGAAAAAAAATTAAAAAAAAAATCCTTATACAAACTTGTGTGCCAAACATGTCCTGCCCTAGAGTCCACCAATTAAATTTTGTTCTGATGTAATTCTCATAGCTTAAAGTCTGTGCCTGAGACAGTAATTTTGACTTACGAACTGGTTTCTCTACCCACACAGGGCACTTCAGCTCCTTAACTTGATCATGCTTTTGAATTAATCTATCATATTAAAAGTGCTTGATTTCTGATTGTATCAAAGTTTGAAAGTTGGTAATGTTGTCTTCTCTGTTTCCCATTCACAGCACCTAAACGAAGTGGCCAGAATGTCAAAATTGTCTAGCAGTCAGAAGCTCCCAACAGACAATTATTTTTTGGATAGGGAAAGAGGCAGTTTCTCTTTAATTGGGACAGCAATGCTCTTTTCCTCAAATGTCGAGACCTAACATACTGAGGAGACCAAAAATAACGGGGCTACCATACAGTAAATAACGGTGTGTGATATTACAGTTTTACAGAGCAAGAAACACTTTGCTTGTGCTTCACTTGGCTTTTGCTTTATGAGACAATAAAGTCCTCTGGCAAATAAATGCCAGGACCTCAGCCCAAGGGAGTGGTGATGCTTCTCATAAGACTTTTGCATGGCTTGTTTATTGCCTCATAAACTCAAAGCCAAATGAAGTTGCTATAATGTTACATTTTGCATATGAATTATGCCTCCCCTGTCCATCTGCAGTTATGCATACTTCTTATTGCCTGGGTTTCTTTCCCTCCTGTCTATTCTTCTTTACATTTCTAGGTGCAGATGTGCTGGGTGGAACTATTAGCCCCAAAAGTATGGGAAATGACACTACTGCTAACCCTAGGTACTTACAAGTCAGCCACCAAAATTGTAAGATGCAAACAGAAATCTGTGCATGCTGGATATGTCTTCTGGGATCTGAGTTGATATGTTATATCTGGGACATGTTAGAGCTTTGTGGGTTTACAAATATGCTGTGTGGAAAAAAAGAAAAGAAAATGGACATTAGAATCTCAAGTGCGTTTAGGGGCTCAGGCTTGCTGTAGGAGTTGAAACACTGAACACGTCTAATTCATTCCTGACAAGGACAAATTTTAGCCATGGATGGCTGCTGAAATGAGCAGTCAGCCTTACTGAAGTTGTCTGTAGGGAAGATGGAAACCAGGCTGGAGAACAAATGAAACAGGCCATCCAGATGGATTCTCCTGTGTGAACCTTGCAAATCCACACAGACCTCTCTCCCTGTCAATGCCTACAGGATACTTAGCAAATGCAAGAAACAAGAAAGTAGACACAATTATTTCAGATAGTCCATGAGTGTGACAAGATGTAAGCACATCACAGGGTAATTCAGGCTGGGAGGGACCTTAGGGAGGTCTCTAGTCCTCCTCACCCCGCTCAAGGCAGGGTCAGACCAGGGTGTTCAATCAGGTCTTGATTGTTTCCAAGAATGCAGACTGCACAGCCTTTGAACCTTTCTTCTTTCACTCTATGTCCTTTGTCTGCCATTCTCCTGCCATACATCTCTGGAAGGAGTCTTGGCTCTGTCTTCTTGATAACTGCTTTGTAGATATTGAGAGGCTGCTGCTAGGAGGTGAAATTAAGCAAAGGGAAATTTAAACCCACTTCTGTTATTTTTCTTTTTATCAGTGAGAGCTGTTAAGCTCTGGATCCCATTGCCAGATTAATTTAAAACTATTGAGAATATGCTGTAAGAAGTAAGTCTGCATTGACACCAGAGGGGAGGAGACAATTTCTTATTATGTCCTTGATATCATATGATCCAATTAACGTTTTAGGGAGTGTGACCTGATGGAATTACATTCTGTGAAGATTAGAAGCACTTCTTTATCCACCCATGCCAGATTAATCCCAAACTTCTTCTGGTCAATAGTCTGCAATTACGTTAATGCTATTTATGAAGATTTCATTATGAAGACTCTTACGAACTGTGGAATATAGACCTTCACATTCTATTTTGTTAACAAACTCATTGAAAGGAGATGAAATGCAAATGCTTTCATTCCCTGTGCTTCTCAGCTCTCCCTGATCTGCTTCAATTTTCCATGCAGTTACAGTTAAGATTCAATGCTTATTTTTTTCATAGATGATGATGTATAAGAAATGTGGAAAAAGGTGAGTGACCCACATGTTATTTTATGACTATTGCTAGTTCATTGGTTTGTTTTATTGCATTCATGTTGAGGTGCTGGTATGGTAGTAAAGGGGCTCGGTGGCCAGCAAGTTGCCCTGCCTTCTAGGGTGTTTGTATCAGCTGAGCCTGATTGAGCATTAGGTGAAACAGGTGTATGTGCACTGCTTGATGAGTGAAAACCTGTATCCTATTGCTTCTTGATGCCCTTTGTTGAGATTAAACAAGGCTGTGTTTGAAAAAGGTCTGAAGAGAGCTTTGTCAGTGTTAGGAGCCTGAGTTGGGGCTTGCTAGGGATGTGTGGTTGGTTGGTCTGGAAGGTTGTGCATCTCACAGATCCGTGAACTTTGGAGAGCTGAAGGCTCAGGCCTTGCTGAGGTGCTTCTGGAGAGCCTGAGATGGGGTTGCAGACTGCTGAGCTTGAATGTCTGCATTTTGCCTATGTAAAGAGAGATTCTGCTAAGGTGAAGTTGGAGAGTGCGGAGTAGGAGCCTTCTGCTGCTGCAACTAATGGCAAAACTTCCACCAATTGCAGAAGCAACTTCTGGTGTTATGCTGGGTAAGTGCCTAAAATGTTGTGTGACTGCTGGTGAAGCTCAGCAGGATTAATGGTAATTGAAAGTCATATGCCTGGTCAGCTCTTAAAAAGTCCCAAAATGGAAGGCAATGAAATGGCCATTTGGGATACCAATTTGGTCATATTTACAGCAGTCTTAATTTAACTGAAAGGCCAAAGAACACTCCTACTAGTTCAATGCAAAATTACTCATTCTAGTGTGAAGACTGCGGGATCCTAGACTTCATTCAAAAACTGTATTTCTAGTAGTGAAAACTTTAAAAATTCAATCTCTAAGTCCTTCTGTGCCATCACACCATAAAAAATATCCTAAATTTTGCCGCTTGAAATGTCTCATAAGTTTAAAGCTAATCTCGTTGTTTTGTGGGGCCCACTTATAATTTTGTGAATGCCTGAATTTATCTTTTTTTATACTGCTATTTTTGGCATACTTACATTTACTGTGGATTAATGTTCAGACTCTCTTATGTGAATATCATAAAGTAGTAGCTTCTTTTATTGTAAATGTAACTTATGTTATTCTTAATTGACTAGGAATTTAAAACATTCTGTGGCTTTTTTAAAAGACTGCTATGGTTAATTATATTTTAGTTCCCATTTTTATCCCGTGTCAATTGGTACTTTAGCAATGAAAAACCTAATTAATTTACTACCTGTACAGTATGTTGCCTTTCTACCACAGATCTATGTTTAAATGTTCCTTGGAGATTGGCCTCATCAAAGACCATAATTAAAGAATAAAGTTTACAGTATTCGTTGCTGAAAGCAGGCTTATTTATATACTACTTAAAGATTGCTTCCTATGCTTTAAGTATTTTTCTCTGAAGTGGTGTAAAAAGATCTGCCTTATCAAATTTTTTGGTTTTCTTTTTTTGGTTGGTTTTTTTAGTAATTAGAGCTCCCATCCCAGATGGGATTGACCTGTATTGAAGTCCCAGCTTGGTCTATGGGGTTTTGAATGTTTATGTTCCGTAGTGGCTTGTGTAGAAGTGTGTGGGGTGTTGTTTTTTCCCTACACTGAGCCCAAAGCAGAGTTCAAGAACAAATGCAGCTCTCCCTGCAGTATTCAGGGCCTCTGTCTGAGCTGGTTGAGAGGGACTGTTATTTTTAAACAATGGGTTTTAGTATAAAATACAGAGATCTACTTGGTTACACTTCTCCCATGTGCTTTAACCTTTATCTATTAAAAAAACTACAACCCAAACCCCGTTGTTAGCCATTGTTCTTACCAATTAGACCTTTCAGTTACTGCAGCTGAATGACTGATCATGATCAAGCGCAGTGAGGGGAGGCTGTAGCTGGGCTCAGTATGTTAGTACAGCTGCTATTAAATATATTTAACTTTTAGATGCAGAGGAGTCAGAAATCCATGGCTGATCCCTTTGTTTTCACCTCAATGAATCCTAAAGATCAGCGTTAGCAGTGAATACGTGTTAATCCATTGCTGCCAGCTGGTAAAGCATCCATGAATAATGGGAGATTATAAGCAACTCGCCCTTTTCCCGAGAGCATTTATCTATATTCACTCAGAGGCAGTGCCAGTTAGGGCTGGCACAGTTGTCCTTTGTAATGAAACTCTTGACCTAGGAAAATTACCCAGAGAGCTTTAGAAAGATGATCTCTGATAATATGCAAGTCACTGTAGCTCTCCCCGGTTTGTGCATGACTGCTGCAGCTCTGACTTCCCAATCTTGAATTCATGCAAGCGGCTATACGGCCGAAAAGACTACCTGATGCCTGCCTAATGCCCTGTGTACTTAGCGTTTTGTACAGCAGGGCTCTAGGAATCGCAAGGAATTAGCTTCAGACATTGCTCAGCCTCTGATGTCTGTTTACTTTCTGTCCGTCACGTTAACACTGTACTGTAATTAGTCATACTGTATGCACACCTATCCAGCTCATGGGAGACTGCTACACTGTCGCAGGAGATGAGCAGTTGATTAACAGCCTGTTTAGTTAATGAATACACAAAGGGGAAAAAAAAAAAAAAACAAAAACTCTGTGTTATAAGGAAGGGGCAATTCGGGTCCCTTTCCTTATTAATATAGTAAAATGGTATGTTGATAATGACAAAATGGGAGGGCTAATATGCAAGAAATAATAGGAAATAAACCCCTGTTTTTATCATGTGAGCAATATGTGGACTCTTAACATATGGTAAAAGCCTACCAGAGGAAAGGCAGTGCTTAGTTTAATGTGAGTTAGCTAATAAACTTCTCTAAAGAGCCTTAAAAGGGATTACTTTTTTAATATATGTTTCTCTCTCTCAATGAGTACAGTGCAGAGTTAGAGCTAGTAGATAGTCACTGTAAAGCTCAGCTGAGTAGTAACTTCTGTGCCAGAGTTGTATTTAAAGAAATATGGAACTGATATACATCCTCAACTTCTTTACGATTAATTATCTTTTTTTTTTTCCCTGGTCAGTTTCTTAATAAAAATCTCAAACTTTGCTTTCAGTTCATCTTAGTAATCTTCAGCTGCTGCTTTCATAATATCTTCAACTACCAAAAAAAGAGGAAAAAAGTGGTAGTGCAATGCAGGTATTCTGGGAAAAGAAAATAAAATTTAGAGAAGTGCAATTTGTATAATTTCCCAGACATTTCCAAAACTACTCAAGCCAAAAGGCTGTCAGTATTTCATGCTGACTTTTTTCATTAGCATTGCTATTCCTGTTCACTTGTCTGCACAAAATAAGCTTTTCAGGGAAAGAGTTGTGTGGCTGAAATATTTTGCTGGTGCTTATGACATTTAGTCGTACTTCCATTTACTGCAGCAGAGTCTTGCTCATTTAATTACCATCAGTTTTGGACTATCTACTTTGTGATTACATGACTGTAAATGTATTTGAATTCTCAGGAAGTTATTAGCAAAATTTTCCCCTGAAAAGAGAAATGATTTCAGACATGGCCCAGTTGGTTTCTGTGTTGTCCAACTTTCAGCAGGCAGTACAAGTGGAGTTTATTTTGTGAAACAGAAATATTGTTTACTGCAGTAGTCCTGTTTATAATGTTCAGGACATGTGCTGTCATTTTATATACAAATGTACTCACACTGATATACTTGAAGTACTTTTTTCTCCTTTATCAAAGCGGTTTGACAGAATTTTGATGAGATTGTTTTTTTTTTTTTGACAGGATAGGGCCGTTCTCTGGATGTACGGTGCTTTACTGAGATTATGGCTGTGTTTGTATTCTGATGTATTTATCTTTGAAATAAAGCTGAAAGACGTTCTTGAGCAAGAAAGTGCTGATAAGATGGAAACAATGAAGCATTTTGGTAAGCTGATGGTATTTTTACAATTAAGCATAATAATGGTCCATCAGTCGTTTGGACTAAGAACAGGTATAAACTAGGAAGGCATACATAAAAAGGAAACTGAAAAAGATACAGATCTTGGCTATATTTAAGCACTTGTCCAGAGCTAAATACATTAATAACTCTGGGAAACCATCTGAGGGCCTCGTACAACTAGCTGCCGTAAGTCTATGAACTTGGTTATAGATGGTCACAGGTCTTGTATTTCACTGAAGGGCCACTGTAGTGGAGAACTGAGCTAAGAAAGCTGGTAAGCAACAAAACAAAAACTGATGGCTGTATGAAAGAGTCATATTTGTTCCTCATCAACAATCAGCTACCATTTGTGGAGGGGGGTGAGGAATGAATACGTGTGTTTTTATGTAAGCAACACACTGATTTTTGGGTATGATGGAAGTGCATGTGCAGTTTGTCCTTTGGGAGAAAATTCTGGTGGTTGAAGTGCTTAACTGTTATTTTTGCCTCAATGTCCACTTTAGAAATGAATGCAGCAGGAGCTGAAAGGAAAGTCACAGATCAGGAAAATGCTCATTAAAGAATTTCTGGAGAATCCGAGCATATTCAAATCAGCAGACAGATGAAATTTAACATAGTGTGCTCAGTGAACTGGTGAATTTGATCCATTGTCAGTTAATTTGGAGACCTCATAGGACAGGTGGAGTTTTAAAAGGACAAATATACTTGCAGGAAAGAAAAAAGGGACATGGGAATCATGGCCCAGTGAGTTTAATTACAAGACCTAATTGTTCTAGAAGATCTGATAAATAGGGAAGTGAGTTTTGCCAGTATCTGGAGAGAAGAAAATACTTGTGGAGAGCTGTAAAACGTTAGATTTGAGGCAGAAGTGTGCCATCTTTAGATGCTCGTTGTAAGCCTGCACTGGCATTTGAATTTTGGAGTAAAAATCCTCCTTCTTGTCTCCCTATCTCCAAAGCCGTACAGTTGCATCTTCAGTTCCCAGGGCCATTGCTGTGAATAAATAGCATTAGTATCTTATCACATACCTTTTCAAGTTATGGCATTTGCCTTAGTGGCTGAATATGCAAAGTGAACCATATCTGTGTGTACTGAGAAATACCTGGGTTACCTGAGCTACGGAAAGAAACTAGATCATGGCAGGGTTTTGGGACCACCTACTCAAATACAGCTGCTGAATGATCAAGAACTAGCAGTTACCACTGTTATTAACTAAGCAGAAGAGTAATTTAGTCTATGCTGTAGATGTTTTTTTCATAACACGGAAACTGCAGAGAATCCCAAATAGCACAGGGTAAGAGTCTAAAGGCAGAAAAGAAAAGCATCTGAAACTCAGCAGTGTGTGTTGTGGCAAATAACACCAGACAAGACAATAACATGGAAAACCATGACAAATGCTATCACATTGTCATAGTTTCTAAGCACTAGGACAGAGTGCGTAGTGAGGACAAAGGAGATGATGTTCTCAGTGCCAGTGTACTTCTGCATTTGTCACTCTGATAAAAATGATGAACAAACTGCCAGCCTGAATGTAATTAATCCGGACTGATGTTTATTCCTTTTAATTTGGGCACAAGCCCCTGTGCTAGAAATAGTGATGTCAGCACTCAGCAAAGTGCCCTGGGCATTGGAACAGAGAGGTAAATGGGCAATGCCTTTCCCCCCAACACAGCACAAAAGAAAATGTCTTAGAAAAGGCTGGGACAGATCTGAGATTGAAGACACAATGTTGACCATCTTCAGCAAGTGAGTATGTAAAAGAAACACATGGATAGATAACAGATTGGAAGAAATGCATGATGCAATTATAGCAGCAGAAAAAAGTATTTAACCATTATTAGGTTTTAAAAAAAGAAAGTCAGGCACTTTGCCTTGTGAAAAGAAGGCAACTGAAGGAAGAGCTGGAACATAAAAGGGTAATGGTGAAGTTTTCAACTGATGGCATTGTGATGAAAGATGATAGATGAAAGAACTCAGCCGTCCCATAATTTATGCCCCTAGGAAAGTTCTTGTGCCTTCAGGCAGATAAAAAGAAGAGCTTGGCTCTGTCTGTGTTGTTATTATGAAGGCAGTGAATTTGACTTCTTATAGTACTAATGTAAGAAAAACTTCTTTGAAAATGAGAAAGCTGACTCAGATGGGAGGTTATGGTTTTTCTTTTATCCAATTTGAGCAAGTGCTGGCATTTATGTATTATAATATTATTGCACTACTGCTGTTTATTATCAAATGTTAGCAATATATAAAAGTAGTAATTTCTAAAGTGTGTATACTGTGTTTTCCATGGGATGCACCACTCCTGACATAAAGAACTTTTGAGATCGATAGCCATCTTTCAAAAAAACTTAATAATATTTGCTGATAATTCTATGTACTTCATGGGGTTATTTGTGTGTTATGGTGCTTAATTATCTTCCTGACTATAAACTTAGAAATAATTATTTAACTTCTTTCCAATTGTTCCTTCTATCCTATGGCAGACCGTGGACCCTGCGTTGCTTGGGGCTGTTGCAAAGTAAGATGGTATTTACAATGTATGAGGGTATTTAGCTGCTCCTTCGTTGTTTCACCATTATAGTTTAGAGATAGCTCAGAGAT
>VYZM01000256.1:153682-164005 GCA_013398915.1 Dromas ardeola | reverse complement strand
TTTTTTTTTTTTTTTTACAGGGGAACCCAGTATCTTATAGAAGACTTCTCACAGTAGATGTGCTCTGGGGAAGGGGATTGTGTGTACCATTGTTGAGATGGAGAAAGGCCATGTGTTCGGCTCTCTGTGGTTATGGCAAAGTAGAACTAATTATTCTTAAGCTCTCCAAGAGAAACAAGTGTCCAGTCTGTTGCTCATAACTCTGATTCCATCATTTTCTGTAGTAGCTTGTCTTGCTGTCTTCTTGTAGTGGCTACAAGAGCTTCCTAATACTTAAACTAAACTTTCCCTAATATTTTTAAGGTCTCTCTTCCTTTTTTGAGTACTGTGGTTAATGGCTAGATTTGCTTTAATCTTCTTTATAACATCATCTAACATATTTATACAATGTGCTAGTTTCTTGTTTTTCTTTGGTATTAAGATTTTCTTTGGCTAATCATATATTTCATCCTGTAATATTTCTCCAGGTTCTTTTAAGTACAATATCCTACAGTAAAACCAGCACTCCTCTGAGGGCTAGCAAGTCCAGAAAAGAATAATTGTCTTACTACCATGGATGATTTTATTAAATAAATGTCAGCTCAGCTGTTTCCATGAACTGTCCCATTTAACAGCCTTGGGAATGTAAAGGCCTCTGAGATGCATCCCCTTCTTGCATTCCCCCACCTCCCTCTAAGTAAATTTGCCTGTGGAGGTTATTTTCTGTGGAAACCCTCTCTTCTCCAAAGAAAGGATACCCAGCAAATTCAGGTCCTCAGCGGGAAGGTAGGATGGGTAAACTTTTACTAGTTCTGGACCAAGCCTGTATGTGCCAGAATTTTTGTGCCTGTTCCAGCCTGGTGTAGGAAAATTGAGAGTAGCTGAGGACCCAGAAAATTCCCAATTTCAAATGTGTTTCATCAGTCTATATGTGCAGTAATTCTCTGATGTTACAATGGTAACTGGATGCTGGTTGTTACTTGCTTGTGTATGAATCTCTCTGGAGCAAGTAACTTGATCTCTTGCATTTTCTGTAATTCTCTGCCTTTAATCTTGTTCTTGCATAGCATTCCTTAAAGACCTCATTGCTTCTGCTTCTATGTTGCCATCGGAAATACAGCTTTTTAGTCAGAAATTAAGGATGAAGAAAATAAAGAGTTTGCAGTGTATGCAGCTCCTGCCTCTGCCAGATCTATCCCCTCCTCAGCAAGCTGTCCCTATTTTGTCACCATAAATTATCTTCTCAGTGTTCAGTTTTAGTATGAGATTAGTTGTATAAGGAAAAGACAAGGGTTATGAAAGGTTCAGGAAACCTTTGCTGAGCCATCCCCGCTACAGTTTTGATTTTTTTAAATGTTTTTCTCTGGTTACGTGGCTAGTTTGAAGCGTAGGGAACCAGGTTCATCTCTGTCCTGTTGCCAGATTCTTCTATGACCGTGGGCAAGTCAGTTCACCTCTTTATGTTTTGTTCCCTGTCTGGGGGGGGAAAAACCAAACCCAATAAAGCCAACTCCCACCCCAATAATGGTCCTTAAAAGTCTCACAGCCTGTAAGTGCATGGACTCTGAAGTGTTTGCTGTAATAACAGTATCTACACTAATACTAGCTTTTGAAAATCAGCCCTCAAGACAAGTCATATGCTTTAAAAAAAAAAAGGTATCTCTTTATCTACTGTTTTTAAAGGGAGATGAATGTTACCTCTGTTTGGAGAAGTATTTTCGAAAACCTAAAATTTGAAATTTATGATCCATGTTGCTATAACAATTAGTTAGGCCAGGGTGTGCATTAGTAGGCTGCTGGTGTTCTTCTCGGATGGATGGGGGCACTCAGCCTTCTGCTTTGGTCCTCAGAATGCCTCCAAAGCATGTGCCAATAGCCTATTGATGCACAGCCTGTTGTGACTTATTGTTATGTTCAATGCACAGCAGATTACAAAGGTAGGTTATTTGTTAGCATGATTTTCCAGACCTTTGCTTGAAGAATTTTAACAGCGTCCACTAAACTCCCTGATGCATAGTTCAGAATGAATAAAACTCGGCTTGATGATGTTTACAAGACTCTGTGTGCCCACCACTGATGAGTCATGGAAAACAGCATATTCCTTTGACTCCTCACTATGTGCATGACGTGCACAGATTATTAGCTGTATGGGGCTGTGCTTTACAATTAACAGATTGGTTGCTTTTATTTTAAGCTGAATCCTAATTCAAATGTTTTCATTCTGCAAGGAAAATAAATACATGCTTGTCTGTCTCTCTAGCTGCTCTGTCTTGCAGCCGTAGCATCTCGGAGCTGCTGCCAGCTGAACAAGTTGCCCTCCTGTTTTTCTTGACCTGTTGTTGCCTCTCCTCATTATCTTATGAACTTCTGCAGTGGCTGTTACTACCAAAACCTCATTAGATCCTTTCTCTTCCTTTGTTTAGTGGATGTTCAATTATTTCTCACTGTATCTACCCTTCAGATGACTGGTTCATTTGCTTTTCGCTCTTCTCATAATGGCGTGCAGAGCTTTCATGACAGCTGAGTATCTCTGGGGCCTTATTCCAGCCAGTCAGAAGAACCATCTTGCTACTTTTGTGCATGTCCGACAAGGCTGTGGTACTAACCTTACCCAGCATAGCTGTTCCATTTAAAACAAACAAAAAACCCAAACAACTTTAAATTATAACAATAAAAGTCTTAAGTTAATTGGAGGTTCCTTTATCTTTCTTTATTTAAGACTGATGAATGTTGATTTTCCAAGACATTAGAAATTGCTTGGACACAGCTTATGTTTTTGTGTTACCGGTCAGGAATGTAAGTGTCTGTGTGTATTCAAATTTTTGCTGTCCCAGCTCCAGGTGTCTGTGCCTGGAATTTAGCTGGAGGGAGCAGATTAAAGGGAAAGGTTGCAGCATTCAAATCACTGAAACACAAATGCTGTGATTTTTCTTTTTTTTTTTTTTCTCCCCAGCTCTGTTCCAGTCTACCTAAATAAACTGTACTTAGTCTTTCTCTGCTGAATCAGCAATTCCTGTTAAGCACCTAGAAGGTGATTAATGTATTATGGATAATGTCATGATAGTTGTTTGAAGGGCATCTCTTCCTCACGAATAGAATCATAGAATCATAGGGTTGGAAGGGACCTCTGGAGATCATCTAGTCCAACCCCCCTGCCAGAGCAGGGTCACCTTAGAGCAGGTTGCACAGGAACGTGTCCAGGAGGGTTTTGAATGTCTCCAGAGATGGAGACTCCACCACCTCTCTGGGCAGCCTGTTCCAGTGCTCTGCCACCCTCAAAGTAAAGAAGTTCCTCCTCATGTTGAGATGGAACTTCCTACACTCAAGTTTGTACCCATTACCTCTTGTCCTGTTGCCGGGCACCATTGAAAAGAGCCTGGCCCCATCCTCCTGACACCCACCCTTTAAGTATTTGTAAGCATTAATAAGGTCACCCCTCAGCCGTCTCTTTTCCAGACTAAACAGACCCAATTCCCTCAGCCTTTCCTCATAAGAGAGGTGTTCCAGTCCCCTAATCATCTTGGTAGCCCTATGCTGCACCCTCTCCAGCAGTTCCCTGTCCTTCTTGAGCTGGGGAGCCCAGAACTGGACACAGTACTCCAGGTGTGGCCTCACCAAGGCAGAGTAGAGGGGGAGGATGACCTCCCTCGACCTGCTGGCCACACTCTTCTTGATGCACCCCAGGATGCCATTGGCCTTCTTGGCCACAAGGGCACATTGCTGGCTCATGGTCATCCTGTTGTCCACCAGGACTCCCAGGTCTCTTTCCACCGAGCTGCTCTCCAGCAGGTCAGCCCCCAACCTGTACTGGTGCATGGGGTTATTCCTCCCCAGGTGCAGCACCCTACACTTGCCCTTATTGAATTTCATAAGGTTTCTCTCCGCCCAACTCTCCAGCCTGTCCAGGTCTCTCTGTATGGCGGCACAGCCTTCCGGTGTGTCAGCCACCTCACCCCCCCAGCTTTGTGTCATCAGCAAACTTGCTGAGGGTGCTCTCTATCCCCTCATCCAAGTCGTTGATGAATATATTGAAGAGGACTGGGCCCAGTACTGACCCCTGGGGAACACCACTCGTCACTGATCTCCAACTAGACTCTGTGCCCCTAACCATGACCCTCTGAGCTCTGTCTTGCAGCCAGTTTTCTATCCACCTTACTGTCCATTCATCTAACCCACTCTTCCTAAGCTTCCCTATGAGGATGCTGTGGGATAGTAACAGTGTGGTAATGCGCCAGAATCAAGAACACTAACCTCATAGCCAGCTTTATCAATGTTATCTCACTGAAAACAGGCAATATGTCTGACTTGCGAACTTCCAGCTTTAATTAAGGCAATTAAACAAAATGTGATCTATTATTTTTCCATTTATTTATAGATTTAATTACTAGTAGTTAATTAGGCTACAGTTCTATAAATATATACTACTGACCTAGCGCTTCCAAGTGAGATTAATATTTTAGTTTAAGACTCATTCTTGGTAAATAATGTTTCAGTGGTGCTCCATAGCTTGTACTTCACAATATGATGGAACCAAACCCTTAATCTTCCTCAACACGTCCTCAATGTTAGTGAATATGGTTATATTTATTTAGGCATTTATAATTCTCCAATCAGCGTAATATCTGAGCCACTATAGACTTATGTATTTGTGTGAAATAAGTAAATATTTTTAAACATGTGAAGGTAGCTCCTTGCTTGCTGCTTAAAGTCATTTGAAAAGCCTGAGTCAGCTTCTGAACTCTCTCCCTTTAATTGCAAGACTATTTTCCTTTCTTCCTTTTTATAATAATGCATACAGTTCACTTCTGCATGTTCTTTTATTTTTCCATCTCTCTTAGCTGTTGGCAATGTTAGCTAATAATGAACAACACTGTTACGTAGAGAAATAGTTCTGATTCCAGACAGAGGAAAATCCTGGTTTGTCGTAGGGCTGGCTAGTCACAGCTGCGGCAGGAAGGCTTTGAGCCATGTCACAGAGAACTAAATGAGGAGAGCCCCAGGTAAATCCGTGCCTACATGACCTGTGTGATGGATCTGGCTGAGCAGCTGTGTTTATACAATGTTTGTGCTGTTGCTTCATGGCTACTGATTGAGGCTTGGCCATTATTTTAGGATTACTTCTAACATAACTTGATTGTTAGTAGGACCTCTGCCTAATCTCCTTTTGCTAAGCATCAGACATGAAAAGAGGAGTAGATCTTGGACACAGGTCTTTGAAGTCAATTGCAAAATCCTTTGGCTTCAGCGGTTTTAGGATGGAGCTTGCAGGAAGCTATAGATGAGGGAAGCAAATGATATTCACTGATTGTGTGTACTGTACTTATCTACCCTGTTGTTCATCCGCTGTATATGTTTCTTCCCTTCTCACCTGCACGTCATTGCTAGATATTTCAGAAGTTATGGTCACAACTCATTCTTTATGCATAAGCTTTACTAAATGTGCTGACTGATGAAATAAAGCAGCTAGGGGGGAGAGAGAAAGGTTGTAAGTAATGTGTAGCCTGTATGAATTGATACTGATAATTCAGTTGTTTTCCCTGCTGTATTTGTGGCTCCCTTTTGGACCTATGAAGTCAGTCTTAGGAGGGATCAACCAGAGTAATTGCTAAGTGTACAAGCCTAGGGGAGAAGAGGCAGAACTGGATGTTACCTCAGAACTTTTTTTTGTGAGGTAATGCTGCCTTATGAAATCAGAAAGGCTTAATTGTCCTGTTTTGTGGGTGGTGGTTTTCTTTTTTTAGCGGAAGTCCCACAACGGATTTTAGAATGAACTATGTTTGCAGTGTCCAGCCTGTGGCATTTGAGCTGTTCGAGTGAAACTCCCATACTGGGGCCACAGTATGGGACTGGCACTAGAGTTATGTGGGAAGATGCTGGTTAGATCAAATCCCAACAAACAAGCTAACTCAGACTGCCAATACAAATACTCATGGGTTTGAAACAAAATGCGTGCCCAACTTCTACTCATGAAAGTGGCCATGCTGAAACACGTGAGGGTCTTCGTAACTCAGTTGACTGTCTCAAACCATGGTTATAACTGGGTACATCAGGAAGGGGAAGAACAGGGCAGGAATAGGGTGCTTTTTCTGAATACTGGGTATGAAGCATGTAATTCAATCCTCTGCTATGTGAAAGCTTTGGAAAGTGTCCGCCACTGATTTACCTATACAGTTGCAAACCCTTAAGGGTAGATTCTTTTAAACAAGCTTTAAATCTGTAAAATCTGGTATGTTATTAATTCAGATGAACTGAATTAGGCAGGTGCTAAGTTACTTTAAGCATTATACCTATGTACTTAAACACCTTTGAGCAGTAAGAGCAGCACTGATGAACATATATCTTCTTGTGAGTGGAGGACGTATTCACAGACAACTAAGTTCTTGGTTGTGGATGGGATGTATTACAGCCTGCCTCCTGTTAAACTCTTTGAGGCTTTGTCCATGAAGACAAAGTGTGGTGTGACTACATCATATCTCCAAGGTCTGCTATAGTTGACTCTCTGGTTGTAACTGCCCTTAGGGTACTTTCTGACAGCACAGAGTGTTTAGAATATAATTTAATGGGGAAAGGGAACGCGAGGCTTCTGGGGAGCCAGGAGATTTAGGGCACTGTGGTGCTTACATTGTAGGTAAGCTCAGAAATTTTTTTTTTTAAAAAAAGTAAACAAAATGATGACATAGTATTCTGTATAAAACCTGAAAAACTTCTGCAGAGTATGAGACTTCTGTAGAGCTGTGTGCTTCACCATAATGCATCTGACTTTCCTAATGATCTTTGAAATTCTTTATGCATGCTTTAAGAGGATTTTTAGAAGCAGTGTTGTCTTAAGTTTTAGTGGGTAAAAAAAATTCTGACTTCCACGGGGCCGTGAAAATAAAATCAATGTTGAATGTTGTTAAACACCTGTCCGGTTGTAAATTTACGAAAATAATGTTCACTTTCCTTCTGAGCCACAGATGTGCTTATTTAGGTTAACACTTATCTTCTAGTAATCTACTGTGTCTGCTTCCACATAATGAAGATGAACAAGCTATAGACTTTCTAAACTTCTGTGGGAAACAGTGAGTGGAATCTTATCCTTTACATGTTGAATCTCGATTTAACAACTAAGTACAACTTCCAGGAGGATACTAGAGTTTGTGAAAGTGTTTTATGATGAGATGATTATTCTTCCTGTAATTAGGAATTTGATTAAATTATTTCTCGGAGTTCAGTGACTCCTAGAACTGGCTATAAGATCTCGTTGATCTTAGATTTTATTGCGTAAAGACTCAAAAAATGAGACAGAACAGGGAATAGCATTTTCCTTTTCATTCCAACCTGGACAGAGCATTCCTTCTGCCCTGTCAAAAGTATTCAGAGGGGGGAAAAAGCAGGAAAAACATGTCTGTGAGAAATTACATTGATTGTGGAGAAAAGCTTGAACCATATTGTTCTGTGAACTGTGCCACACAGAACAGAGATTATCCTTTGCTTGAAAACAAGAGAAACACTAACACAGTGGGGGAAGGAAGCACAAGGCAACTGGGAAATGGTATTGCTCAAGGTGAAAACCTGTGGTCTGAGAAGGCTAAGCCTAAGCAATACCAGCTTTAAGAAGCTATTATACAGAAGATGATGCGTTTTATCTCGCATTGTTTTAGCTGTTGCTTAGAAACAGGTGGGATAGATAGCTTTAACACTTTTATTTGCCTTAATTTTAAAATCGATGCAATAGCACGATATTGTGTTTTCCAACAGAGAACATGAACAGAGGTAAGAAGAGAATTCAAGTACAATCTGGTCTTGTGAGCTGTGTAGCTTTTTCTCCCCAGCTCCCACTGACTTCAGTGAAAACTGAAGGGAATTCCTAGCTTTCAAAACGGACTTTAATTACCTTGACAAATTACCTAGTGACATCCATATTGTTATGATTCTTTTGGAATTAAAAGTTACACAGTATTTCTACCACTGTCTTTCTAAATGACTGAAATTGTTGGTATAAGTTTCTAAAATCCAATGTTTTGATAACTGCACTCAGTGACTCAACCTCTTTGTGGCCTCTATAGATGAGGCCTGTATATTATAGGATTTTAAAATAATGGGAGAGGGTTATATAATTATTTTAACTTACATACTTTAGTGACATATGGCTGTAGGCTACTCAGGTATGAATGCACCAGGGCAGACAGCCAAGTTCTAAATAAGCTGAACCTACACATTTGGTCTAAGTAGAATGCAATCTACTCCAAAGAGGTATCACTTTTTTTTTTAAGTAGACATTGAGTTGAAGAGGTTTGGAGTAGTGAGCCTGTCAAAGCTTCCTGCTTTTGATGGGCATCCAAGCCTAGAGGAGGAGAGAAGGCTGACATAAAGAAAAGGGAGTTTTTTCTGTAAACTAATAAAAAGGAATGCTGCCCAAGGCAAAATGGAGGGGTCCAAAGCAATTGATTGCAGGGAGCCAGTATTAGTCTCATGTTGATACTCTGTGGAAGTCTGTATATGAACGATTGCCTGATGGAGCTCAAGGAACAGGATACCTAAAGATTTCTGCTGTGCAGCTATAGAGAAAGCTGGACTTTGGATGGGGATTTGTAGTGTTGAAGGCAACGGAAAGAGACAAGCCAAAGCTTTAGCCTAGGGAAATAGGAAAAGGATCACACTCTTAAGAAAAACGCTCTCCTTATGTGGTGCAGGAGTGATGTTTACATTAACTGGTGTGAAACATTGAAAATAATGAGGAGTCATATTTCAGAACTATAAAACTATTATAATAATTTAGTATTACCAACTGTAGCTACCTATCTTGAATTTCATTTGGTAATCTAATAAATAAAGCTTTTGGTGTCTAAATCAGGTGTAATGTGTTGTCTTGGGGAAGGGTCCCTTTTTTTTTTTTAAAAAAAGAGTTCATGCTATAGTTTTTGTACTCTTCAGGGAAAACTTATTTCTAATCAGAATCAGTCTAGCTTCAGCTTCCAGGTATGGTGTTTTGCTGTATGATTCTTGTCTGTGGTAAAGGGCCCTCTATTGTCAGAAATCACTTCATGGCGTAGGTACTGACAAATCTCGATTGGGTTGCCTTTTGGTCTCCTTTTTGATACGTATTTCGTGTCAAACTTTTTTGGCTGTTTTGCATGATTCTGTTTTTCCTTTCTTCAAACTCTTACTTTTGTCACCATGCCAAAGTGGAGACACCAGAAATGGGCTGACTAGATGCATGAAATAGTGTCAAAGAAGATTTTTTTGTGAGATTCTTGTTCATGCCATCTATAAAATCAGATGTACCACCAATATTTAGTATTTCTGTACTTACTTTTTGTGAATAGATTACCACTAAATTTCCTTGCTGAACGCTACTGTCCCTTCTTTTTTCTCCTGTCCACAGGCTGTGTTTGACCTTTGTGGAAGAAAGCTGAAGTCTGCCTATTAGCTTGATTTACTGTACATGGTGATTTGCATAGTTTTTCCATGATACTTTTTTTCAGCCCATTACATTTGCCCAGACTCAACAGTAAAAGTTCCTGGGCTTGTAGTAATGACATTTGCATTAGCATAAAGTTGAAACTGTAAAATATTTTTTAAATAGAGGGAAAAGAAATACAATCCCTAAATTATATCCTTCTGCAATCTCCTATGCCATATTATGAGATGCAGAGTACAACATTTGAACTGGACATCTCCCATGAGTGCAGTCTGCAAGGTAATTTTGAATTGAGGGCTAGTTTTCTCTGGAAAACTCCAAATTACTTACAGCTGATTAAATAGTGAGTACTTCCATGATACTGGCACCTTGTTATACAATGCTAATAGGACATCCTGCCTTTAAGTAACTGAAATGTGTTAAATGATGACTGGTCAAGTCTTGAAAGATGATGTGACACTTTCCATTTGTATTGGCAGCCTTATTTCAAACTGGAGCTATCTTATTTCAAGATGTGGCTATTTGCCGCTGCTTGAACAGCCCATGAGGCTGGCTTGTTTGTGGCACCCACGTGCTGACCAACAGATGGATGCTTATACTCTTATCTGTCTTCTCAGAGAGAGGAAAACGGATGGTTTGCATGACACCAGTAAGAAATCTGATTTCTGTGTTTTGTATGTTGGCTTGTGGCTAAGCCAGGACATGAAGAAGGCAGTGAGAATATCTTTCACGTGAGCCAAGGGACAGTCAAAGTCAAGTCTTTAGAGACTGTAGTTGAGCAAAGAACATCGGACTATTGCCTCTTCTGTTACTGTGAATTCTACTTGCCTGCCCAGAATACCTGATTACTAGACCTTAAGGGCTACTAGAGGTGGGCTAGAAATCTCTCCTATTAAAAAAAAAAAAAAAAAAAATCACAAAAACCTAAAAAACCAACCAAA
>VYZM01000256.1:136249-152140 GCA_013398915.1 Dromas ardeola | reverse complement strand
ACGAACCTAAAATTAAAAAAATCTTAATTTTGTTACTTTAAATGGAAACATTTAGATCCCCCCCCCCATTCTTAAGAAGCTTTTAACTTTTGTTTGAGCTTTTCATTATTTACTGAAAAACTTAAAAACATGTAACGCCTATCTGAACATTTTAGCTAGATTTTTCTGTCAAAATGTAACATTTTAAACCAAAATGTTTTCACTAACTTTTTTCTGGTTTTCAGTGCTTGTAAAACTCATTAATTCTTGCAACATTTTGGAACAGATGCTTTTGAATGTTAAAAATGTCTAGCGAACAAAAAAAATTACCATTATATACCTAGACATGCTGAAATCTCTAATATATGCTGTCATTACTCGAAGAAATCAATAGTCACTTCAGGCTCAAATACAAAGAGCTTACAAGTGTCCCATGATTGCTTTGTCTTGTATTCCAGCCTCTGCTCCACCAAGGTCACTGAGGGCCTGGGGAAAAGCAGCAGCTGTGTGCACAACAGCATCTGGAGCAAAATGGAAGAAAGACAGAATTGCTGATAGTATGAGAAGAAAAACACAAAATAAAATGGCACCAGTAACTTATATTAACAATAGTGAGGTGCATCAGTGGCTGTTGCAAAGCTTTGATTCCTGTAAGAAACAGAAATACTTCTTGACAGATTATCAGGAATATTTCTGATGAGCTTTTAGCTGTCCATGAAATCCAGCAGCACCACCTCAGATAATGAACTGACCACAGTGTCCTATCACACTTTGGCAGAATATAACACACTATCTTAGTTCAGGCAAAGCTATGACAAACCTGTTGAAATGCCACATTACACATTGCAGTGTCTCATGAGGAGAAACATTTTGGTTCAAGGACAGGACACGTTTTACTCTGCTTATGCAAATAGAGCAAGTCTCTGGCAGGCATTTGGTGGGTTGGGAGCCTGCTGCATTGGAGTTGGCTGTACTTTCCTTCGTTGCCCCTAGGCCTTGGACAGTTGCACTTGACCGGCAGGGTAAGATGCTTGTTTCTGTTTGTGGAGTCAGTACTGTGATGTCTGTCCTGTGCCACGGCAAAAAGGGGTCCGTGTTGCTCTATATCATATGACTACAGCTCTCGTGTTCTGTCTGTCTCCAGTGGCTCATGTGGTGATATAGGACGAATAGCCTTCATAGGTACATCCTGGATGGTCAGGATGTCACAGCTCCAGTGTTCGCACACTTAACTCAATGTTCTTTCTTTCCCACTCCAAAAGATAGGCTGTGTGCAGCCCTTAGGCTGTGTCTGCAGTTTAGGCTTTCTGAGCTGTCTTTCATTAGGTGCATACACATATCTCCTTACCAGGCTGGTTGCAAAGAGCAGTCTACATTATGCTTTCAGTCATATGGACACAAATTAAAGTAACATATAAATGTGGCTGTCCTTGAGTAATTGAGAGGAGAATAGCTGCCTTTGTCTAAGGTAGATATTAATTTTTTTTGTAATGGGGATATTCCTGATATTTGGATTAAATTTTCTCAACTCACATTTCTTACTGAACAGTTTCATTGCAGTGATGTGTGCTTTGCCTAGCCCAACTGTAATCAATGGCTATTTTGTAAAAAGTGAAAGATTAGACACTTAAGTGGTAGTCTTGAGTTCTTTACTGGTTAGTATTGGGAGTGTTTCAAAGATTAGCATGATTTCATAAGTGTGGCCCTTACTGTTTTTTTTCAGGAACGGTGACTTATGTATGTACACACTTTTAGGAAACTCACCAAAATTCAGAATGAGTGATGGCAAGGGAGTAGGCTACTAAAAAAGAGGGACTCTGGAGTAAGGTCCTGTCATTATTCTAATATTTTTATAACTTGTGCTACTGCTGCATTGTGGGATTTTTTTTGTTCTATACTTCTCTCAAAAATCAGACAAACTGTGGCTTACGTAAATGACAAAATGAGGGTGCATGCTGGCATAGCTTGTGGAATCCACAATGGTACATTGTGTTTCAGATAAAAAAAATATTTTGAATGATTCTTCTCAGAGTCAACCTTGCTGAAGAGCTGCTTCACATCTGAGGACCTGACTCCAAAAGTAGTTATTCTGTTATTGTTAGTAGCTATTTTCCTGAAACATAATGGAAAAAGAACACCTATGCAAATGGAATGCACTTCCATCTTCTTGGAAACAGCCAAAAGGAATGCAGACAGATAATCACTAAAAGCCTTATCAGATACTGGTATAATTTCTAGCTGGCAGTTCAGCTTGCTTCCTCACGCTGTTGTCTTGCTAGTATAAAACACAGTGAGTTTTCTAAGAGTGCTAACAGCTGTCATGGTCAGGGCTTTTCATGTGTTACTTTTATTAGCTAAGCATATAAAGAAGGATGTAGTTACACTGGGCTTATAGCTAACTAGGAGAAATAACATTGAGGAGTTGGCTGTGATATACATAGCACTCTTCTGTGCTTCTTTTTTCTCAGCTGCTGCTCAATTTCAGACGTTGGGTACAGCATTTAATCAAGATGACACTGAAGATGGTACATGGAAGTTTTAACAAAATATTATTGAGAAAAGCAACAGAAAACACGTTAGTTGATTTATTTGAAGCAGTAATGGCCAAAATGCTGGTTCACAGAGTGTTTTTTTTAAGCAAATGCCCTCTGTCAGACTATCATTGAATGACTTTGTATTTGCACAGCAACTCTAATCCATCGTGCATGACTCAACCATCCAAGGAGAAGCACACAGAATAAAAAGCATACGAATGTTCTGAGAACCTATATGTATGGGTATGTTTAAGTATCTGTGCACCTGAATAAAGAAAAACACCTTCACTGGAAGGGAGATTCTCATGGCAATGACGTGTAATATAAAGGTTTTAGTAGGCAGCTGTTTAAAATCCCATGCATAGCTCACTTGTGGCAGGAAGTTTTAGAACAGTGTATGTTGTAAGACAGTGCTGGCACCCCAAAACATGGAAAATCAGGAGGGAACCTTCTTAATTTTTTCAGATCGACTGACTGAGACGTAAGAGGTTCTACATAAGGAATGC
Organism: Dromas ardeola; assembly: GCA_013398915.1. Lineage (NCBI taxonomy): Eukaryota > Metazoa > Chordata > Aves > Charadriiformes > Dromadidae > Dromas > Dromas ardeola. Next base: position 149,121 of record VYZM01000256.1, on the reverse strand, counting down.
CTGCCCAGAGTGCTTATTTTTACGTGGAAGCTGAGTGTATGATAGGATCAGTTTCCAGTGTTTCAGAGGAAGGTTAACCCTGTTTACCCCTCTCTGGTTGCCAAATTATATCTCAAGGGGGAAGAAAAACTCTTCCTGCATCAGCATCCTTAAAGTATGCAATTAATACATGCAATAATAAATGTGATGCAGACAAATCTAAACAGCAAACAGCTGTCAAGGAGAATCCTTTCTTATTTCCTGGGTAGTAGCAGGACATAAGAGAAACTGTAAGGAATTAGCTGAAAAGCTCTTCAAGGTTGTTAAGGGACAACACGCAGTTTACTAACTGCAAAGAGTTTTAGCCAATCTAAAATTACAACTGCAAAACTTACAATCTGGGCATCAAAATAACTGTAACAGTTAAGCAAGACTTCATCCCCATTGCTTCTCCCTCTTGACACAGCAGTTACAGGGAAGGTGTTTAGACTGGAGTTCTCTTGGATGGGACTTTTGGATAGTCTACTGGGCTATCACTGGGAATAGCAGACTTCCAGGTCATGTGGGCGTGTGCACTGCTGCTCACTGTAAATGTACACTTTCTACTGTAGCAATATGGGGGTCGCATATGCTGATGTGAAGCATACCTTAGGGCTCATTGGTGTATACCCCCTTGTCCCCACTTCGTTGAAACACAGATTCTGCATCTTTGCATGGAAAGATTTTTGAATATTTTCTGGGGGGAGTGCTAACAGTTGGAGACTTGTTTGGCTGGTATTAAAAGATGTCATGCAGGATGGAAACTGATTTCTGTCTAGCTGTATCCTTTCTATCTGCCCTTGATAGGTCCATGGATTTTTCTTAGAGCAGAGGAAAAGCTAGCAATCTGTGGATGATCAGCCTTGCTGAATTAGGATACTGCCTTCTGTCCTGCTATGTCAGAGGCAACTTTGAGTGCTTGAGTGGTTTCTTACAGCAGAAACTTATCCTGAAAGGATTCAGAAAAATTGAAATTTCCAATGTGTTTTGAATCAATTAATGGAATTTACTGAAATAGCAGATTTTGGGTCCTGGCAGACTTGATTCACATGTACATGTTCTCAATACAGTTGAATATCTGTCAGCAATTCAGGAAATAGGCAATTACATTGTGCAGGTGTGAGATTTCGCACTTATGAAATATATTTGGACATCGATGGGCCAAAATGGCTTTGAAAACACATATCAAATTTGTACTTGGAAATATGATCTGAAACAACCAAAATTATTGTACCTGTTCACAGACTATCCCCAGAACATATAAATGAGTGCAAAAAAATAACAGCAAGGGAATGTTTGTTCTTTACAAATTAGGGAAATTCCTTAGGAAAAGAGAAGTCTAATGTGTTGACACTTTTGTGGGACAGCTTAACAGTGTGCTAAGTATGTTCCTTTCAATCCCTTTCATTGGGCCATAACATGCTATCAGATGTTTCCTGCATAGGGACTGAAAGTAATGTCTGCTTTGCCTAATTGGACCACAGCTTACTGGAAGGAAGGGACCAAAATTTTATAGTGTACTCTTTGCCCTCTGCCCTAGAGAAACTGCTTTCACCACATTTGTAGCTGTTGAGGGGGTCATTGTTAGGACAATAGAAGTTGAGGCTGGCATAACCCATCAACTTTGAAACACACAGAGATGTCTTGTGCAAGATTATCTATTCCCTTTGAGATTCCTGAAGATCAAGTGTGACCAGGAGAGAATGGAAATGGTCCTGCAACAAAGTAGGGGTGAAAAAGTCACAGGCATTATTTTTTTTCTATAAGTAACTATGCAGCTCCTTATGGATACTCAGATCTATGTGGGAAGGCTTTGCTAAAGGAATGGTTAAATGGAGAAGAATTCCTTCTTCCTTGAGAAAGAAATTATAAAGATAAGATCAGACAGAAGTCTATCTAATCATGGGAGACATGGAGGAAGTAAACCTGCTAACTCCATCTTTTATAAGAATGAGCATCAGATTAAAACACCAAGTGTCGGATTTAAGATAAATGCTACCACGAGGAACTCCTTGCCACATGATGTTGTAGAGAATATTGATCCTAAATCTCTACATGGGTTCAAAGGTAACTACATAAATATAAGAAAAACCATGATGACAAACCTATAATGAAATGCAATGTTAATACTTCTATGATTTAGAAAGGCCACAAGCTTTAAATTTTTTTAACTTCTTGAATTAAGTTATTGCCCAGGGAAGTATCTCTCTATACTTGTCTAGTTCTTACAGTGCTTCCTACACATCTACTACTGGCTGTTGTCAAAGTACTGTGTGAGATGGATTTTGGCCAACATCAGTTTGGCTGTTCATGTGCAGCTGATGAAGTCATTCTCTACTAATTTTTTTTAATACTGTACAACTATAAAGATGGATACCTGAATCCATCCGGTAGAGGTTAATGTCTATCTAAGTGAAAATATCTGTGTTAGTAAATTACATTAACTTTTACACTAGGAATTTCTCCCAGAAGACACCATAGCTTTGTATAAAGCATGAGCACGTCAAATTCCAATTTTCTGTTTAGGTGAGCCTATGAACTTATATATGTTTGTTGAGCAGACCTTGTTTATGTGTAGCAATATGCTGCTGTTCTGTGCCAAAACAACCCAAATATTAAATTAAAAGGAACCAAAATAGAAAAGAAAACGCATTATTCGAAGGGTAGAAAAAGAGCATATGAAGATGGCGTTTTGGTTTGCTTCAGTCAGCATCAGTGCTTTACAGCTTTCTTCAGTGACTCTTACCCATACTGGCAGAACTCTTCAAAATCAGCAGGTTTTCATCCTCACCGATACCCCGTGGGACAATTGATTTATTCCTGTGTTCCTTTCCTGTCTTTCTAGAAGATCACAGTGGTCCAGGTTATCTGTTTCATAATTCACTCTTGCCCTGGAAGGATTAGTCGGTGTGCAGAAAATAAGGCCACACATGTAGAAAGCTTCTACGGCTATTTATTAATTTTTCTGAGCTATTAGTAATGTTGGTCGTTGTGCATTTGATACAACTTCTTGAAAATTAAATTTTTTCGTAACTGGGCTTCAGGTGTGAAATGTTGCTACACCTCAAACTTTTTCTTATTGAGCATACCTTTGGGAAATCTAGATACATTTGAAGCTGTGGATACTTGTGACAGTTGATTTACTGGTAGAGACTCAGGCTTCTTGGTACTTACCTTGTTTTGGATTGGAAGGAAAAAAACAAACTTAAACCACTGGAAGCAAAGGCCATCAACACAGTGATGCTTTCAAAAGTTTTTATTGAGTCATTGCTTTAGAATGCTAAGCCTGGCAGTAATGAATCGTGTCCTGCTACGTTATTGTCCATTGTAATGCAGTAAAGGGTGATATATGCAGCCGGGGGTTGTCAGAAATACACTGTATTTTGATTTAGAACAACATTTCAATGTGACAGCTCTTAAAACTTACGTTAAAAATATCGGCATGAAGACATCCCATTATTTTACATATATACACACAAGTGTATTTTGATATAACTGATCGAAAAATCATTAATGTCACTTAGAATTTTTTTTTCCACTTCTTAGGGACCTAACAAAAGCACTATGCTCTGAGGGATGCAATTACTTTGCTTAATATTAAATGTATACTCAGTTACCACTATTATCCTCCATCAACATAACAGAAGTCTCTTATCATTAATAGTTGTTACAACTGTCTAATGTTTAGTTGTAAATAGAGCCATTCACCACTCCATTGCAACACAAGGTCAGAGAGCTGGAAGGGACAACACGCAAACTTTCTGACCTGATAAGCCAAAGGTGTCTATCCCCATTTTAACGGCGTATCCTATCTCTTGCAGACAGCTATACAACTGTGCATTTATAGTGCTTGGTGGTACTGGTTGTTTTTCCATTTGCCCATTGTGGATGTTCAGATGATTCCTGTTGCAATCAGTGGGTGTTCTGTACCTTGAGATTTTTCAAGACTGCCCTTCCAATGTGAGATGAAATGGAAGGCTAGGATTTGAGTGAGCTTGCATCTGACCCTGGAATAGAATAAAATCCGTGACTTGACTGTCCCAGAAATCTGGAATATTTGGCATCTGCATTCTTAGTCTGTGTTAATGTTTATGTTTTCTCAAAACAGAATAAAGAGACGATGGGGGAGGTGGGGGAGGGCAGGAAGACATACATTTGATGTAAGATGAAAAAAAGCCAAGGAAAGAAAAACATACAGGAAAAAGGGTGACTTAGGAAGACAGACATCTGACAGCTATCAAGTTTGAACTGTTCAAGAACGCTGTCCTCTCACCTACAAAATACCCAGTAGCGTTTGCAGAATAGGCTTTTGTGTATCAGGTGGGGAGCAATAACTTGCACTGTTCTAATGTGACTGCATGAGACTGTCAGAGCCCCCTCTGTCATGATTGCAAATGTTGTTTATCATCTTCTCAAGGCATACCCCAATAAAATTATTAGAATGGTTTAACAAAGAAAAAAAGCTAAAATAATAATTTGATATAAATGTTATCTATTGCCATCAGTTTCCTTTTATGGAGCCAGTATTTTCTCTCTAAAACATTCTTACCCTTATCCATCTCAATTAAAACTCCTATACGGCTAGCTGGAGTTTTCAGACAGAAATATATGTGCATGCCATATGTAGTGCACAGACACTAACTCCAGCATGTACTGTGACTGTCAGAATTTTTGTGCCTCTGCTGCATGCTGGCTTCACAGATGTGCAATAAATGTAACACTTAGAAATGTTTCAGGGATCTTACAGGGTACCTACACAAAAACCGTGTGTGCAGTATGTCTCGTGTCCTGGAAGTGTCTGATTCCCTCTGTATGTGTAGAACCATTAGGAATAGCACACATAAGTCCTGATAGATGCTTCCTCTAAGCATGCATCTCCTTTTCTTTGTGTATTCTGGGACCATCCTAGTGATGGTGAGAAGACTATAATGTGTGTGTCCAACAGCTCTACAGCTTGTGCACTGTTGGTAGTGTCCTAGTTTTAGGATAGCTGGTGGCTGGTTTTGACTATCAACACAGGACAAATTTTTCAGTGGGAAAATAGGATGTACCTGGAAAACATATATTGAAGCCCTATCCTTATGACCTTTGCAGTGTGGTCCTAATATGCACACATAGGCAGTTACTCTCTCAACATCAAAATCACAAGGGCCCTGAAAACATCAGTAGTTCCTTTATCGTTGTTTTTTTTTCTCCTACCTTTCCCAGGAATGTGGAACTGTTGCTTTTATGATGTAAAAAATAAACTAATGATACAAAAGAGAAAGAGAAGGCTTTTTCTGGGCTAAATCTGTTTCCTTTTTGGCAGCAGGTTTCAAGCCAAAGTACTTATGCACATGAGTCATTAGCCGTCTTAGAGTAGTTCCAGAGAAGTGGGCATTGAGTTGTTTTAGTTGTAGTTTTTAAGGGATTCATTGAGGTGTGTGTGGTGTGTGTTTTTGATGGTTTTTTTCTTTCTTTCTTCCTCCCGCCATCTCTTTAAGTACTTTCAAATAAGTGAAAAAGTGATGTTGCTCCTATGGACTTCTAATGTTAGATATGGGAAGTCTGGACAACTAATCCTTAACTGTCTTCTAAGAAGATTCAACAAACACTTTGCAAAGATATAAGTCCATTTAGGACAGTTGCACCAAAAATCAGGGAAGAGGAGATATTCCCTTCCTTTAAGAAGACCGGGAAGTGCAAGTTTGCATTATACTTAGCAACTTTGACCTTGGACATTTGTAAAAATGAATGAGCGCTGGTGTCGGTACTGGAGAAAATACTATGGTGGACAGAAGAGTAACTGTTGAAAAACTGTTTTGTTAGGTTTTCTAAAGCAAAGGGGTTTATGACTGTACGCTTTGTAGGTGTGTAGATATGAACTCTGCCTAGCAACTTTTGAACCCTCCAGCCCTCTCAAATTTTCATAAAATTTCATTTTATTTTTTCTTATTTTCATAAAAAGCAGATGACCAACTTGATTCTATTAGTCCTTCTCCTGAAAGAAAGGCCACAGCATTCGTTAACACTGTTGGACATAAAGAATAGGATAGAAATCTTGCAGTTCCCAAATACGAAAATAAAAGTTAGGAGAGGTACTTGGGCCCTTTTAGACATTAAAGAATCAAATCAATAAAAATACTTTGATCATGGAACACCTTTAATTAAAAAAAAATGTACTTGACAGTAATAAGATTAGAAGTTAAGTGATAGAGATCAACAAAGAAAATCAGATTATTAAAAATACCGTAATAATTAAATATGTTTCATGGGTGGAAATGAATGCAGTAGTATTCTTGACTGTAAAATGGTTTAAGTGTGGTCTCGCAGCTATTGGAGCTAAGGAGGTGTCATTTGTGTTCCCTGATGACTCCCTATCTGAACATGGGAAAGCTGCTTTGTGCTTCGGTGTCCTAATCTGCAGTATGGAGATGACAATTGTGCCTGCCTCGCTATGATATTGCAATGCTAAATTAGTTATTGTTGGGAAAGCAAATTGACCTTGAAAGGAAGATTTAGTATAGCCGGAGGATAGATGTAAAAAACCCCTTCATGTTGGATACAAAATGAGCTTTCATTAGAACCAGAGCTCTGGGAGAAGGGAAACTTATCAGCAAACTATACTGATCTAATCGTGCAGCTCTGACAAAATCAGTGTAACCCAGATTAACACTGTAATTCCAAAGCAAGTTTTTGATTTATGTTTTCCAGGACAAGAGTCTAAAAGTTGACAGTTGCTTCATTCCAGAGCTTTGTCAGTTTAAGAAAATTTGTGAAAGGGTATATGGGCATGTTTGAGACCGTTAAGTCTAACCACATGTCAATCCCATGGGCTTTTTTCCCTGTGTTCAGAGAAGGGCAATAAAGCTTGTGAAAGGGCTGGAAGGAATATCCTGTAAGGAGCAACTAAGGACTCTGGGCTTGGGTAGTTTGGAGAAAAGGGGGCTGAGGGGTGACCTCATCGCTCCCCACAGCTTTCTGAGGAGGGGGGGTGGAGAAGGAGGTGCTGAGCTCTTCTCTGTGGTATCTGGTGCTAGGATGCATAGGAATGGTTCAAAGCTGCTCCAGGGGAGGTTTAGACTGGACATTAGGAAGCATTTGGTTACTGATGAAGTGGTCAAACACTGGAACAGGATCCCTAGAGAGGTGGTCAATGCCTCAAACCTGTCTGTTTAAGAGGCATTTGAACAATGCCCTTAATAACATACTTTAGCTTGGTCAGGCAGTTGGGCTGGATGATCGTTGTAGGTTCCCTCCAAATGAAATAGTCTATTCCATTTTCTTACTGCTTAACTGTTCTTATAATCAAATTAGCCTTCCATGAGTCTGGATAGCCAAACACGTTCAGTACTTATGTCCTACCAACAAGGAGCTAGAATGGAGGAGTCCATGCAGATACCCTCAGAGCAGGAAGAGGATGGTGGGCCTTAACCCAACTATGGGACCAAACCCGTCACTGCTGCCCTCATATATAGCTGCATTGTGCCTTGGAGCAGCATTTCATCAGTAAGGGGATGAGTGCAAACAGCGTTGTGGGGAGGTGTTTGGAAGAATTAATACTTTTCCCAGTGCTGCTTTGCCCATGTTAACAAAGAATATTTTGAGAACTATATTTCCTTGCAGTGACAGTCATACAGCTTGTTTGACGACTTCATCCTTTGAGCTTCAAGCAGACAGAACAGAAACTACTTCTAGAGAGAAATAACAGTCACAGACTTCTAGATAAGATTGTGTGACAAAAATTCTGTCTTAAAAATAGCTACGTTATACTGCTTATTTTGCTTTCTTTCATTGCTTTTTTTTTCTTCCGTTGTTCCTTTATTGAAAAAAAAAGAAAGAAAAGTAGCAGCATTTGACCATCCAGTTCTCCAACTGTGAGAAAATGTTTATGCTCCTGCATTAGAGCTGGGAACTCTGAAGCTGAATGATCAATGACTTTCCTTTCTGCAGGTACTGTTTTGTATGGCGTACAGCTGTGTTTTTCTTACAAGTCCCAAACGTGTGGTCTTGATGCTTGCTTGTCATGCAAGAGAGAAGATCAATAGAATACAATGTGTGTCCTGGCATGGTTATTTTTTTGAGTGTTGTTGGTGACTTCTACAAACCCTTGCTTCCGGGTGAATCTATGTTAACCTTTATCCTTTAAAATTAGCAGTATATGCAGGATCTAATTTTTTTGATAACGCTTTTTAATCTCTTACATGAATGTCTTTCCTTCTGCATTCATAGGACTTCTGTGTCCTCTTTAATGTACTTGTTAGCAATAATTAACAAATACAGTGAAAAGGTTTGCTGGGAAATGAATCATTACAGCACGCTTCAAGTATTTGGTGCCGTTTGCCTCTAGACCACTTTTGAACCACGTATTGGGTGTATGTGGCAAGACTTTGGTAGTGAGAGCTCCAGGGGTAGCCTCTGTGGGAGAGGGTAAGACCACTTACATTCAAAGCTATTGCTTTTCATTAGATGCATTAGATGGTGGAAGTAAGTTCCCCCTTTTAGTTTTATGCATGCCCATCACTACTTTACTTCCCTGAGCATGTAAGTATCATCAACTGAGCAGTGTGAGGCATGTGGTGAGGGGGACTTTAGGGTCTGTGGCTTTAGATTTATAAACTCTTAGGTTCATGCTTGCTTATGGCCTTACTGTTATTTTCACATATACAAAGAGCATCTACAAGATGTGCAAAGGACAGCTAACAACCTGGGCTCTAAATTACATTATTCTTAGATTAAGAAAAAAGGAGGAGGGAGGAGGAAGTGGGAAGGCAAATCTCTGTGAGAGGAGATAGTTAAAAGAAGGTTATCCCACCTCTGGTTTTATGTCATAAGCAGCGCTCTTTGAAAACGAAATGGCTGGTGAACTGAGCATGTGCACGCAGTCTCTGGAGACATAAAGATTTCAAGATGATTTAGTTTCAGAGTTTCACGTACCTCACTGAAACTTGATTAACGCTGAAAAACTACATGCCAGTGCAGGTGTTTGGCTGTACCATTTAAAATGTAGCACATAGAATCATAGAATGGTTTGGGTTGGAAGGGACCATAAAGGTCATCCCGTTCCACCCCCCCTGCCGTGGGCAGGGACACCTCCCACTAGACCAGGCTGCTCAAAGCCCCATCCAGCCTGGCCTTGAACACTTCCAGGGATGGGGCATCCACAGCTTCTCTGGGCAACCTGTTCCAGTGCCTCACCACCCTCACAGTAAAGAATTTCCTCCTGATATCTAATCTAAATCTTCCCTCTTTCAGTTTGAAACTGTTACCCCTCATCCTATCGCTACACTCCCTGATAAAGAGTCCCTCTCCACCTTTCCTGTAGGCCCCCTTTAGGTACTGGAAGGCCACAATAAGGTCTCCCTGGAGCCTTCTCTTCTGCAGGCTGAACAGCCCCAACCTTCGCAGCCTGTCCTCATAGCATAGGTGCTCCAGCCTATATTATAACATGCCTCTGGCCAGGTTGTTCTTCAGTGGCCTTGGAGGCATTATGTGTTACTTCCCTTCAGTCCTGCTCTGTTCCCTTTCATCCAGCACAAAAACTCAAGAAATCATTCACCATCTCTTTCAGCCAGCATTATAAAGAAATTAAGGGAAACCTATACTTAAGTCCTTTTTTGCACAGTAATTGTGGAGATATGTGCTCTCTGTTTAATCCTTCATAAGAATTGCTTTGAATGCTTAAGTGCATATGCCAATCTGACAAGGGCAGTTACTTTAATGCCTCAATGCTTCCATCATCATCTTTCTGTGTTTTCATCCATTCTTACTATTTAATTCAGAATACTTAATCAGAATCTGGAAAGACTTGGAGACTCTCCTTTTCATTTGGATGAAGGCAAAGGTTGGCTCTGTAACTGTGAGGTTGCATATTTGAAAGAACAAGCAACATGGATGAATTTGAATACCATTTCCATGACATGGTGTAGTATCTATTCAACAAAACATTTTCTCTGTTATTTAAGTTGCTTGTTGGCGAATATCAAATACATCAAAGCCCTGTGAGAGCTAAAATGTTAATTGGGAAAAATATAAACAAACATCTTTAATGCTAAAGAATCTTCAAAACTTCTTCAAAGGAGTGTGGTAACAGAAAGAGCTGGATTTTGAGTAAGAATGAGTCAAGCAAAAATAAAGATTTTCCTCTGTTCTCTCATTATGCCATTACCTGCATCAAGGCATAAGGATATTGGTGAGGGCGAGCTGTGCACTTCTTACTCTGTTACATGGCCTAGTGGGATAAGAAGAGAAATTGGAATTGTGCTGCTCAAGGCTGTCCCCAAGACACCATTTCTTCCAGCCTGGCCTGGCTGTGGGACTGTGGACTGTCCACACTGCTTCTGCTTCAGGCTTGTGCTTAGGCAGTCTGAACAGCTGAATTTATTTCTTTAATTTCTTAAGTCACAGCTGAGATTGTTGGTTAGGAGTTCACAGGTGATACTGTTTCCCCCCCCTACATTTCAGAGACTATATTAGCTTTTTTTCCCTTTCCCTGTCAGTCTTCTATGAACTCAGCCCTTCTCTGAAATAATCTTAATAGGACTACAGCAGTCTTCCTGATGCTAAGAAAAGATGAAGACAGCATGTAAAAAGATATTAAAGAAGCTGTTGTTATCCCAAAGGTCCTAGGACATAGGGTTATACGTACCAAAACTTTAAAGATATGTTTTTCTTCATTACTGAACTTACATGATCAGAAAAAGAAATTCCTCCAGCTTTAGTGGATCCTAAATGTGATTATGTACTCTAGCCAATAGAGATCTTCAGTATGTGCTTAAGTCTGGTTTTAACAAATAATCTAATTGGGACTTCATTGCGGCTAGTGGTGTCTGGATTTAGTCCTAAGTTTCTGTTTCATCAGTCTTGTGTATAAAATTTAGAAAGTATTTATGAATGCTTCACAGCTGAAGTTTTAATAAGAGTAAGAAAGAAGGTGATACTCAGTGTTGTGTCTAGAGTAACAGGTCATGTTTAAATTTGAAAAGTTTATGCTATTGGTGAACTATTCTCAACACCGTTTTCACAGTAAACTGACTACAATCAAAATTTTTTTAGCTCCATTTTGTTTTCACATATCGCAGAAGAAAAATGAGTCTAGGATGTTCTAGTCGTAGAAATTTTGATGACACCTTGTTACTTTATGAACAAGACTGACCTTTCCAAAATATTATTACAAAAACACTGTCCCAATTGATACGTTGTCAGAACCATATATGTGCCTGTTATATGTTCATCCTCACAAGAACTTAGCCAACTTAACCATGGTTGTAAACCACCTACAGAAATGAAAAAATAAACCTGGTCTATTTATTTGCTGCAAGAGAGTGGCGAGGCAGCATGAAAATAACAGAATTACAGAATTGTGCGTTAGCGGGAAACTTATGGTAATAGAAATTTAGATCTCAACATCTGTGAGTGAGTTGACAGGTAAGTAGCAGCCAGAAGCAGTTGCACATCAGTAACCTCTGTAGGGTACTTGAATGCATTGTACTGAGTTGGTTCTAAGGGAAACAACGACAGAAAAACAGGCGTGCTGTTTTTCAAGCTGCTGGTTGCATGGATTCCCTGGTGTGTAAATAAATTTCATCAGTGGTTGATTATTTTCATGGGTTTGCAATTGTTGTAGTATGCAGTCTATATTTATGGTGCCAAATTTTGTAACTTCATCACTTTACGTTAATTGAACCCAGTGCGTATCTTCCAAAGGGGAAGCTGAACGCAATGGGTGTTAAGGGAAATAGATGTGATGGATGTGGTTAGCTGCCTGGGATCTGAGGAAAAGATTTTTGACAAGTAGAAGACAAGTCACAGTAAAGAAAAGATGAAGTGAGTTGGAAGCTAGAAAGTAGGTTGATGTAGATAAGCTTGCAAAAAGAGATGGGGATTGGCAGCTGGAAGACAAGAGGGGGTACGTGTATGCCTTGGAGAAAAGGCAGCTAAGAAAAAGTCAAATAATACTGGAGAGTAAGAACAGGCAAGTAAATGGCAGGCAGAGCTGTCCCATCCAGAGCAGATATCAGAACAGTAAAGTTGCATGGCCATGATGGAACATAAGGTGGGCTCAGGACTTGGCCCCTGGTGAGTATTGCTTTCTGTCTTAGCTACTTGCTATGCTTACTCTGCAGGATGTGGTTTAAATCTCCTTAAAACTGCATGTCATCTGAGTATTGAAATGCTCAGTGCGTGAGCTGTAACCTCTTTGGATTATTGGAATAGTTACTCAGCCATAGAGACCTGATATGTCATGCAGCACCTTGCGGACACACAAAACAAGCAGGAGCCAGGGAGTTTTATCTCCTAATCATGCTTTCATTCACAAGAAAGCTGATTAAAGACATGATGACTATCATTTCATTTCTCACAAGCAGTAGGTTAAGTGCTTATAGGGAAACAGTGGGGTGGATTGAAAACTGCTTGAAAGACAGAGCGCAGAGGGTTGTGATTAGTGGCACAGAGTCTAGTTAAAGGTCAGTGACGAGTGGTGTTCCCCAGGGGTCAGTACTGGGTCCAGTCCTGCTCAATATATTCATCAATGACCTGGATGTGGGGATAGAGAGCACCCTCAGCGAGTTTGCCGATGACACAAAGCTGGGGGGGTGAGGTGGCTGACACACTAGAAGGCTGTGCCACCGTACAGCGAGACCTGGACAGGCTGGAGAGTTGGGCGGAGAGAAACCTTATGAAATTCAAGAAGGGCAAGTGTAGGGTGCTGCACCTGGGGAGGAATAACCCCATGCACCAGTACAGGTTGGGGGCTGACCTGCTGGAGAGCAGCTTGGTGGAAAGAGACCTGGGAGTCCTGGTGGACAACAGGATGACCATCAGCCAGCAATGTGCCCTTGTGGCCATGAAGGCCAATAGCATCCTGGGATGCA
>VYZM01000256.1:85413-128540 GCA_013398915.1 Dromas ardeola | reverse complement strand
CAAAACCAAAAAAAACCCCAGAGTGGTCAAAACACTACAACAAGGGCCCAGAGACTGTGCGGTCTCCACACTTGGTAATTTTAAAACTTTCCTTGACAAGTCCGTGAGTGACCTGATCTCGCTGGCCTTTTGGGTGATGTGCTGGACCAGGTGATCCCCAGAGGTCATATTCTGTGGTATATTATTCTGTGATACCATGCACCAGTGCAAATCCTATCCTAGCACTGCACACACGGGCAGTTAGATGCAGCCTTTTCCTAACTTAGGGGAATTTCATAAACAAGTCTGTTCCAGAAGATAATGGAGCTATTAGTGACAATCAGTGTCTCTTTATAAAGAACTAACATTGCCAGGCAAACTAGGTTATACTCCTAAATAAAACCATAAAAAGAGAAGCTGAAGGGAAGGCAAGGACCGATGATATATTGTAGCTACTATAATATTTGGATTTTAGTGCAGCACTGATAAAGTGTCTCATAAAGTGATATCTCATTGATTAATTTAAATTAGGATGGATATCTGATGGAGATCTGATTATTCAGACCAAAAACTTCCTCAGAGATTGGGAATAAAGGTAAGGATTGATTTCTCCACAGCTAGGCCTCTATAAGATGCATAAAATTAGTTCTGTTCTTATATAACTTCCCTATTAGGATAAGAAGAGATGATGTAATAGTTACAATAACAATTATTGTGATAAAACACATCCCTCGAGCAGAATTGGACTTCTTTCCCCTCAATCATTGATGTGTATGTTTTGTGTGTGTTCCTGGTGTCTTAATGTTTTCAGTAAGTTGTCTTCACTAATTACCTCCAGAGTGGGTGTAAACACGCACTAATGACATTAACAGATAATATAAAATTTAAGGGAATTGCATGCATCACTGAAAGGAGGAGGAGAAGGATAAAGCACGTTAGTAAAGACATAAATTAGCAATATGATACTCCCCTTGGTACAAAGTATACAAAAGTTTGAGGAAAAATAATCCAAAGCTCAGATAATCAAAGAGAGGTAAAGTGTGAGAGGCTGTCAGTATTTCTGGTCTGAACAGAAAAGAAATCTTTTTTGGCCTTGTATTGGAGTTTTGCTTTTAGACTACATGTGTGTGCTCATGCATAAATGAATTCATGGCAGAAGGACAGGCTTGTTCTGGATAGCATAACTGCAATGCAAACACTCCTCTGTTTCCAAAGAGCACATGATGGGGTTTTTGGGGTCCTGACCTCTTACTGATTTTTCTTCATCAAATGTTCTTGTGTTCTTAATTTTACATTTTTCCTTTAAGTTCTTTCTTACGTATTGATAATCCTGTAGTGCTGAGCTGAACCTCTTATTTCTGTTAAAGAAGGACAGCCATGATACAGACTAAAATTGGATTTGAGAAAGGTAGGTGAGACTTTAATTGGGAATGTCCAGGCATGCGAGTTACAAGTCAGTGTAAGAAGTGCTATGTAAAACCCAATGGACTTTATTTACTTAGAAACTCTGATTAGGAGAGTGATGCATTGGTTTTGCTGAACTATTAAGCTAAAGTGACACGTTGAGGGGGAGAGAGAAAGTGACTCCTACATATCTCCATAGTCTCATATGCCACCTAAATAGTCAGTGTCTCAAACTTAATTAAACAAAAAATCTCATTTGTTTTAATGAGACCCAGGTTGCTGCTATCTGTCACAAAGCTTTCTTTCTCACTGTGGTTTTGTGGGTAGGGTGTCTTCTGTGCCTACTGACCATGGGATGATGTTAAATTCCCAGCATGCCCTTGAGTGCATCAGTGCAGGTCAGAGAAGAGACCCTCTTGCAAAGGATGGCCTTAGCTATAAGTGCAGCTGTGAAAAAATGAAGATAAAATTTTCTGTATTCCTCTCTAAAGGACCCTTTAAAGTTCATGGACGTTGTGATTCATGCTTTTGGACTTCTTTGCCCAAATAGCTGGGAGACAGAAGATGTTCTCGGTGGTACTAGGCAGCTTTTGAAAAAGGATCGCATGTGCCCTTGATTGCTGCCACCTTCCCGCTTTCTCCAGCAAATGTGTTCTGCGCATTACATGGCAAATTCTCTTTGGAGTTGTCAGAGAAGTCTAATGAAAAGTCTACCTTGGTAGTTAGAGTGGTGTGCCTGCAACTTGTAGAGAAACAAAAGTGTCAGTAATTATCAAAAGAATTGCTTTCTTTTTAAAGAAGGTGCCTCGTGACCAATGGATATCTGCCTTGGAGATTTCTTTCCTTCTCTCTCCCTCCCACCCCGTTTTGGCCTTAGCTCTTCAATAACTTAAAAGAGAATTCCTTCTCTCTCTCTCTCAGAAACTGGTGTTGTGCATCTTGGATGAGGTACTGGCATTATTTTGCAGTAAGGAGCACAAATTCTCTAGGAGAGATATAAAAAAGAAGCCATGAAGGCTGAAGGTGTTAGTTTCCCTTGTCAGATTATTGAGGTTAAGAATGGTGATTATTAATTGTGCTGCATTATTGAAGAGACGCTCCTGTGCGCTGAAGAGGTTAGTCAGCTCTGTGGTATTTTTCAGCAGAAGGCTCTTCTGTGCCTTAGAATATTTACTCTCAGCCTCTTCAGCCTTTAGGATGATTAAACTACCTTTGTACCCCTTGAAGATGAGAAGATGAAGTGTAGTACAGAGCAAAAAAGAGCTTTTATTTTTAGGGGGCTAATTATGTGGATATCAGCCTGATGCAATACCATTCAGTCTGTGCTTGTTTGGCCTCTATTAAGATAATATTTTGGCCTTTATAACTTGTAATTTATCTCTTAAGCCTTAGGGGCACAGCAGAGTTGCTCAGAAAAGTGACATATGAAATTTATTGTGAGGTGTAGCCTCCAAAGATGAGGCTGAGTTGCATCAGAGTACATCAGTTTATCAGTTGTCAGGCTATGTGGTCTTCTGTCACGTGCATGTGTTTTCTCCTCTGCTACATGTGAGTACTTTATATATGATGTAAAAAAGTTTATCAAATAAACAAACTGGCAAATCAGACTATTGCTTTTTTTAACAGTTTGAATATGACCTGATTTTGTATCTTAAGCTCTTAAAACTCTGCTTAAACTCATTAAAACTGCTATGAGTAGCCCTATTAATGACAGTAGATCACTTGGGGTAGCTGGGTATTTACCTAATAAATTCTCTGCTATTGCATGGGACCAGACTAGGGACACTAGTGGTGCTTTTCTCTTGATCTCTTGCCATGGTTCATAATATTTGTAGTTTTGGCTTTTTTATTGCTGAGAGCAAAGTTCTCCTTAAGAAATTGAGTGTTCATGGTCATTGGGATGCTTGGATCTATAGCGAATGCACTCTTTGTGTTCCCTTCTGTGCTGCAGAAGGAAATTTGCAAAATAAACCAACTCATCAGTCCTGGCTGTACATTTTGCCTAGGTAAATGAGTCTGCAGTTGAAAATGGAGCTTAATTTCAGCTTATGCTACTATTTTAGAATCAGCCATTGGACTAGGATAAGCCTTGCTAACAAGAAAAGCAATTCAATTTACAGATGAATATCTTTTTCTAAATTAGAATTACATCATTACAGTTATGGAACTGTACACAGCACTGCAATCTGTGTTCATCTGCACAATCCAAGTGTAATGACGTGGCTGAAAGGAAGACTTCGGAGCGAGGGGACAAATATTTAAGACCTGTCTGAACAAGATTGCTTTATGTATGGGTGTTTTGGCAGGGCTGTTCCAAGATTTTGCTAGGAAAATTAGCTAGACTGTTTTCAGAAACCATTTCAGAATGTACTTCACAGCAGACTGCATATGCAATAGCATTAATTGCTACTGCTGAGAAGTGGTTTACGAATGAATAAAAATACCTGGGTCAGTGTGGTACTAATAAACCCTTCTTACTTAAAAAAACCAAAATAAACAAAATCGACTGAACTGTTAGATTGTTGCTATGTGAATAACTTTCCTTGTGAGCTTTTAAACATGTTTGGGGGGTGGTTGGTTTCACCACTTTTAGGAAAGCCAGCTATAGCTATTGCTGCACAAGCTAACATCTTTGTAAGGCTTACCAACCAAATATAACAGCATTTATCTACAGAAAGAGAGGCCCAACTATTGTCTGTATTTTTGATACGTAGATATAGTAAAATTTCAAAGAAGTGGTGAAAAGACAGAAGTAACAAATGTAAGCTAAGTAATCGGCCGGCTGGAAATCTAGACAATGCCACCTTTCAGAGTGTAAATGGCATGGTCTTAAACTTGTATAAATCCATCAACGACAGTCTAAGGAAAAGTCTCAGTTCAGTGTGGAGAATTGTTTGCCCAAACCATGGGAGCCCTTCTCTCTGGGGGTCCTGCCTTGTATGTTACATCTGTGGGCGTTCTCTGCTCGTGTAAGGTGTACTGAGACATGGCTGTCTGAGAGACTGACCTTTCTGCTAGGTTTCTCTCACGGGTCTATTGAGGCATGAACTAGTGCAGAGCACTCACTGGTAATTTTTTTTTAGAAATACATAAACTTAAATGGAAAGTAGGGGTGAGAGGGAATATTGTCACCAGAACTATCGTTATGAAAATCCTTTGCCTAAGCTGTGCCTAACCCTGGAAGGGAGAGCTTTAAGAAGAGATGCCGAGGATATAATCATATAAAAGGACTATCTGCTTGTACCAATCCTTGATTCTGCTCTGGGTCTGCACATCCAGGAGTTGAGCAAAGTGAAATCAGGCTTTCAGACGCCAAATCTTTTCCTGAACCTGGGCCAAATCAATTTCTTTTAAAAAACATACTGCTTGAGATATTGTAGCCAAAAGTTTCACACTTCTATTAAACCATAAAATATATTTCTCCCTCCAGACAGTACATGGATTCTTAATATGTCCATATTAATAAAAAGTTCAGTTCATTTGCAATTAAATCAGCATAGCTCTTAAAGATCTTGATTTTATACTAATTAAAGCCTTAGACCTTTTTATTGCAAATTCAAATATAACAGAAAAGTACAATAATTAGTACTTTATTGGTTATATAATTTAAAATTATGTAAATTACACACCTACTAAACCACTCTAAGTGGAATATATGACCAATTTATTTTTAACTAACAGACAACAAGTATTTTATTGTATGTGAGGATATTTGAGAATCTCACTAAACCTTAAGAGCTCCTTTGCATTGGAAATTTATGAATTTGAAAATGAAAGATAAATTGCAGTGTTTACCATGGAAAACCTTTTGGTACAGCTCAAGTCAAACAAAGAACCCGGGGCTATCCTGCTGGTATGCACTGGGGTCTGAAATGGAGGAGGCTGGAGGAAGTCAGAGGAACCGGCCGTAGCCCACTGAGTCCATGTTCCCCGGGCACTTCATGACCGTACATCGCTGGCACGCAGATGCATAAGGGTTCTCACTTTTATTCTGCTCTGGTCTTTTCTCCTGCAGACTGGCTGTGGGGCAGGATGGCAAAAAGGCTCTCCTGGCCTGGCACAGGAGACTTCCCAGGGTAATGGGAATTCTTCACTGACCAGCTTTCAACAGTTTCCATCTATTTTGTGCTACTAATCATTCACTTCTGCTCTGATTCCAAGTGTGCTGGACAAATGTGCTGGTTGTCATATGTGCAGCATGGCAGGACTCAAAATTAGGAGATGCTCTGAAACTGCAATTTTTGACAAAAATCAGAAAGGTTTAAGATCTGGTTCTGTCCTGTTGTGAAACAAGTGAAACCAAGCCTTTTATAGAACACTTCCTAGCAAGTAAAACTTATGCACCTGGGCAGTTGAGATACTGAGTGGAGAGTGGGTGGGAGATTTAGATTTTGGGGAAGAATTGTGAAGTTTCTTGCACTGATTGAAAATTCTATTCTGTCTTCCTCAAAGCCTAGCTGGGATAGAAAAGAAAAATCATGTTTGATGGAGAAAAGTGCTGTTGCAGAATTTTTGGCTAAAATTCAACTTGCCTAAGATCATTGTAAATTCTGTGGGATATGGTCCCAAGACTGTCTTTCCCAGATATATTAAGACTGGATTAAGGGTGCCTACTAAGGATCAAAACTGCAGAGCTACGTAATGAAAAGCACTTATGTTATTAACTTGTTCAGCCAATTCAACTATTCAAAAATTTTAATGGGGTTAGTCTGTAATATGTACCAGGATTTCTGGATTAGATGCTGTCTCTGTGCATCACTTGAACTTTACTGAGTCTGTATTTTCAGCTCCTGCAGTAAAGGAAGAATATACTCTGACTTGCTCACCAAAAAAGCAACTGCATGTCCTTGCCTGATCAGGGTCTGCATCAAATCTATGTCACCGTACCAGCACATGGATTAATTATTCTGGAACGCCGTGGTCTTAAGCAGAGTATGCCAGAAAGGAGCTATACCTATTAATCCTCCTTGCAGAGTCCTGGGTCTGAGAAGAGATATGAGAACATGTCCCATAATGCTCTGTCCATGCACTTATGATAACTTAGCTCCTTGTGTCAACAGCCACATTAGCCAGAAAAAACATACTGTTGAATTTCTGATTACTTAACTATTTTGCAAAGTGATAGGAAAAATGTGTTTCATTTATTCTGTGGGAAAAGGAAAAGGTCAAGTCAGCTTAAAAGTTGTAAGTAAATACAGAGGATGAAAAAGAGATAATTGTCTTTAACACGTGATTTGTCAGTAAATCTGAGTTGAAACTTATTCTTCAAAATAGTATCTGGAGAGCAGGCAAAGCTTTGACTTTAGCAACTTCTTCCTTATCTATTATTCCTACTCTTCATGTCTTTTGTAATTAATATTTTACCTGTAGAAATGGTATAACATTTTTTTGCAATCATTTTTCTGGTCATGAATTTATGATTCAAGCTTACCTGTTAGGTTGACCCGTACAGTTTGGAACAATAAGGAAAAAATAAGAGGATAAACAGGGGGATTAACAGTTTGCTTCTTCACTTGATATATAAGAAAAGAAATAAATCAACTGAATTTAGTCTGCAATTTTTTCTTTGCAGAGCTTATGTGCCGCAGAACAGTTTGAGCTACTCCAGCCTTGCTCTTTTCATAGCTTTTAACAGCTTATTTTGGCATCCTTGATATATCTGATACAACTGCTCTATCTGTATTTTTATCAGTTTTCCTATTTGCCCCTAAGCGTGAAAACAAAATATATATATTTGAAAGCTGTTTCCTGTGAAATGACATGTGATAGTTGTATGAATTTTTTTATCATTGCAGTGACTAGGATTGTGCAATTACCTTGAAGTTCTGTTGACATTTTTGTCATAAACCTTAGTTTTCAGGCATTTCAAGTAGGAAAGTTTGTCAATAACATTGGGACTTGTACTTCATTTATAAGTTATCACAAGTATTTTTTTTAACTTTTGAAAATGTGTTGAACTTTTAAGAGCTAAAGCAGTTTTAATTTAACTGTTAATGTTCAGTTAGCTTTAATCTTGAAGACCTTGGGGTAGCTCAGTTTGTTGCGATTTCCTCCTATACTATATAAACATTTTAGCCATGTTATTTCTAACCTCTTTGTAA
Source organism: Dromas ardeola (assembly GCA_013398915.1). NCBI lineage: Eukaryota > Metazoa > Chordata > Aves > Charadriiformes > Dromadidae > Dromas > Dromas ardeola. Next base: position 121,056 of record VYZM01000256.1, on the reverse strand, counting down.
GGAGTTTGCTTTCAAAAATAACCAGAACAAGTGATAGATTTTTAGATAGTGACAGGAATACATCATTTTTAGGTTTGCCCTCTTTTTAGGTTTTCTGAAGGGAAATTTTGCTGACTTTTGAGGCATGCAGGAAAGATCTTTTGTTTATACAAGCATTTACTTGAGAAAGAAAAGTGTGTGGGTTGTGGCAAGATTGCTTTTGTAAGGTTGCTAGTGAACATAGTGAGCAACATCAGTCCCAAGACTGAGCCTGAGAAAAGTCCGTTGCCAATCCCCTTCCAGCCCTTCTGCTTTTCAGCACAACTCCTTTTAGCCAGTCCCTACTCCACCACACTAATTTCTCTCATCTATATTTCAGCTGATCTCATGTGGCACTACATCAAATGCTTTTCTGAAGTACAGATAGGTTGAATATACAATTTTCTTTTTTCCAAAAAATCAGTGCCAGTCAAAGACATGTTATACCAAATCCTGACACCTCACTCTTGATTGTTTCGTTGACATTTTTCTAATGTTCTGTCAGATAAGGCCAACTTCAACCCTGCAGTTCCTTTCTCATTTTTCTTGAGCTGATTTCCCATAGTAGAGTTCCTCTGAATAAGGGAAGAGTATTTTAACCATATTTTCCCCATTGCTGAGTGTCTCTTGTGCTGCTTAAGGCTATCTTACGTAGTGACAAAAGCCCCTGAACTCATCTTACTGTACACTTACACTATGGCAGAGCTGACCATGTTGTTGCAAAACCCGGTTTGACCTGATGTGATGGATAAGAGGGTGCCCCATGGGAACTGTCACAATTGTTCTTTTTATTATTTCCATTTCTTCAATTTAAGGAGGATAATCATAGAATCACAGAATGGTTAGAGTTGGAAGGGACCTTAAAGATCATCTAATTCCAACCCCCTTGCCATGAGCACAGACACCTTCCACTAGACTAGGTTGCTAAAAGCCCCATCCAATCTGGTCTTGAACTCTGGCCCTGGCCCCATCCAGGGAAGGGGCCTCCACAACTTCTCTGGACAACCTGTTCCAGTGCCTCACCACCCTGACAGTAATGAATTTCTTCCTAATATCTAATCTAAATCTCCCCTCTTTCAGTTTAAAACTGTTACCCCTTGTCCTATCACTCCACTCCCTGATAAAGAGTCCCTCCTTATCTCTTCTGTAGGCCCCCTTTAGGTACTGGAAGGCTGCTATAAGGTCTCCCTGGAGCCTTCTCTTCTCCAGGCTGAACAACCCCTACTCTCTGAGCATGTCTTCATAGGAGAGGTGTTCCAGCCCTCTGATCATCTTCGTGGCCCTCCTCTTGACTCACTCCAACAGGTTCACGTTCTTATGTTGGGAACTCCAGAGCTGGATGCAGTACTCCAGGTAGGGTGGGGTAGGGGGGCAGAATCACCTCCCTTGACCTGCTGCCCACGCTGCTTTTGATGCAGCCCAGGATGGGGTTGGCTTTCTGGGCTGCGTGTGCCCATTGCTGTCTCATATTGAGCTTCTCATCCACCAACACCCCCAAATCCTCCTCCTCGGGACTGCTCTCAAGCCGTTCTCCACCCGACCTGTATTTGTGCTTGGGATTGCCATGACCCAGGTGCAGGACCTTGCACTTGGCCTTGTTGAATTTCATGACGTTCGCACAGGCCCACCTCTCAAGCCTGTCCAAGTCCTTCTGGATGGCATCCCTTCCCTCCAGCATGTCAACTGCTCCACACAGCTCGGTGTCAGCGGCAAACTTGCTGAGGGTGCACTCAATCCCTGTCTCCATGTCTTCATCCATGTCTCCAACAATGACGTTAAATAGTATTGGTCCCAGTACTGAGCCCTGAGGAATGCCACTCGTCGCTGGTTGCCACTTAGACATTGATCCATTAACCACAACCCTTTTAGTGCATCCGTCCAGCCATTCTTTATCCACCGAGTGGTCCATGTCTCACCAATTTAGAGAGAAGGATGTCATGCGGGACAGTGTCAAATGCTTTGCACAGGTTCAGGTAGATAACATCAGTTGATCTCCCCTTATCCACCAACGCTGCAACCTGTCACAGAAGGCCACTAAATTTGTCAGGCATGATTTGCCCTCTGTGAAGCCATTTTGGCTGTCAGCAATTACGTCTTTATTTTTTGTGTGTGTGTCTTAACAGAGCTTCTAGGGGGATGCGCTCCATAATCTTGCTGGGCACAGAGGTGAGACTGTAGATAATGATCCCAAATATATCCACCTATGATCTCAGAAAGTCCTCCTATTTTATCTTTATGTGCAGAGGAAGGCAGCTAATAAGTTTTTATATTTCTACTCGATTGGAGTGCTACATGTGAAACCCACCTTCTGTATATGCAAGATTGAGCATATGGTTGAGTTGCTATGGCCATGAAAAATAGAGTCCTCAGGGCAAAGACTTGCCATTGCCGTATCTCCCCTTTGTGGTCATCCAAATCACACTGTGTTTTTTGAGGCTGGTAGAGGGCTTTTTCTGGTGAAGAGCTTTACTTGTTTTGGTAATTTTAAATCAGTGTAAGTGGTAAAAAGATGGGTGGAGGGAGCAGCATGTGTCTCATATTCCTTTCTTTAACAGTGAGATAGAAAAGTATGCCACTTCAAACCTTGGGTAGTAGTCAGTTGAAAGCTGTAGTGCTGCCTTGCATGCTGTTGAACCTAATAATTTTCTGGCAAGTGTCCTGTCTGAGAGTGGTGTACTTAATTCATTTTGTATCAAAAGTAGTAAACAGCTCAGTTCTGTGACAAAGAGATGCCTGAACAAAGCCTTTGGGCTTGCTTGCTCCCACACAGTTGCTGGGAGGGATCCAGGGTATTTGCCAAGCTTGGCTCAGCAAGGGAGATGGGAACCTTCATCCTCCTCACCTCTCTTGGCACAATGGAGAGGAGGCAGTGGAAAGCATAAAGTCCCTCTGGAGTCTGGGTAGTGGCTAATTACAAACTGCTTGGAAGACAAGTTGACAGGTTGCTTGTCCTTCCTCGTTGGCCAGCAGACTGAGCTGGATGTGAGTGCAATTGCACGCACTGTAATCTCTCCAGTGTAAGCCTTCTATAGGTGCTCTGGGATGCTTTTACTGCTGGAGGCGTACTGGCTTCGTGGAAGCTGTATTGCTGAGCGGTTGTCCCAATGGAGAGGCTGCAGGCTGAAATAGTTTTGCTGCTTGTAGTATGAACTATTTCTTATAAACTTGGTATGATTATCCTTCAGCTGTTGCTGCGGGTCTCTTTTTCTGTGTGCGGTTCGTGTGTAATACTGGGGAGAAAAGGGGGATGCATTAGGGCTAATTTGTGCTGTTATTTGACTTGGGATAGGAGTAGATATGAATGAGACTTTTGCCCTGAGGTGCCAAGTCTTCTACTTCTTCTCTCCATGGCCCACAAGTGCAATTACCTCAAACTGTTTGGGATGATGCCAGTGGCGTGTGTTTCCTGGTAAACAGTGTTATTGGAATAACACTTGTGCTATCATTTTAAAAACCAGCAAAGCTTTAGGGCAGCAGTCAATTAAGATAATTTGATAACTTTTTGTAGGGATTGAGAGATTAGCAGTTTGCAGTGTTTTTCCAGTGCCTTGCTCACCATAAGCTCTCAACTTAGTTTAATTAGTATGTGGAAAAGAACATTTGGAGCCAGGTCAGTCCATGATGGATCAATTTTAAAGAGCTGTGATTTAAATGAGGCTCTGGTTATTTAGCGTTCTGAAACTTGGCAAACGTTTGCTATTAACTAAAAGTTCCAGAAATTGATAGCAAAGTAACTGGTAGTTACATCTAGAATTCCTTTCTTATTGCAATATATCAGATTATTTTCAGTAAAGGCTGGTTGTGTTCATGTGATGCACAACTGACTGAAATGGATGTAATAGTGTGGGTGTTAAAGTTGCCCATTCTTTCCTAGCTGTCAGGTGTCTTTGTAAATCATTAGTTTTCAACCCTGTATGTGAAAACGCAGCAGTGTAATATATCAGGGCCACGGGAAATAACCACTCAATAAGCGATTTTCTAGATTTCTAAACCTTCTTCCTGCTGTCTTATGGATTTGCCTGTGATCAGGCTACAAGTTTCTTAATGTATGATGCCCCAAACTTGGTAGTACTTCAGCTTAGATTTTACTTGCATATCTTTATCCTGGTCTGGTTGTGTTTTCATACAGGTGTTTTATGTGCAAGAAAAGCCATTGCAATACCTCTCACATGCTTAATCGCTCTTATGTTCTCATTGTTTTTATACCCCGGAAGAAATTACAATGCTTTTGGCAAACCCATGCTGAACTTTGTAAGAAGCTATAAGTAAAAAGCTTGTTTTACTATTAGTTCCAATGTATTTTACAGATGAGGGAATGAGAGTGGGGTTTTGCCTCCTGTCCTACTCACAGTTCTTAAAACTTTAAACTTCAGAGATCTTAGTCAACTTCCGTGAATTCATGAAAGTAACCTTAATGAGCTCTCAGATTGCCCTGGCCAGTTCCCGAAGTAATCCAGAGTAAATATGATCAAGTACGGTTGATTCAACACTTAATCTAGTCTCTACTATATATTCTTATTATAGATGGCTCTGTATTATAGTGGCTCAAATGAAACATATTGTAGTCAGATTGGTTCATTGTGAGTGAAAATCTGGGTTTTTACTAAGGACTCAACTCCTGTTTGATTTGTACAGAAAAAGGATATACAAAGTGATAAATGGAAAAGCAATGGATTGTGGGAAGATGTCCAATAGTGCCATGGAGATAAGTGCTGAGTGCATTTTCCTTAGCATCTTTATTAATAATCTGAAAAGTCAAGTAAACAACATATTAATTAAACATACAGATCATGATAAATGCAGAACTCTGTGAATGCGTGAGCTGGTATGGGAAGAACGCTGAGGTACCTATAGAGCTTTGAAAAATGGGTAAAAACCAAGAAAACAATCATGTTTTTCAAATTTATTTTAGAAAAACCAGTAAAGCTGACACATTTGGTGCAAAAATAATTGGGGATTTAATTATTCGATATAAGAAAAATAATTGGCCTACCTGTGAAGGTATATTTGTTCATATCTTCCTGAACTAATGGTGTTTCCCTGGTGCTGGAGAAAATAAGCATTTTTTCGTGCTTTAATTTCAAAGAATCAAGAGTGATCACAAATCTGTACTGGCTTGGAACAAGTTTTAACATATTGATGCTGGCTGAAGGGAAAATAAGAGAACTTAGGGTTGTTAACTTTCTGGGTTTGACTTGGAATTTGAAGATTTTCTGCTTATAATTGTCAACTTTGAAGAAAGCTTCAAGCTTTGGATCTATCAGTTTGTGACCACTGTGTTCATGTTATGAACTGTGTGAAAACACACGTGTGTAAGGGCACAGTAAAAATTAGGTTAACCTTAAATCTGGAATTCCATGGATTCTGTGGGTTTGATCATGTAGCCTCCTTAATTTGTCATTAAGGCAATCATCTTTTACTGTTTTTCATGTAGGAGGAAGAAACAGTGAAGAAAAAGTTCAAAGAGAGCCTCTGGAGCTTTCATGGGAAGCTGGCATGCACCAAAAAAAAAAAAAAAATTCAGAGGGAACCTGACAAATTCTTTAGTCTTAAGACTATTTGGTTAGGTACTTCTTGAATTTTGCTACCAGTGTTTGAAATGGCATTGGAATCTTCCTTTTTTTAGATAGACTAATAGTCACTCTACCTGGAACTCTCAAGTATTTATCCCATGTGAACCCAGGGTCAGATTTCTGGGCTGCCATCCTGGCCTTTGCTGCTCCAACGTATGGGGTGTAATAATAGAGATAGTATAGGTGTTACATGATCTGCATAAACACATTTTATTTGTGCAGTATCTCCTTTGGTCTTCTCTACTGGATTACGTGGGTCAACTAATCTTTCCCTATGACTGCACGGCCAGTTGCCTAGAAAACTTGAGTAGCGTGTAAGATCTTAGGGTTCAGAATTTATTCACTAACTCATCTCTTCTGGATCTTGTGTGGCCAACAGCTTGGATTTGACCCTGGCACAGGGGAACAAGAATGTTCTAACTTTAGGAGAACTATGCTTGCATGAACCAGATCTGAATTTGCCCCCCTCTCTAATAACTCTTCTTAATGGGTGAGTTATTACAGTGTGTCCAAGGATGCAAAGTGCCAGGAGATTTGACTAGTTTAAATTTAGTCAAGCCATTAAAGCGCCTAAAAAATACTGATATCTTTTTTTCCTTCACGTTTCTTGAAAGATTTTCAGTACCCTGGATTTCTTCCATCTTTATCATGTGTCTCAAAACCTCTCTTTTTCTATTCCTTTAGTTGACTTTCTGACAAAATAAAAATAATTTTGGAGCTTTTATTTATTTTATTCCGACGGGCCCTGTGACAGTAAAATGCTGGCAATAGTGTTTCTGATTAGACTTTTTGTTTTATTATCTAATTCTTTAATCCGCAGTAATCATCTCTTGGTTGCTAACTAGTTGCTAAGAAGGATAGATTGCCTTCAGAGACCTTTCTGGGAAATGGTCCAGTTCCTTGCTTGCCTATTTTAATCTCAAGTTTGCTGTTAGAATTATGCAATGTTATAGGATAACACAAGTCAGACACAACAACCCTGCTTTGTTGGTTGGAAGACAACTGAACACACATGCTCTCTGCAGACTAACATCAAATAGCATGCTCGGTGCTTTGTATCTTGCTGGTGTTTCATTGTGTGATCATGCGGATTTCTGTTTTGCTCGCTAAGAGAAAACAGCATAATAGTGTTGTGCAATGCTGGACATTGTGTGAAGATGATTATTAATTTGTTAATCAGACTACTGGATGGAATATGGCCAGCTTGATGAGCCTTTTATAGGCTAAATAAATAAAATTAAATTTTCAAAGGTATTGATTATAGCATAGCAGAGGTTGACTAGATACTGAATAAAATAATGGCATTTTGGCTAATTTGTTTTAGGACAAGTGAGAATAACAAGTCTGATGAAAACAACAGCACTAGAGACTGAAATGCATTTTGTTTGAATGCATCTGACCCTATTACAGAACACATGGGGCACCAGCTATAGCCCATTAGCTCAGGTAAAATATGATGTGCCTGGCTGCCTGTTTGTGTCTGAATTGGGAAGAGGGGAAAAAACCACACCTATTCCCTCCCAGTACAACTGGTGCATCCAGGCTTTATAATGAACTGCAGATGTAATATTTTGTTGCTGTCAGCATTGCAAAGGCTGTCCAAGAGTAGGGGGCAGGTCCAGATGGCAGAAAACAATAGGGCTGGTCTAGTTAAGAAAAAAGGGGAGAAGCAACCAAACACTTTGGTGTGCGTATATATAAAGCTTTGCCTATTTATCATGGTGTTACTGTGGGTAACTATGTGTGTTTAAACCTGCTCTCGGTATCAGCATCTTGCTTTCGAAATTGGTGAATCTGAGGCAAAGCTGGAAACGAGATGCAGTCAAACACCTTTCCAACATGGAGGTGAGTCAGTAGCACATTTTGGCTCAGAACCCAGGACCTCCCTGCTCCAGCCATGAAGCTCATCCTGCTGGCCTGCTGGAGATGCAGCTGCTTAACTGACACTGTTTATGCTCATGTGTTCACTCACTTATTATTTAAGATGAGGAGCTTTTTCAGTTTTGTCATATTTCTGTGACATCTGGACTTCCAGGAAATTTTGCTGTATTTTCTTCTGAACTTGGAGCCTGCATTTTGATACCATCCCTGAAGTGCTGTGTTTCCATGCAACTGCTGAAGTTTTTGAGAAACTGTGAAATGTTGCCTTCCCATGTTTTTAGGAAAGAGTTGTATCATTCAGGCTTTGTCTGGGAGCTAGGATTTAGACTGTGGATCTGTATGTTTATTACATACAGGCATGCATATTGCTCGTGTGTTTTAAAATATTTTTCCCCAATAATCACTGCTTCACACATCTTATCTTTGTAGACTTTATTATTCTGCGTATTGCACAATTTCACAAGTTCTCCTATCATCAAAAATCCTCTATAAATAAGTAAAAGTGAAGCTTTTACTCTGAGGGCAAACTTTCCCTTGCCGTTTAAAAATCATCTCTATGCACATGAGAACTTTCACAACTCACTTTATGTTGATCTAATAGTGAAGTAAAAATACCATATTAATGGCTTTAGTGTGTGTTGTCATATGAGTTAAAACAATGTCAGAAGCTTAGAAAGGCAATGTTCTGGTCATATCTTGCTTTTGTGTGGAGATTCTGCCAGCAAAAAAGTTCTTCTTTTTACAGAGCTCCAATTCTTTTTGCACTGACTTTCTTCAAAGTGGGCTGTATATTAGAAATTGAAAGTGTCCAGGTCTTGTGCACATAATAATCTCAATTCAGGTAAGTAGTTACTTTAGGCTTCCTACATCTACGACTGCATAGCAGGCAACCATGATATTCTAATCCTCCTTGGCTTTTTCTCCACATACGGCACTGCCTGAGTTTTATCAGGCCTGTGGAGGACCTGGGATTTCAGTGTAGGATGAAAAACAGCAGCTAAATTTTGATGAGGAGGGAAACCTTGGCAGAAAATGCTGAAACTTGAGCAGATTTACTATTGGTAACGAGTGCAAGCGGCAAAGGTAAACCTGAAAAATATCTATTTGAAAATAGATAACTGTAAATCTAAACCAGATAAATAGCAAATTATTTATACTTTTTCAGTTCCAGGTGAGCTCTTTGTTGCAAAAATGATTTTCTATTTTGGAAAGTCAGTGGTAGTGCTAAGAATTTATCAGTCTGTTAAGAGAAAATGTAACATTAGCAAAAATCACAAAACGCATACAACATCCATTGTTCCTGAAAAACTAATGTTAAATGATTTGGAGAGTAAGTTATGTGGCTGGATGAGCTCCATGGTTTTCTACTTATTAATTCTGATGATACTACATAAGGTGTTAGTTTGGCAGCACTATAAATAGGAAGCTGGGTTGGGGTTTGCCTTGTTTCTTTCTCTAGAGGATAGATTTTTATTGCTAATAAGTATCACTTAGTGAGGTGGATAATATCTTTTGTTTCAGTAATCGTTCAGCAACACAACTGCTCATTACTAGCTCAGTGAGTCAGTGTTTTCAGAAATGACTAAGAATTTTGTATGGCTCAATTTCTGACAACCCAATTTGAGAGGCCATAAAAAAAGTCTGTGTTTGTTGTTTGCCCCGAAATTCTGATATCAGCCTTCTAGAAATCTTAGTGGATGTAGAAAACTTAGTGTGTATAGAATTTAAGAGAATCCATCTCCTTCAGTGCTGCAGAGGGGCTAAGAGGCAGTTCTTAAATGTATTGATGACTATTCCATGCTCTGAAATGAAATAGAAGGACACTTGATTCTCCAACTTTACGATAACTTTCATGAAATATTTAATGCTTGTCTGATGACTTATTCCTCTCTGCATAATGCAATCTAAAAGAATGGTTTCGTTAATTATTTACATTGTGCTGCTGATGCTATTTCTCTCCAAGTGCTTTCTAGCAGTAGTTGCTTCTGCTTATTACCAGGAGAGACTTTAAAAGGCAAATCTTGTCAAGGAAGCAGAATGATAACCTGTCTCATTTGTATCTCTGTGCGTTTATAATGTGTGTGTTGGGTAGAAAATACTAACAAGGCTGAAGCAAGAAAAGAGGGACTTAAAATCGCCTGAGACCCGTGCTCTGAAAGGAGAATAAACCCTGGGCCTTGCTGGGGCTTGTGAGTGTGCCTGTTAGGGCTCCTCGTGGCTATGTTGGCAGGACAAGAAGCTGAAAAAGGCAGTTCAGAGAGGTTTTTGAAGCAGCAGCAGTGTAGAGTGAAGAACATTAAAGAACCTCAGTGAGGTGCCTGAGGGTGATGATCCAGCATCACTGAAGGACTCTAAACAGCTTGCAAGGTGGTTGTGGGTAAGCTTTTGCTCTTGTAATCTTGTTTTAATAGGGTGTAAGTCTGACAGCCAGCGGTGAACTTGGCAGCAGTGGCGAAGGACGGAGGGAGGCTCGCCAGGGCTTTCTAAGGATGCGTGAAAAGAAGGCCTTTGAGTCCTTAGGTCCCGTGGGTTTAGCTGTCAGCGATCTCCCTGGCTGCCTGAAACCCACTCAAGTAAACATAAGAAAAGGAGAGCTGCCAACGCTGACCTCCTGTCAGAGGCTTTGCTTGCTGACTCTGCTGGCTCCAGTCAGAGCGTGCGGCAGGAGAGCGGTGCAGCCCTTCTGCAGCCCTTCTGCCCCCTCAGAGGCTGGCTGACTTCTCTCTGTGGCAGCTGGAGCAGTGTAGTGCAGCGGGGAGCACCATTTCCAACTTCACAGGAGGGAGAGGAGCCGATTGACACATTTCCCTCTTGATCACTCTTTCAAAAGCAGCACTCCTAAAGGGGAAGAATGATTCCCAGTGCCTAACTGTTTATCTGGCAAAGGTCAAAGGACATTCAAGACACAGTGTCTTAAAGGTGGTATGACTTAGCTTCTCAGATGGTATCACGGGATGCCTGGGATAGTCACGTGTTAGGTGACCAATGGTAAAATATCCTAACAAACAACCTGGAAATTTTCTTTAAGGAGATAAAGCACAGGAAAAAGACCCTTGTTAAATACTCCATAGTGGGTGCCATTGAAGACATAAGTGAGTTTTTTCTTTGTGGTGTGTGTGTTTTTTTTTTTTTTTTTTAAATATTGGAAACAGTGAAACCTGGTTTTGTTTCTAATGGTTTGGCATTTGGTTTGGCACCAATGTTGTTTAAAGTGGTTTTTAATTAATTAATCTCTCTGATAAATGCCACCTTAATATGACTAACAGTAAGCAGGTGGGTTTTTTCAACATAGCACATCCTTTAGCTTTCTTGAGGACTGTAATTCAGTCCTACACAACTTCAGATTATTCACTGCTGTGTGTTCTACTAGGAAATAGTAAGTTTCCCACCCCCTTCTTTTGGTGGGGGGAGAGGAAATAAAGTCCTTATGCACAGTGGAGGACTTCTCCTGCGTTGTGGAGGTGTGCTGTGCAGGCTAGAATCTAGCTCAGAGCATCCCCTGAGAAAAACAAGCCAGATTCTTCTCTCAGATACAGTGGTAAAAATTAGGAATAAACACAGTCAATTGATTTGCACTGGTATGAGACAAGAATAAGGGCCATCCAGTGAAGCTGGTTAAGCAGTTTTACTACTGAGCTGTCTCTGATTCACTTGCTGACCAGATCTCAAACTACTGATGCTTAGGGGTGTAGTTGCATGTCTCGGGACAAGATATACTCCACTTTGAGGTACAGCTACTCCAAGAACAAAAATTATGCAGTGGCTTGTAGGAGTTAAGGTGTAACAGTGACCCTGTTAGTTTATGGGACCTGTATCACTGTACATCCCTGTTGTGAGTCATAGTCCAACAGTCAGAATAATCCTATTAACTTTCAGCACAGCAGACCATGCATTAGCTCATGACTGAGAGGAATGCTGTTGTTTAATTTTATTTTTTATGATGAAGCAGCAGCCAAAAAATTGGTGTATTTTTTTTAAAGCTTTGCATGGGCAAATTGTTAGGGTTTGAACTGTGCTGTGGGCCTTGGGAAACTTTCAGCCATGTGGCCCTTTCAGTCATCACCAGAGTGTTCTGTAGCAGAAGCCTTCCCAGAGAGCAGCTTGGAGACACCATCAATGGGCTTGTTGCCCATCTGGGGGCTTCAGCTGCATTCCTAGGGATTTCTGTGCTAAGCCAGTTGCCCCTGGCTTAGTCATATCAGAGACATTCCACATATCTGTGAATCTCACATTAGACTCATTTAAAGAAACAAAAGTATAGGAACAGGAAAGGAACAGGAAAAACACTGCAATTTTTTTCGGAGGCTTTTGGCATGAGTTAAAGTGCTGCTTTATTTTTTTTCTAAGGGAATCCAGACTCGTTGCTTGAGGTTTCTCATGAGTTGTCCATACAAGGCTCTTGTGAAATTTCTTTATGCATTTAGAAATATGCAGGCTTTCAAATGCTGCACCCTTTCAGCCCTGACACCTCCATGTGGTGAAAAAAGATGACAACAGACTGACCTTTAACTTACAGTCCTTATAAATAATACAGCATATATTCTTAAATGGGTAGCAAGACAGAGCAAAATTAAGTGTTCTCTGACATCAGTGATCATTGCTCCCATCAGTATCCACTCATGTCGAACACTCTTGTAAACAGAGAACCAAAGCAGACAAACAGCTTGCCCATGGCTGCTTGTTGCTTGTATGCAGATCCCCTCTTCTCTGCAGCCATCCATCAAAAGCTGAGTTGGCAGGGATAGATGGAATGCTCTTCAAAGAGCTGTTGGAGGTGTAATCTGCGGAAGTGCATCTTTGAATTTACTCATGTATCTTAAAGAGCAGATCGTGAACATCGTTAGCAGAACTGCTTCTTAATAAGTACAAGCCCATCCTATTGCAGTGTTAACTACTGAAAGTTGTAGAACTCTATGTACAGCAGTACATAAAAATGTTGCTTAAGAAGAAACTAAGCAAGAATGTGAATGAGATTCAAGGGTGCATGAAGTTCTGGGAGGAGAAAATGAAATATGTTGAACCATGATTTCAAGTTATCTGGATCTTCTAAGACCATTTCCATTACTACTTAATTTCCTTTGCTGTTTGTTGGATATTGTTTCCTTATCTGGTGTTCTCTCAATTATTAAAACCCAATTACTGTTTGTTTGGTTTTTAAAATTAATTATTTAAAATTCAGAATGAAACATAAGAGATATAGAATAGCTGTGTCGGTCATGGGGTTTTTTTTTTGGTATCTTATTTAAATTCCCATTAGTTTCTCATACAACTGCTAGCCACCTCATTTTCGGCAGAGGAATTAATTTCAAGTTGTGTGCATTTGTATAAGAGATGAAGAAAAATCTATTTCAATGGTTCTGTGTGCTGTGAGAACCATTAAACTTGTCCTTTGGTTGAAGGAACTTTGGCAAGATTTTATTCTGGGTGGCTGCTCAGGTCATTGTGTGACTTTCAGAAACGGACCCGATTTGCATTAGAATATTTGATTTGCAGTGCTGTATCATTATGTTTGTCTGTGCCTGCGAGAAAAGAACTAAAACTTCAGCAGAACTCTTTTCTTGAATGTCTTCATGATTTTTTTTTTATTTTAAGAGTTAATGTTAACACTGTTATTCCCTGTCTCAGGATCTGTGGTGAGGTTTTTTTTTTTTGGGGTTGTGGTGGTGCTTGGATTTTTTGCCTTGGTGCTCCATCAGAAATAATATTATAAATTTCTTCCTAAGGCATTCAAAATTTACACTTGCATATCTTAATTATGATCATATCTCTTTCATGTTTAATGTTGGACAAATTTTAAAGGATGTTCTAGTTTCCAGGGCTTCTGTAACGCTTGCCTGGTGGGCTGCAGTTAGACCATGCAGTTGCATAGTGGGGTTCCCTGTGTCTCCAGAGGGACTCTGAGTTCTGCTCCTCAAAAACTAAGTTTCATTTAAAAACAAAACAAGAGAGTAAACCTTCCCCAGGAAGGCAATCTCACCTCTGGCAGGAAGGTGAGGTCTGATGCCAGCTGTGATAGTCGAGGTGTTGCTGCAGGACTGACACATGCAGCACTGAGCTCAAGCACGTATGTGCGTGCCCTGCTTCTGATTGGCAGCACTGTCTGTGGAGCAAATTCCTAGGTCTGGAGGCAGGGGTGGAACATGTCAACACATTCAGTGTTTCTCATTGTTCTTGCTGGTACTGAATTTTTCTGCCCCAAGTGTGAGGTACCCAGGCTGCACGTGCTCTAGTGGCGAAAGGCCAGCGTTGGGGTGGACATGAGAAATGAGAAGCCTGTAGAATGAGGCTTGTTGGACCTACTTCTCTGGGTCAGGGACAGGAGGGGAAAAGTGACCTTTGCTGTGGCAACGGCCGTTCCCTCATCCTCTACACAAGAACTGCTGCTGTCCCATCTGTCTCCCAGCAGCAACAATGAGCGTGGCTTCCAAAAGTGGTGGTATGGATAACCTAAATGGGACTGCAGCAGGAAACTGCCAAACTTTTCCTGCTATGTCAGCATACCCTCATGCAAGCCTACCGATGGTGATCGCTTATGATTCTGCAACACAACCCACTGGGCGGGTTCTGCACAAATGTAACAAAGGACAGTAGTAGGAGGGGCTGAGATTTAGCTAAAGGTCAGGTGTTGCCTTTGCTGAAAACCAAAGAACTTAGCTTTAATTTCAGTTTGAAGGGTGAGGTTGATAGGGCTGAGAAATGTATTCATTTTTTTTAACGTGCAAGTTTAAAAAAAAAACAAACAAACAAACAAAAAAACCAACAACAACAACAAAAAAACAAAAACAAAAAAACCCCGAAACCCCAATAGGTTACGTGGAGCTACTGAAAGACAAAAGTGCAAACTATTTTTAGCCTCTTTTGAGAGGTGCAACGAGGCATCCCTGGCAGGACTGTTGTGGATTTCAGTATGGCTTGTCTCTGAGGCTTTACTTGTTGCTGTGATAAGTCCCTCGTTGCAAAGGATGGCAGTCTTACAATGGGGATGCATAAGTCAATCACTGAACTACACAAAGGTCTCTTCCTCTTATAGCACGATTCAGAGTCTGTTGTGCTTTGGCTCTGAAATATTTCTGTGTCCAAGGTTATGCTGTTTCTATTTAGTTTCCTGTGTCTTCCCTCACACTTGTGCTCCACTGTTGTCTAGTTGTATCAAAGAATGCAAAAGAGTTGGTTGGTGCTATTCCAATTTAGTTTGGCTTTGCAGTATTTGGACAAACTTTTATATCAACAAAAGCTGGTCCTTTCTGGTTAGCTCCATTACCTCTTTGGGTAGAGGAAGTCCCAGGGAATTCCTGTGCTATAGTTACTGACCAGTTTATTCTTTGTACTTTACAAGCTACTGGAAACCTCAGCTGAGATGGAAAGTTGAGAACAGAAAAACAATTGTCTTATTGGAGCAGAATCAGAGTTACTGGGATGACACTTTCAGAAACATTTTGGCACCTAATTACCTCTGGAAATTTGAAGTGGATGGCATTTGCACATTTATGTGCTTCTAGGTGCTTAACGATCGTACAGGATTTAAAGAAAAACAAAACCAAAGCTTATCTGCATCGATAGGTTCTTTTGCTCTGCCATTACCAAAGTGACTGATTTGAGGATCATACCATGGGTCTTTGAAAACTTAAGAACCTTAGAATACTTAAAGCTTCATGTTCTGGATCCCAGACTCGGACCTTGTCTGTAAGAATATGCTTTCTCAATATTTTCCTTAATTGTGTCTGCAACAGCTTTTGATTTGTTTGGCTTATTTCTTGTGGTTGCCTTATTCTTCAGTTCAAAAAAACCTCGTTTTCCTTGATGCCACCGTGCTGATATAATATTAGCAGAACAGAACATGTTGGCAGTCAGCTGTTGCATTCATTACCAATTTGTTTTTAGTTGGTTTCCCATTGCTAAAACTTCCATTTTGTGATGTGTTACATTAGCTTTTCTTACAAGCTAAAGCTTGTAATGGTGCAAATAATCTGGAGTAGAAACTGACGGTCTACAAGAACTTAGAAGCATGTGGGCAGCTGTTTGGGAAATGTATAAAAATGTGGCTTGTTCAATGACTGACCTTAAACATGTATTGTTTTGCCTTGTTTTTTAAATTACTCAATTTAAACTTCTTAACCTAGACATAAAGGCAAAGCTAAGAGAAATCACATTTGCTTGAGGGGGCCTCTGACAGCATGGATTGCTTTAAAATTGCTTTTCGTTCAAGTGTTATTAAAGGCAAAACCTAGCATAAAGAATTTGAAATTAAGGACATTTAGCAGCAGGAACATAGCAGAGAGTCGGGGGGGGAAAGGCATTTATAATATAAATGATGATGGGTAGGGTACTTTGCATGTAGACAGTGCCACTAATTAACAACTGTGAGGTGGCCCAGGACAGGGACTGAGCTCAGAGGAAGACAAAAGTCCAGATGGCAGGCTGTGTTCCAGAAGTGCAGGACATCAGACTGTGTTACAAGGTGACTGCAAGGTCAGAGCAGAGACTTTTTTTTTTTGGTTAGAGCAAATGCTCCAAGAGAAACTTCATAGGGTGGTAGTAAATTGGCTGCACAGATAGATAGACCTAGCTTTAGAGCTAGGTCTATATTCTGTTTTGCTCCCAAGGTTTGGAGACACAAATGTTCCCTGGGAGATATTTAACTGCTTGGAAAAGAAAAGTGAAAGCTGCTTTGTGGAAGTAAATGTGAACGCAAATATTTTATTTCCCTAGTGTGCTAGGCATTTATCAGAACAGTTTATAGCCTAGGGGTGATATTGTTAATCCCTATGTGGATGTGCAAAGAAATGTGTGGCCACTGCACAGTGGCAACCCAGGAGGCTGGGGAGAGTGTTAGTCAACAGAGGGTGGTGCAGAGGACAAGGACCCCTCTCCTGTGGGCATGGGAGCTGTGTCTTCTAGGGCAGAGTGCAGCATCTGGAAAATGGAAATGGGCTGCTTGCTGTTCATTATTTCACCTTCGCAAAGCTTTTTCATCTTACAGTGTATATCTTGTATGCACCATTTATCTCTCTGGGCCTAATGTATCTCAGAACCTTGCTGTCAAGCCCTGCATTTTGTAGGTAAGTAATCCTACGTGTTTTGGCAGCACTACCCCTTTGAGAAGTATCTGACACTACAAGGAAAACCTGCAGGATGAAGCCATAGGATGGGGCATAATTAGGATGACACATTTAATATACCAATACTCCGTGAAATGTTGAGGTCTTGTAAGTCTAATTATTCATGACATATATCAATTTTTGTCATAAGGTCAAAAACTATTCAGAAAAGGCGAAGCATTACTGTTAGTGTGTGCGTGGGTCAAATTCCAATATCCAAATACCTCTTCACGCAGTTTGTGATTCAAATGCAAAATATGAGTGTGTAGCAACCTTGTAAATAACTGGGAAGAAAGACCACAGAATATCTCATTGTGAATGCCACTTTACACGAATTACAGGTAGATGCTTCAGCCCTTATATCGGTTATAGAAGGGTATCTGTTAATGGTTGATGCTGATTTGTTCTGTCTAAAACTAAATTGTAGTCTCCAAATGTGAAATGAGTCTTCTCAGGTCATATTGAATTTCAGATTAAAATTCTGGATCTCAGTTTATCCTTTGTGATTCTGTAATAAAATGTGGCTTCCAGACTTGAGTCTAGATATTATTTTTTTCTGAAGTTTAGGTCTACATTCACAGTTCAGCTTCACTGTGTTAAGGGGAGAAGCTTGCATTGCAAATTCAGGCCTGGGCTGCTAGCTGTGGAAGAACTTTAACTGGTACCAGTATATGTATTACCTGAGAATAATTCATAGTGTATAGGATGAGATGACTGTTGTTGCCTGTGATTGGAAGAATGCTCGTGAACAGTTTTTTGTTCTTGTCATATATATTTGTTACTTGAAACTAGTTCACAATACTTTAAATGTTGAGCTGAATGTTTACTATGTAAAAACATTCATGGTATTGAATCTCAGCTCGTGTTCTTAGTAAGCAAACCCAAGAACTCTGCAAATAACAGTTGCAGGGAATTGATGAAAAATCACTGAGTATAAACGTGTAATATCTTTGTACTTTTAGTCCAGACAAACTACAATGCTCAGCCGAGCTATTGGCTGAAACTTCTGCCACTCACCAAAAGCAATTCTGCATCTTTGTGGAAAGCATGAAGTAGGATGATGGCACTGAACTTGTCACTTCTGCTGTTTCATTTTTGTCTTGGTATAAGGCAAGAAAAGGGTTGTGGGATGCATTACAGTAGTCAGTAAAAACCACTAAGTAACGTGCCAAAAGCTTTACATGATGTTCTAGTGATGATGAAAAATGTCCTTCTATGTAATTTTGGAAAAAATTGACATGAACCTGCACTTTCTATTTCAATATACTTTCTTACTGTAGTAATTTACTGCATTTTATTGTACGAGAGGTAACTGTCACCTTTTCTATTTTGTATGCGAAGACAGGAATGCAGTAGCCTGACAGAGTTGACACCACCACTAAATAATTCTAAACTAAAAATTTCTGTAAAATTTATAAAGTTCTGGGTTTAGAATTTAGGGTCGAGTTCAGCAAAAAGCCTCAGTACTAAAGATTGTCAAGGGCAGATCTCAAATTGCCCGTGAAACACAAACTGATTTGCTGCTTCTCAGGACTGTCCTGACAGATTTTAGTCTTCAGAATTCTAGTTTAGTTCAGTAGGGCAATTTTTTTTTTCATTGGTTAAAAGCTGTTTTGTAATAGAAATAAATGCAGCAGTATATGATGTGTGGGGCTGCAAATTCAGGAATTATATATAGACAGCTTGAAGAATTCCTCTGTTTATATAACTTGCTCTTTCTTTTGCTATTTTGTTGACTCAATCTCTTTATAGTATTTGGGCCTGCATCTGCTTTACTTACATTAGTGTAAATTGGCAGTAATGCACTAATATCAATGGAAAACTGATATAAAGCCTCTAAAAGAAATCTGAATTAGAGCTTTTGCATTTAATTCTGGCTTTCCTTTTGAGTCTTCATAAAAGATCCTTAAAGCTTTATTTCACATGAATTGTGCATACGTGTATATTATATATGAAATGCTTTCAGATAGAACTGCAATATTTTATAATCATTTTTCATTAGTTAAGTAGTGACAAAATACAGAGCAGTGGGGGATTGGACCAGAAAAGATGTAACTTCTTATTTAGGGGTTTTTAAACTCTTGAGTAGTTGCTACTGTGATTGGCGCAGTGGGGCGTACTCAAGTTAACTTTAAATTAGCTGCCTTGGCAGGAGTGCAGTAGCACGGGGTAGCTGTCAAGAATTTCCTAAGCTTCCAGGAAAGGTGTTTCAGCCTTGTGCTGAGCTTGTTGCTGTAGTTAGCTCGGTCTGACCTGACCTAAGTTCAAGGCATTGAAATTAGTGTGTGGCAGAGATGGCATCATGTGGATGCAAACACCTAATTTACATGCTGCTTTTGTTATCTCTATGTCTGATCTGCTGCTTCTGAGGGCTGATGTAACCCCTACTGAGGGGCACAACAAGGGAAAGTGCTGGCAGGGTAACATAAGTATTGGTATGTAAAGGTTAGGATAGTTCTACTTTAGACTACTTTACCCCTTCTGACTTGCAGGTGCAAGCAATAATGTAAACAGAGGAGTAGAAAGCTACTGGGATCTGAAGGCAAGGAGATCTAATGGCTGGCGGCCTTCCACATGTTCTCTGGGAATGGTGAATTCACTTAAGAGAGTCCAGGGGCCAGGAGTGATTTCTAACTGTTCTCTCTCCTTGTCTGTGAAGGTGGTCTTAGGGAGGTTCTGAAAGGACCATGGGGGAAGTGAGAGTGCAGGCATGGCCTGTGGGAATAGATAGACCTTTCTTTCTGGTGATAAGAGTAGCTTTTCCTAATGGAGCAAGAGGAGAGGTAAATACCAATTCTGTCTTTGCTCCTGCTAAGAGATATTGTGAATTATTGCTTTATCTCTGCTGAATCACTCTACTGCTTACAACTGGGTTAAAAATTTTAGGTTTAAAGTGTTCCTGAAATGAAAGAGCATGTTGGTGACTCTATTCCATGTGCAAAACACTGTTTTCTACACGTGCATTTCTTTCTTGTGGGTGGTAGAAGAGCCTCTTAGGTGAAGTGCGCTGATGTGAATAACAAAGCAGAGTGACCTTTGGCCGTCTGTGCTTACCCAAAGGATGCAAGGCATGCAGTTTATACTGCAAATATCTGTGAAGTTATATTGTTGATGGGTTTGTTATTAGTAGGTCTTTATCTTCTCTTCTAAAATCAATGGTTCCCTTTGTGAGATTTAAATTTTCAATGCAATCCCTTGCCTATGGTAACAAAGGATGCCTAATTTAGCAGTGACATTTGCTAGTGAGACCCACCATCAGGTGATTCAGGGTGTCTGTTCTTAGTCTTTACTTTGTTCCCAGGGAGTACTTTTCAATTTAGTTTGCCTCATACTGTGTTTGGCCTGATTTCTCATTGAAAATGAAAATGTTTTGCCCTTACGTTCATCAGAGGCTTTTAAAACCTGAATAGCAAGAAAAACTCATTAAGGTCAAAAGCAAGAGTAATGTATTTGAGAAAATGGGAGTATTGGAATCCTTCACTCTTCAACTCATGCCAACAGCTTTTCGCTTCACTGTCAATAGTATTGTTGTCTCTTTGCTGTTTCTCTCTTAAATCAGTCATCTGTGGAGCAAGAGAGGGAGATGTCCACATATAACCATGAAGGTGTCAGATGCAACCACAGAAGTACCGGGCAAGGCATTTCCATCGGGGGCAGCAGAACTGGTGGTATTGCTGGTGCTGGGCCTTCATTCGAAACACCGCATACATCCCACTTGTGTTAATGAAAGGCACTCCAACTTAAGTAATAAGGCTCAAAAGTGCAGCCCACTCATAAGTGGGCAGTTTACCAAAGGGATTGTAATTGCCTGGATGGCAGGGCACTGACTGAATGTGCCAACAAGCCCAAGGTCGTGTTTCAAAGTACACAAATACTGACTCAGGGTATATCTACATCTTAGCAGTTTAGTTTGGATGAAGAACATGCTTTTAAATTGAACCTCCTGGATTTTCCTACTTACCGATTTGGGTTCTTATTGTGGAACAGTCTTGGGCTGCGGAAGCTAGTGATAAAACTAAACTGCCAGACAAGCTGCAGGAATACACCCAAATAAACTCCAGCTGCTAATGGACTTTCAGCTTGTGGGGACAGATTACAGCAAGTTTGAAATACTGCTTCCCCTCTGTCCCTGAAGTGTACCTCGTGCAAAAGTGTGCTTCTCAGCACCAAGTGTTTTGCTCTCCAGATGCAATCCTATTGCACCATGCTAGCTGCTGATGCAGATATAACTGTAAGGTGTTAGCAAGGGGTTTGACTTGTCTGACTTTAGTTTCTTAAAAGTAGCTCTGCTAGTCAGGAGTAGAGATATTGAAGACACGAATCACCCTTTGCTTTAAGTGGGTGCTCAAGATAAGTTGAATCACGCTTTGGGGTGTCTTCTATATTTTTTCCATAGCCTGTAAATGACACCTAACTTTTAGGCATCTGCTTGCATTTAACTGCCACAGTTAAATGAAAAGAATCCCATGGAAAATGGGGAAGGATATAATTCCATAAGAGACTCAAAATTATAGGAGAATGATGCAAAACAAACCATAAGAAGATGACTCAGAAGCTCTTATTCTCAGGACAGTTTTGTTAGAAGAATGGTATAATATTAACTAGCAAGTATTTTTACCTGGTAAAATCAAACAGAGATGTTAAAAGAATGCACTATACATTTAACTGTCAAAAATAATGATTAAAAAAACCCTAAGAATTTTTACATAAGTGATACATGATTCAGCAGCTTATCAGGAAGTTATGATTATAAGAGGGCTTTGTTTCAAATCTTAAACAATTTGCATACTTTGCAGGAAAGGGAAAAAAGCCAGTAGTTAGATATTGTTTGTTTGGAAGCAATACATAAGATAATGAAACTCTTCACTAGAAAATGGATGTGCCACTTGACTTAAGCCTTTCAAGTGCCAGTTGGCCAACACAGATGATTGAGTATGGTATGGTGTACCTGTACCATGGGTGCCTGTGTAGTATCTTATAGTAAAATAGAGAGAGAGAATAATTTCACAAAGTGCACTTCAAAGATTCTCAATTGCTGTTTCTTGTGCAGATTTTTGGATTCAGTGTTCAATTTAGGTTATTTGCTTGAATGTTCTAAAAATGTGTTTAGTCTGATCTAATCTGCTCTGAATAATTTTGGTAAGTAGGACCATTAAGGGATGCTGTTTGGGTCACTTTTTACAGTTCTGATATTAGACTTTGGCTTGTCTTGTTTAGCTTGCAAATAACATTTGATAGTGCATTACTTAAAAAATTTTCAATAAATCTTTTTATTTGAAAATAAAATGCTCAGTATTATGATTTTACATGTAGCGTTGATACTAGAAAAGCTGAAAAGAATAGGAACTTTAGCAAAGCATTTGCAGAGCTTTTAAAATTAGATTATTAAGATTTTTTTTTTTCAACGTGTCTAGCTTGGTTTTGTTCTGTTACGCTAGCAAAGATCAGCTGTTTCTTTTTGATTCTCAGTCATTTTAATGGGAAATTCAACCTCAATTATGCTGAATTTTATGTTCTTTCAGAAGTTTATCAAATATCAGTATATTCTAAGATTATTTTTCCTAGTCGGCAGCTTTTAAATCAGCACCGTTTAAAAAAAGTCATTCAGTTTCAATTTTTCTTGGAGGTAACAAGTTTCTGATAATGCACAAATTCTTTTATGACAGGCTTCAGGTTATCTCTTATATTCTAATGATAACTTGAAGACTCATTCCAGTTTCCAGCATGGTTTGAGCAAATGCAAAGAAAGACCTTGCATTCTTTCTTTGCGCTGCCTGGAAATCCACTGAGGAAAAACTTATCTTTTGATTTCTTGGTTGCCACCTGGGGCAATAACGATGTTCTCTCTACTGCGCTTTCAGCTGCTTATGAATAATACTGCTTGAAACAAACAGCTCTGGTGGGGCAGTAGATTTGCAGCCAGTTTCTCTTTTTACTCGCTGAACAGGAAAAATGTGAGTAGGAGTAAAGTTCACCAGATATGGTCTTTGCTTTGTTGTACTTGACATGGAGCACAAAGACTTGGTTAACTGCTTCCTCTAACTGTGTTAGTGATATGTTTGCTAACTGGCATGAACCATGAGCAGTCAATTTGTGTTTTATTATAGCCTATTTTCCTTTTCCTACCCTTCTTTAGACTAGCTAAACGACCAAGTCTGTTGAATTGCTGGACTCCTCCTAGAGTACCAGCAAAGCTGCAACCCATGACAAACTGATCTGGTCGTTTTGGGTCACTGTAAATCTTATGTGAATGCTCCAAGTCTAGTAGGCACTGTTTTTGTACTGGTATCTATTTATGCAGTTTAGCTCTGGTAGCCCTTTTAAGTCAATTTAGAAAAGATAAACCTTTTCAGGCAAACCTTAAAATTAATCCAAACGTGCAGGCTTTACTGTTTGAAAACTGTTCACAATGTTGGTTTGAATTTGCCCAGAAAAGAAAATAGTATTAGACTTATATCTATATTAAAAAATAATGTGGAACAATAGAAGCAGAACTGAAAAGCAAACTAATTGATGATGAAGACTTGGCATCTGCACTATATGTTTCAGCAGGTTTTACTTTGGGCTAGTTCTGGTCTGACACATGGACTGAATGCCCCTTAGTTACTGGAAGGCATCAGGTGTGGTCCTGGAGAACATCTTTCAGTTTTTTTTTTTTTTTTTTCCTCAAAAGACTTCCTGTTTATGTTTTCTGAACCTTCTGCCTAATGGTGAAGCAAAGCACAGTAAGCAGGCATACTTGGAAGATTGACTTCAAACACTCTTTTGAACCAAACTAGATGCATCCTATGACCTGGAAGGCTGCTGGAAGAGTCTAGCTTCATCCAGTAACTGCAAATGAAGGCATTCAGGATGACGATGCCAAGATAAAATTTTTTTTTTTCCTTTTGAATTCCACATAAACCAACATGTCCCTTGTCTTCAAGAAGACTGTATTAAGAAATGTGCCAGAAAGTATTTGGGAGTAATTTTTTTTTGTTTCTCCTATTGATTTTTCTGCTTTATGTAGACAATTATTTACTGAAGAATGGCATGGCGATGTTCTTTCCTATTATGCGAGTGTCCCAACCATCAAGAAACAGTCATTCTCATTGCTCGGTCTCTTAGTGACTCTCTCATAATGAAGTATTAGAGTTAAAACAAGAGCAATAGCAGTTGGATAGACCTATATGTGAATTCTGTTGTCTTTCAAGTGTTCATCTGACATGAACAGAATGTGGAGTTTTCTTGAGGGTTTGCTGTTGGGAGCTGCTCGACATTGTGTGGTATACTTAAAAAGATGGAAGAGAGCAACTCTCTGCTCTGGGTGGGGTTCCTATCTGTAAGGTAGGCTGTGGATTTAAGTCCCTCCTGTAAGAGAAGGAGGTATTGTACATGCTTCTGAGATATCTCTGCTCTTCTGGAAGGCTGACCTTTTTGCTCTTAGAAGGGAGTTTGTATTTTGTTCTGGGATCTACAGAAGATAATACGTTGAACGAAATGAATATTTGGAGATTCTGCTTGGGAACGGAGTAAACGAATATATATTTATTTAACTGGAAAAACTTGTCAGATAGTTGAAATGTATTACTACTCTCTTGAATTCTCATATTGACCTTACAGTTAAGAGGAATCCCTCTAATGACACTGTTACTTGAGATTAATTTGTCTAAGTCTGGACTAGTAAGGCAGAAAAGGACTACCTAGTCCAAGCCATGAGTTTCCAATACCTTGATCCATTTAAAAGTTTTTCCCTTAGTATTATTTAAAGACAGCATCTTTGTAAATAACCCCAAATCATAACTGTTCTCCTGTTAATGGGAAAAAGTAAAGGTATTAAAATGCTTCATTTTCTTTTTCTATTGAAAAAAAAATGAAAAATGAATCCCACAGAGAAAATAAAATGACAAAAATGCCAGACAGGAATAGTCTGTGTAGGTTATATGAAGGTATACGTGGTGCTGTCATAAAATTGTTTGTCTTCGGCTCTCTAGAAATTCTCTTCTAAAAATAAGGAACCTGATTAACTTTCACTCTTTGGGAGAGTAACAATTAATACTTTGCTATCACAGGAGCGAATACATCTGTGGTCAGCTTCTCAGGTTAAGGTGGTTTGGACTGGCTTTGTTAAAGCATGGCAACATCACAGTATTTTCACGTTGTTATCAAGTGCTGCTGGAAGCTAACAGGGAGGATGGTATCTGGAAAACAGAAGAAAAGGTGGAAAAAAAGAATGTGAAGAAAAAGAATAAAACTCACTTGAGGGAGCTCACATTTGTATCTGGTTTTATGGGTCTGTGAAACTATACTACTTACTGAACAGGATTTTGATTGTGCCTGTATTAACTATTGCTATTATCACAAAAGTTTGTTTTAATGCCTTAGGGAAACTGGCACTGGACTTTTCAAAGTCTGAAGTGCTTTTTTGTTCTAGGCTATAGAAATGCCTCTTATAAAAATCGAACAAGAAGGGCCTGAAGAAAGGAAATGAACGAAGCTTTAGTAATGCTGTAAGTGGTTGGTATTAGAAGAGAAAACTTGGATTTCAGGAAGCAGCTCCTGCAATGAACAGATTGTCTAATTTAAAGAACAGCAGATGTGTCACGGAGAACTTTTCAAACTGTTATGATTTTGCCCATTTCTTGCCATTGATTTTGTTGTCTTTCCTTGTCTTATTACCAGACATATCTGCATAGGAGCAAAGCATATTGTTTAGGCTTTGATTAGGTTTATATTTTCCACAAGAAACAGTATATTACTTTGTGTAACAGTAATTGTTCCCTGTAGTGGGCATTAGGCTACCTGATAGTGGCAAGGGTGATAAGAAAAATATTGTGACTCAGGAGATAAGCAACCTGTGATGACTTACTGTTAGTTTTGTAACCTCAGGATCCCTCTTTTGGTCGGTCTTGCTGTATGCAGTAGTCAGTCAAACTACCAATAAAAACCTCCATTATCTCCTTCTGTTAAATGCAGTGAGATTAAGGTGAAAAGCAATTCCTACTGTCTGAAGTAGATCTTGTATAGTGTGAATATCATGGACTGCTGGCTTGAAATGTAAGGTGTTTTTTGGGAGAGAAGAGAAAGAAGATTGGACTTTCTGTGGAGTAAATCAGGAAATATGTTTCCATAAATAAAAACATCATTTTCTTCTAGGGAGATGCGTGTGCCTGGGTTTCATTCTGATCTCCAGAGAAAGAAATCAAGAACTGAAAGGGGAGACAAGGGATTAAACTACCTTCCAGTTACGGAGATGGGTGGGATGTCAGTGTGATGGGGTAGTGCTTAAAGGAGTTTTATACACCTCCTCTCAAAGGCCTGGATTCAGTGCTGTTTGATGTGAATGCTAGTGAATTCTGTGGGCTCAAATCATGTTTTCTTTGAATAGGCTGTGGCTGTATCTGAGTGTGCATCTACAGAAGCAAGTCTTTTGCCAGCCCTGGTTGTGGTGCCTTGGTGTGTGTCCTCACCTGGCTGAACACAGGTTGAACAAGCTGGGAGGAAGCTCAGCTGCAAGCTGGGGGCCAGGAGAGCCCTCATGGGCACCAAAAGGCATTTGGGTCCCAGGGGCCCTGCTCGGGCCTGAGCAGAGTAGGTGGTATGAGGGATTTATCATGCAGATCTGCTGCTGATGGGCTGCACTGCTCCTGAAGGTGGACACGGCCTCTGTGTGCTGCAGGGTGCAGGTACACGGGGCAGCCTTTGGTGAAGTTGTGTGGCATCGGGAGGCAATCTCGGGGAGCACAGACCTCAGTGCCTGCTGGCTGGGAACTTTCCTCTAAATGCCAGCATGTGTCTGGGCAGACCCCCTGAGTAGTAAGGCTTTGCCCAGGCACTTTCTTTACTGTCACTAATAACTGCCCACCCCAGGGAGGTGCCCGATGCCCAGGGCTGGGGCTGCCCTGTTGCCCCAAGCTTCCCTGCCCTTGGCCAGGGCAGTGAAGACAGGTCCTGGCTCCAGCACTGTGACCCTGGGTAGTCACCAGGCTCCATTGTGCCACGACAGCTCTTCAGAGTGAGGCGAAGGGTCCTCGGTGGTGTCTGGAGACTGGTGGTTGGTAGGTGGTCCTTGGTGCTCTTAGCCTCCTTCAACAATCTGGTAAAGAAATATGACTGTTAAATGATTTACTATTTACTCTCCTTCTGGTTTGTATGCTTCCTTTTCAGTGTTCAGGCATCTCCATATTAATGCTTTTTTTCTTTCTGGATTGTTTTTTTTTTTGGTATCTTTTCATTGCCTGCTATTCAAGTATTCATTCGTATTCTTAGTTTCCATAAGCTATCTCTTCCTCTAATAAGAAAGCAACAGAGCATCCCTCTTTGTCCTTCTCCCTTCCTCTCTCTCTTTTAACCTTTTTTTTATTTTGCAAAGTTCAGTTGTGTGGCACATTTTCTTAAAAGCGCAAACTTTGCTATGTAGGGAATCCACAGATCTCCTTTGCTGTGCTGGCTGCTCAGTAGTCAAGGAGTCTGGAGAACTAAATCACTTTTGATGTCTGCTCGTTGTCAGTTCTTATTTGGTGCACAGTTTATTCAGAGGAATTTAACTGGGAAAAGCCAGTGGACGAACGGATCACCACTTTGTTTGAAGGAAAAGTTGGATTAGTATAAAAGGGAGTGTTTGCCAAGAGTTGCCCTTGAGGTGACAGTGGGTTTAACATTGTGTGTACTGGGATTTTGCTGTGCTGGCTGTGTTCGTGATAGCATGCAGATGGCTCAGCTGGGGAGAGGCACTTCTCATCCAGCACAAAGTAGCTGTGAAAGCTGTAAGTGGCTGATTTATACCGTGTACTGGTAAATGGCCTTTGCTAGGACACCGAAAGGTGTTTCCATGATGCTAACCATAGGCAAGCCCATTGTCGGGGGACTGTTTTCACCTGTCTCGGTTATTCACTAGCCAGTACTTATAAAAAATAAAAAGTATCTATGCTATTTCACTCTTTTAATACCCTGTAATTACCTGTGTCCTGGGGCATGTGTTCATTCATATACACCAGCGCAGCAGTCAGCAGTTTCAGCATCCTCGCACTTACTCTGCTGTGTGAACTTGCTGGAGTGTGGGAGATCCTGGTTCACTCTAGCATTCATATGAGAATTTGCAACCAGATCTTCTTATTTTCTAAGAAAGGTGCACAACATTATGTATAAGGATTATTTTGGAAAGTGGGTTCTCTGCACTACCTGTTAGTGATGCTGCAATGGGCTAGAGCAATCAAGAAATTTGGTTATGTGTCTTTGCTCCTGTAAATGTTTCTGTTGCTAATAGGATATCAGCAGCAGAGGTGGAAAGCCTTTGATGTTGCCTTCTTGGTGAGGGGCAGAGTCACAAAGCATAGACTGCTGATAAAACTTTGTTTTGTAAACGGTGTCTTGAAGACTAGCTTCCACGTCACTTCCAAAACTTGATGTTTTGTGTAAGCTGCCTCAAAGAAGATAATTTTAGCTTAATTGTTTTTTGTTTTCATGTTTTCTTTTGTTTGGTATGTCTGAGAAATCATATCCTTGCAAAGCTGTAGTCTTCAGTAAAGTAGACATTTTGGACAAACTTCCAGAATGTGTTCTGTCAGAATTTAACACGCTCTGTCTTGAGAGTGGAAGAACCTGGCTAACGACAGGGTATATGCTTGCCAAATACTTTTCAAAGTCATTTTGACTTCGTGGTTGTCCAGTATTCCTGGATTTAGTTCAGACTGGGATTAAAGGGTTCTAGGGATGCATAAGGCAGAATTTTGTCTCACAGCCTGTCTGACCTCCAGTCAATAAAGCTTCCTTTCAACTTTTTATTAATTATTGAACCTTATATTGTTTAAGTGTTTATCAAAGTTGTTATTTCAACATTAATCCATGCTGTAATACAAAGTTGTTCTAAATCCTGTGCTTGCAGTTGCAGACTGTGGCTCACCTGACCCTCACAAACTCTTACAACATGCTAGAACGCACTTCCAAACATGGCAAAGAGAAAAGGCCCAGAGAGAAAAACAGGTTACATGGGTTTAAATTTACACCTTAATATATTGTGTAAGAAGGACCCTGGACAACAGATACGATGACCTAAAGGATGCAAAATCCTAATGATAGAAGAAAAAGTATATAATGTGAAAGATGCCATAGTTTTCCTGTGGCCACTGAATGTCGTATAACTGCGCTTCCCTTAAAAACAAATGGATTCCCATGTTCACATATTTGCTCTAAAAAAAGAGCTGCTTTTGATTTGACTTTTTGGATAAAGAAAGGTGCATAGTTCCAAGAGGCTTTTCTCTTTAATCAGTGTTCTGTGTTTTGCCTCTACTTTGATATAGTTTAATTGTCACTTTCTTCCTTTCCTATAAATATGGATGTTTACATGAACATACATTTCACCCATTTTTAAGCAGCGTTTTAACTTTCTTGATGATAACAAGATGGCAAGCTGTGATATGTGTGTTCTTCTAGAGGCACAAAGAGTTTATAATGAGTCATTATTATAATTTGTGTGTGTGCCTTTGACTGATGCTATTGTAGCTTTCCAGGCAGATGTCCCACCCGCTGTGTGTTCCTAGTTTCAGTCTGATGAACTGCTAAAGCTACTGGACACTCAACAGTAGCTCTGGCATCCCACAATGCATTAGTAATAACTTTTCTTCAAGATGAAGAGGCTTTAACTGCAGCACACAATCAGTAGCCCACACTGGAAGAAACAAATCAGAAAACCACTGTTCCATAAGCACAGAATTGAAAGAGCTGCATAAGTAAAATGACAGACTATTCATTCCAGTTTGGAAAGCATGAATAGGATTTTTGATGAAGTTTAATTTTCTTCAGCGTCTTCAGCCATGGATAAACCATTGAAAATAAAAATAGATGTGTTATGGAGCACTGTGCTCATCACTGTTTATTATTTTGAAAAAGCATGGGTCCTCCTCCTCCTCTTTGCTAATGACAAATAATGAGTTGAATCCTGATCTCAATTTCAGCAGTACAGAGTGGGGTAATTCCCCTGGCTGCAGCGACTTTACTTCACATTTATAGCAGAAAATGGAAGGAAGCATTCGGACCAGTGATTTTAACAGCTTGAAAATAACAGAGCATGTATTCTCTGACATATCACTGAGCTGTAGATTTTTAAATTGTTTGATGTAATTTAAATAAACCTTCAGTAGGCAGACATCTTTTCAATTAAAATTTTTTTACTAAACAATGTCATGCATCACTATTGTTGCCAAATGAGCCTCCCAGGCATCCTATGCCCTTTGTACTGCCTGAAATCTATTTCACCTTTGAACAGAACACAGACCTGAATTATTTGTACTGTCCGGTACGCAGTTCAGCCAAACCACTGAATCTTAGAATTTGTCCATTTCAAGAGATTTAAAAACAACCCAAAACCAACCCACAAAACCTGCACACCCCCAGTGCTTTGGAACAGAACTTTCAGCCTGAGAATGAGCTCACATGCCAATGGGTAGAGTTGGCTGGAGAAGTTGGTGACCAAAGGCAATCCTTTTAGTGATAGATATCAAGTCTGATGCTTTGACTCTTGCTGGGCACTGTCTTGCTTTACAAATAGCCATGTTCACTTCAGTGAGTCTTCTTATGGAGCACTGCCCTAGTCAGCTCCACTGACATGAGAATCCCACCTTTTATTAGATAAATGACAAACTCCTTGGGGAACATGCAGATCTGTGTTGGATGTGCTGAAGAGCTGGAGCAGAAGATGGATAGGGACAGAAAAATACAGCCTGTCCTCTTCCTCCTGATTGTTTCTTTTCTTACACAATTATCCTTTGCTGCAATCAAAAGGATGGATGAGAGCATAAGTCAGCACCTTTTGAAAAACATGTTAATGAGCTTGTAGATTACTTTCTCATTTTTTCTGTACTTCTAGCCATTTTGCAATGTAACACGTACAGAGCAGATGAGCTCATATAAATCTTTG
Organism: Dromas ardeola; assembly: GCA_013398915.1. Lineage (NCBI taxonomy): Eukaryota > Metazoa > Chordata > Aves > Charadriiformes > Dromadidae > Dromas > Dromas ardeola. Next base: position 90,592 of record VYZM01000256.1, on the reverse strand, counting down.
TTACAGCAGGCCTGCGTTTTCAGCTAAGGCCTCTGTTTTTTATTTGTTGTATTTTTTAAAGCGCAAGATCATAGGTAGCTGGAAGAAGTTTTTTGAACACTCATTTTCTAAAGAGCTGATCAAGTGGCCAGGCCATTAGTGGATGTTTTTGGAAACTGCTTTGTCTTTATAGTGGTATGTAGGGAATTATGATATATTGTTTGTTAACACTGTTGGTTTGCAGGTTTTTGTTGTTCTCTGTTACGGAAGTATCTGTATGAGAGAGCAAAGGAATATTACGTTACCCTAGTGTGACCAGCCAAAGCCAAGGAAGAATGTATGATCAACCATCAAAATATTTTGCCAACAAGTAATTTAATAGTCTCACATAGCCCAAGAACAGATCGCAATGAACGAATACCTTACAAGAGGTGAGGAAGGCAAACAGGAAAAAAAATTACCTACCTCATGCTGCTGATTTATTTGGAGCAATAATTTTGCCGGCCTTAGCTTAGATGGCAGTCACTGGAATAAACCCTTCATTCCTAAGCAGGGTTCTGTTTTAAAGGAAATCGCAGAAATTTTTGAAGGCTTGGAGATATATTTATTTGATTTTCATGTCAGCGTGCTGGATGAAAGATAAGGTAAGTGAAACACTGGTTAATGCCAAAAGAAAATAAAAATATCAACCAAATAAACATTTGCAAAATTCACAGCAGGAATACATGATTCCACCACAGAGAGATGAATGTGTGATCTGTTGAGGTAACGGTTGTTCCTGTCTGTACTGATATATTTTGGATCAGATTTTGATCCTAATGAGTTGTACTTAATACCATGAGTCTCTGGCCTAAACTGATGTCTCTTAATGTCAGTGGAAAGCCTTCCAGGAAAGAGCCAGTGGGTTTTGGATTAACATTTTCTTTACAGACAGTTTATTTCAGTGGCACCACTTAACAGAACAAGCTCTCAATTCATGTCTGCAAGTACACAAGACTAAAGCTGGCTGTTCTCTTGATTTGTTTCAGCAGACACAGAGCCTGAACAGGACTTTCCACCAAGTTATATTCTGAAGCATCGGCTGTTTGAACGTCCCTTTTCCAAGTGAGTAAATCCTTTTGATCCTGAGGTCGTCCTCTCAGCTGTAAAGTGGCTCAAAGTGTAGTCAGTACTTTCAGAGTGTTATGAATGCTGGAGATACTAAATAGGTTCCTGTGATTCATGGGCTAGGGGTTTTGTTGTAGTTGTCTTTATGGTTAGTCTGCTCACAGTCCAAAGGCTTTCAGAGTAGTTATAACTTTGGTGCAGTGTCCTGAATGAAATTGTCTGGGATGTGAAAATAGCCAACTTTATTTGAAGTGGATTTTTTCCACTTAAATGATGACAGTACTATCGTGAAGCTACTGCATCGCTTATTAGCCATGATTGAATAGTATCCATCATGTTCAAATTTTGTCCTTCTCTCCTCAGTGAAGCTTGACAATTCCTGTGAACTGGTATAATAATATTTTTATTCCACCATTAATATTTAATAGTGTAAGTGAGAAATGAACACTTTATGGACTGTCCACAACCTCTCTGGATTTTGTATTGGAGACTTTAAATTGTTCTCTGGAGACAGAAGAGTTTATGTGCTCTCAGGCTGACCATAGTAAATAGATGAAGAACATTATGGAACAGGTTTGCCTTGTGCTTCTTGTAGGGTGAGTGAAATGCAATAGGTCAGCTGGTCTTTTAAACAGAACTCTCTCAGGATGACTAACCAGACCTCAGGAGTTACTACTTCCTTTTGTTGCCTGTGTTAACCTAGCATTATCATATTATTTGCTTTACATCTAAAATGTATTATTCAAAATAGCAGAACCTATATTTAGGAGTAAAATTAGTTTAGATTTTGATTTTCTGATATTTGATCTGCATGGGAGAGAAACTGTGCTTTGCCTTGCTTCGAAGACTCTCAAGAAAAAGGGGTGCTGCATATGTTTCCAAGGGAGAAATGAAGAGGAAAGGCAGTGCCTTTTCAGCTGCCTCCCAATGGACTTGGGAAAAGGCTTTTCTTTCTTGCCTGGCTCCCCTTCCCTTCCCCCAGCCCTCAGAAGAAGAAGGTGGGGGGCAGGAGAAGGGAGGAAAATTGCTGAGATGCAATGCCTGTGGGATCTGGAAAGGTGAACAAGCTCATGTGGGAACCAAGGCAGCCCTGAGGCAATTAGTGGGTGATGCAGGGCAGCAAGACAGCCCTGGGAAAAATGACACTTGTAAATGCTGTTGCTTTTCACTTTGTTGCAGTATGGGGACTGTTGTCCAAAGCTGCATACTGTTGCTCAAGTTATCTTGCATAATCAGTCACTCGTGTGAGTATTCAAATTGGGGCAGAGGAGAGAAATAGGGTGTGTGTGCACTGGGGTAACGGAAGAAGGGAAAGGGGAGGAACATGTGCAAGATTATATTTTAAAAAGGAGTGCTGTCAGTAATGCAAATTCAAAAGACACATTTTCATGTAGGCATATCAGAGTGAAAGGTAAATGATTCGTGGCTCTGTCAATGGGCTAGGTGTAACCTCCTCCATTGGCATTTAGAGTTTGCTCTTCAATACTGCTTTTCACCACAGGAAAGTTTTGGGAAGTGTGTATAGTATGGGTTTATCTATTAATTTATTTTTAAAAGGAATCTATAAAATAAAAAGAGATACCCTTATTGCTATGAAAGGACTTTTAAAATTAATTTTGTGTTCTTGAACAGATATGCTAAACCACCAGAAAATTTTTTGGTACTATTATCCTCTCATTATTAAAGAGGAGCAATGTATTTAGTAAATTTGTAAGACACCCTGCCCTTCTGTCTTTTGTTTGGTTTTTTTTTGTTTGTTTGTTTTGTGGTTTTTGTTTGGGTTTTGTTTTACTTTAAGTGTGTGTGTGTTTTTTTTTTTTTTTGTTTTCCAGAAACTTTCAAAGGAGGGTGAAATCAGGGCCTCGACTAGTTTCTCTAAAAATTTCTCATTCTGTATTAGAATGAGTCATAACCTGTCTGTGCTAAATTTCAGACTAATATTTATATAAGGTGACTATCTACAGCAGATGTGATTCTGTATTGATAACTACAATGTGCCTTACCGTGCTGTGATGTTATTCAATAGGAGACATAAACTGGATGAGTACCATAAATATTTGAAAATTACACAGGAAAAAAAATATTAAAAGGTCGGACTGTGGAATAGGTCTTTGAGTTCACTAGCTCTGATCCAGCTTACATCGCTGCAAACATTATTTTTTTTTTTTGTGGGAACAAAACTGCTCCATTTTGAAACTTTCTCGTTTTCCATAGAGATCACAAATCAAATCTAATTATTCCTCATGGGTTAGGTCTAACTTCTTTTAGAGCCCATTTATTCTCCTTGCAGTATTGCATAGCACATTCAGATAAATGCAAGCTACTGCTCATGCCTGGGGTGTTGACACGCTGTTACAGAGGTACCTGTAAGGTACTCTCACACCTGGTATAATATTTTGCCAGTGCCATGATCATGCTGGTTCACTGTAGGAAACAGATGCTTTTATAGTCCAATCTTACTTGCTCTGGGTTTTAAAAAAATAATAATAAAAAAATATTAGTAATGATTCTTTAAACAGTTTAAAATATAAAGGGCTTGGTTAAGTAAGGGAAAACCTTCTAAACAGTAAGTATAGATCTCAAAGTATTGATTAAGTTTTTAGGTAGTTATATTGCAGAAAGGATGGCTCTGGAACCTCCCCCAAGAGCTTATAAATGAACAAAATTACCAAAAAATGAAACCCAGAGCAGAAAGGCAGAAAGCAATAAAAGTCATTATTCTGAGATAAAAACTTTTTAGTTTTTGAAAAAATTACGCCATACAAGAATGTAAGTCTTATAAAATTTCAGTGTCCTTTCAATTTGACTTAGTCTCAAAATAAATACTGAACAGAATACTCCCTGTGAGTAGCTGTATGGTCTGTGATCAGCAAGATTATGTTCATTTCCTCGTAACTCTTTCTGTGTTTTACAGTAAAACATGCCAGGGGCTGGATATATAAGTGGGGATCAGTTTTGCTTTTCTAAAGGAGATGGTACTGATTGTACACATTTTACCCTCTCCTCATATCTGCTTAAAGGTAAACAGTGAAGACTCCAAGATGTTCAAAGGGCAGCAGTGACATGTTAGACCATATAACATTTGGATAAGTAATCATAGTACTGTTTGCACTTCAATTAGATTAACAGCTGAACTTGCAAATCATGTTTCTGGAGGGTGTTTTTGGAAAACTAACTAATTGGCAGTTGTCTGAAGTAAATTGCTTGATATTGGTCAACGGTAAATTGTGATCATGTTAATTTAATTGCAGTTCTGTCAATGGTATAATTAACGGTGCTATCAAAGCAGCGAATCGTTTCATTGGAAAAAGGCAGCAGTATGATATTAAATTCCCAGTTGCCATAACACAGAATGTGATTCTGCATAATAATAATGTTGGCTCTGCTTACTGCGAACAAGAGCCATTGTTTTCCATGGAAATAGTAGTAACCAGATGCAACGGTGTTCTGCATTATTACAAGTAATGCAAGCATATTGCCCCATAAAGACTTCCGTCACTCTAAGAAAGTTATCTTCCTAGCTTCTGGGAAAAGATGTGACCAGGAGCTGTGTTTTATTGTCTATTATGATTGACAGAGATACTGCTATGGACATTGCCTGGGAATGATGGAGTTTTGCTGCATAATACACACAGGAGCAGATGCTGGGAGAGGACTCACAAAATCCCTTTATTATCTCTTTTCCATATTTGTATTTTCTGTTCTCACTTTTGGGAGTCATTTATAGGGGCTAATATGACATGGACTCTGTCCCACATGCATCACCTTTTCTTCAGATGACTTTCTCAGTCATGAAGTGGCCCTCTCCTTTCCTTCTACCCTCGATACATGCTAATGCCTGCCTCCCTTTATCAAAGGCATGTCTTGCCATCACCTGAACCTAGGGGCTTTTGAGATTACTGGTTTGGTTTTGTCCTGGTTGAGTGGGAATAGAATTGTGGGCTTTTATTTCTCTCTCAGTTTGTCTGTGCAGTTGTAGAGCAGCATAACTGAGAAACTGCCCTAAGGGATAGTCTCTGGCATCTCCTGGGTTCATCGTATGCTGCTAGAGCAGCAAAAAACTGCTGTAAAGATTGGCTAAGAAGGCAACTTA
>VYZM01000256.1:5568-85072 GCA_013398915.1 Dromas ardeola | reverse complement strand
TTACCTGAGCAGTGCTATGTTCTGGCTGGCCAGTGCTATGCTTCATGTCCAAAGATTGCAATTTGAGAAGACGACACTTCTTGTAGAATCAAGCTATTCTGTTGAATGTTCACAACTATTTTTTATAATGGACTTACCTACTCATTGTCCCCCTCCCCTTCCAATTGTTTTGTATTGGTTCCAATAATAAGCACTTAAAAGTGAACTAAGGTGTTGTAGGAGGCAGGACTGTTAACCTCTTATTCTTAGACATGATGTCCTGTTCTTTCCACATACCCACAGACACTGACATATGTAAGTGCTTACAGATAACTAAGACTTTCTAAATTTGTCTATTTAAAAAAAAAAAAATTCTAGTGTTTTCTCAATTCTGTTTGTAATATGATGAAATAAAAACGAGGTATATCTAAAACTAAATTCCCTTCTCCAACATCTGGTATGCTGCAGTCAACAGGCTGGCATTGTAAAAGCAATGCAAGAAGCTATTGTCAGGTACTTTTAAAGGCCAGTTTCAGAGCTGGCTACTCTAAGAGGCCAGGCTCTGCAAACCTACTTGAAGCAGGTTTCCAATACTTCTGGGTGGAAAATGGTAGTAGATATTACAGGTTTTTTCTAATTACTAAAAGCTCTTAAAGTATGTTAAGGGAGTATATTTGAAAAATAATAAATTAGTGCTAATAAAATCCAGAGAAAACCTTTGTAGCTGTAACTTGTATTTCAGGTTTATTTCATTAGAAAGTTAAAGATTTGCAAAGCTAACACTTATGAAAAAGCAGAGTGTTTTTTTTTTTTTTTTTTTACTGATCAAACCAAACAACCAGATTTAATATTGCAGGGGAGGAACAACATTCAGGCAAAATGTTCATATTTGAACCTTGAAGAACTTCAAGATATAAAAATGCAATACCTAATATTTTCCTTTTATGTTCTGTATGCCGTGAATTCATTTGAAGAACTGATCACTGAAGGAGATTTGCACCTTTATAAACTAAAGAGGTAGTATTTCCTATTTGGAAAGCAAAATGGAAGCCTGAGCAGACATTGATACTAATGATTTGAAAGAAAACTGAGTTTGGGAAATATTGGTATCACCTAGCTAAAGTAACAGCACAGAAACTGGATTGCCTTTGGTAAGACTCCTGATACTTGAAAAATAAGGCCATACAAATGTATTTGAGGAGGAGCGGAGTGCATTTGTACTGGTATGGGTTCTTATCAATTACCTTTTATCCCAATATAAAGCTCAGGAAGAATATGAACGTTTATGTTTCCCTTAAAACATAACTAGAGCAACTGCATTTCTTAATAAGAAGCATTCATGTTGATCTCTTTCCTAAATAAATTCTTGATTTACACAAAAGAAATACTGTTGATGGGGGGAAAAAAGCAAGCTGCTTTGGAGTATTTTAACACAAATGGTAACAGTTAAGAGCAATTTGAGAGTCACAAATGAATTGAAGATAAAAAATAATCAGCACAGATTTTGCATGTAGTAACTTTATAGTTGCAAGCAGCAAGATTTAAATAACTGAAAGATTTCTATTCTCTAGAAAGATTTTTATATTAACTCACTTTCACTTGCCTCTTATCTCACTCTTTCGCCTCCAAACAGATGTTAATTTAGTTTATCTTTAAATTGTCTCTCAATTGCATGTTGTGGATTTGTACAAAGTACACTGTTTTCTATCACTGTCTATTGCCATGCTCTTTATGTATCTATCCCTCTATAAACTGGTAAATGTCCATGGGAATTTCTACCAGTAGGAAATTTCCAATCTCACATGGTTCGCAGTTAACAATTGAGCATATGAGAACTTATAATTCTTTTCTTGCATCTCGTTTAGGTAATTTCAGCTAGTTTTTTAGCCAGATTATTAATTTTCAGTCTACTAAATTCACTAATGATAAGTGACAAAACATTCTGTGTTTTAATTTTTGGTGATTTTTACATAGCTCTTGTGCTAACAAAAAAATTAAGATGTCTGATCTGTTCATTACTTTCTATGCCTTTTCCTTTGTAGTCTTCTCTGCATCATTTTTTTCTCCATATTTCTAAAAATTGGACAATCCCTTTCTTTTCAATGTTTTTGCTTCTGCTATGCACTTTTGAAGTAGATGTTGACAAAGAAACATCAGATCCAGAGTAGGAGGCCTGGATAAGAGGATTTATTAGAACTGAAGAAAATGTTGATGAGGGAGTCAAGCTGCACCTGCATAGAGCACACATGATACCAATTCACAGAAGCAATAAAATGGAAATTAAGATTCATATCTCTAAAATTCATAATCTCTATCTCCCTAACTACACATATGTGCTTCACCATTCCTACCATTACAGCTTCTGCACCCTAGAAACCACATGTTGCACTTTGGATGACTCCGAATTTCACATTGTGGGGAAAGAAGCTTGAAATATTCAGGGAAAGCTAAAACATTTCCCGTGGCTGAGAAAATGTTCGTAAGGACTGCAAATGCATAAAGTGTATTCTGGTGTGTAATAGGAAGTGGTTGGAAATCTTTTTGGGATGATCTTAAGTTTTCACAGCTTGTAAATATTTCACAATTCAGACAGCTGCAAAAAGCTGAGCACTGTAAGAAGATCTCTGCAGTCTGCACTTCAAGTGATGAGATAGTAACACTCCTTTCAGAAGGAAATGGGTAGCTTCCAGGTAACAAAGTTTGTGTTGGTGTCAATGTAGGAGGGGTTGCTGGTGGGGGAGAAGGCAGGAAGGGAAAAAGAGACAAGGAAGGACTTGTTCAGTCTTTGGCCTGACATCTCTGTGAACAATTATTTCCATGGTGAACTTTGAGATCTATCTTCTATATGAGTGATGTGAATTTACTGCTTGTGATACTGTAAATTACAAATCTCGGTTTATAATTCGTAAACTCTCTTCTGACATTCAACAGCAAAAGTGTCACTGACTGGGTAGCTTTTTGCAAATTAGCTTACTCTTTCATAACAAAAAATAAAGAAGTGTAAATCTCCACTACAGCATATAGTTTAGATCGATATCAGATTACCACAGCATTTTTTTTCCACTGAAGCTCAGAATTATTCTAGATTAATGTTATACTTGAGTGCAAAATAACATTATTGTGCTTTGATGGCATTCTGATCTAACATAAATATCTGACATAGCTGTAGGCCAGGAGAGGTTTAAGCCAATATATTCCACTATATGCTACACATTGAAAGCACACATACCTTAGTTTAAACAACTCTATTCTTTTTTCTTTTCAAATCAATAGCTATTGCTTATTTTTAGACAGAATATTGGACACTTATATAACTCCGTTCTGTGCATTCAATTCTCAAACACAGTATTTGCATTGAGCTTTTTGTTATAGTAATCATGTATACATCAGGAAAGACACAGTTATGTGTTATACAACAGCTTTAGAACATTTTTCCAAAAAGATGCTTTCTTTCCTAGACACTGCATCGGATTTCTTTCTGATCTTTTTAGCGGAGACTGAGTCTGATTTCATTCAAAGCAACCAAAGCACATCTAAGAGTGTTGGGAAATAGGTCTGAAATAAAATGCATGTTGTTGTCATGACAACTAAAATGCTAAAAAGGATGCAGAGAATGATTATTAAATAAGATGTTGCATCAAGTTGTTATGGCAACTCTACAGTAATACGAAAAAGGTGACTCTTTTCAGAACAATACTGTGTGAAAAGTTTTCCTCGTTATGGTATTTTTACAATGATGTGCCTTGATAAAGAGGAAAAAAGAAGAGTGGAGAACTCAGTACAAAAGGAGATCAGGATTCAGCTATCTACCTCGGTGTATTTACTTTTAAGTACTATGACGTTCCATGGAGAGTATCTCTGCTTGGGTCAGAACACAGAAAACACCAGAATATATCCCAGCGCTCCTTCCCAATGTTATAGTCCTATAATTGAAGGCCACATTTCGCAAAGTGATAAGCCTTCATGGCCCTCATTTACCCTCAATGGGCTACATGAAGCCTCAGCAGCATTAAGAATGGACTGTGAAACGCTAACACAGAAATGGGGATAGGGAAAAGGTTAATGCTAAAAAGTCTAAAAAGTAGTATTAAAAGGCTTCAGTTTTGTGAAAGAGGTTATTTTTCAGCAAACAGGGTGATTTCCTTGTTTGTTTAGCTTAGGACTCCCTAATAAATGAGTATTTGCTAATAAAATCATTAAATGGATTGCATAAATGTATTTTGGGAAGCCAGGAAGCTGCTTAAGCAGCAATTGCAGTGGAAGGAAGTATCTGGGCTCTGTGCCACAGCTTGTGGTATGAACAGTACTAAAAGCTGCCTTGCCCATCACAAAAGAAATAAGGTATCATGCTCAGGGAAGCCAAAATACCCCCTGTGCTGTTTTCTCTTGTGTGCGGTGCACAGCTGGCTCCATCCTACAGGTCACTGTGGTTTGTTCTTCCTGGTTATCAGCCCCGTTCTGGGGGATGTTTGCAGGGCGCCAGGAAGGCTTTCTTTCCCAGCAGTGCTCCCTTCCTGGAGTGCAGGAAAGAGGAATGAGCGGGGATTGTATGGAAAGCCATGGTCACAAGAGTGAATATGGGCTTTGTGCTTAGGAGCTGGTCGCTTCCTCGGCCCTTTGGGTTCTACCGCAGCAGGATGTGAGGCAAGGCTGATAGATATTTTTATCCAAGCATTTTCTCCCCATGAAAAAGTGTTTTTCCAGTTAAATAATTTTTTTGGTATCTTTTTGCTTGAAAAATAACTGCTGTGTGTGAAGATATGCTTTTTTTAAAATATATAGGATTTTAAAGTAATACAAAGCAAAACTGTTGTAACTCTAAACTAAAGAATGTTGGCATGGATGTTCCATTGCTGTGCCTTCTGACACTTAAAGTTTACTTCCTCTTAGAGTCTGGCTTCTTTAAAGGTTGAGCTCCCAAGCTGGACTTAGTTTTGTGAACAGTTTCAACCACAGTTCTCTTCTGTAACGTCGATCCTTTTGGTATTAGTTTGAAGGATATAACGCATCCAGAGGTGAAGGAGAATTTGAGCTTGAGGCACTAAGAAGAACCACAAGTAGTGGGAGATACCAGACTTTGAATCAGAATAATTTTTTCAGAGTTATTACTAAAAATATGACACTTCTGTGGGAGATGGAGAGCATGTTTTGAAGCCTGACCATAGGCCTGCACAGAACTGGGCTACATTGTGATTTGGCAGATTTAAAAGCAGTTGTTGCATACTTGCATTGAAAATACACGTGAACCATGGCCTGAGGTCAGTTGTTAGTACTTCTCCTTGGGATTGTGATGGCAGAGAACAAGGCTAGCTATGACAACTTCTGCTTTGGAAGCTTTTTTGTACTTTACTCTATTTCAAAATTCAGAGAACAGTGAGTTTTTAGTAGAAACTGTGACTGCAGGCACACATTTTTTAATCTTCATGTTATTTTCTACTGTGTTTGTACCAAACGTATGGACTGAGTTGACTTTACTGATAGAGTTGGGAAAAAAAGAGTTCTGATAGAAGCTGGCTTCCAGGCTGGATATGCGGTGGTCGTGGTGAGGAACCATGTGAAGTAGGACAGAAGAAAGGAGCTCATGCCTAAATAAACTGCATTTTTTTTTTCCTCTCACATAGGGGCTGTAAAATCAAAGCCAGCAGAGCTCTTCCAAGCAGAGTCTTGTTAAAGAGCTCTGAAGCCCTTTACCCAGCTTCTGCAGCCTCAGCTGTTCTCATTACTACAAGTTCTTGTTTTATCTCACAAGACTAAATTAAACAGTTTTTCTAGCCCAGAGAAAATTAATTTGAATCACTTCCCTGCCTCTAATAGGCTGTCCCACTGGCATAAACAGAGGTCCTGAAAGCATGAAGAGATGTCCAAGCCACCTGTGCACAGCAGGCCCTTTTCCCTCATGGCTAGTAATAGCTAATGAAAAGGATGTGGGTTCACCACTAATCAAATTAATATATTTCTCTGAGGGAAGGACCAATTACATACTTCTGTATAGTATCTATAGCTTGGCTAATTCTCAAGGCACAACTTAATGATACAAATAAAATCGGCCAGTTACTGCTATTCTTCTGATTTCATATTCGTGCATAAAACCAGGTGGTAAGAGAGTTGCATCTAACACCATTTCTTCTGAATGCATGTGTTGTCAGTTAGTGGTATTATTTCACCATGCCACCTGCTCTCAGGAGGACATGGAGACTACTGGCATCCTGCTGATTTCCAGGCAGTTTTGAAATACAAATGTGAGTGCAGAGTGCTCTGAAGACTCAGAATGCAAACGATAACATCTATTTAAATAAAAGTGGAAAAGGAAGATGTGCTAGGGAAAGATTATGAAAAGAAGAAAGTATAATACACTTTAGAACAGGCCAGACAGAGGTTGGTGTCTCATTACTAGACTCTTACTAAGTGGTCCAACAAAGCTGCCAAGAAGACATCTGATTAAGAAAAAGCATCTAGATAATAGTATTCTTCTGAATTTCTTCCTGCTTTTTTTTCTCCTCTAACTGAAAAAAGAGTCCTGGAGGAGTGCTGGGCTCAGGCTACATGTTAGCTTTGGTCTTCTCTGCCCTTTGCAAAATACGATCTGTTTATACTTCCGTTAGCTGTGCCTGCATTCACGAGTGCCTGTTCTCATGAAAGACTCTTTACAGTGATAAGAAGTGGTGGGTGTAAAGCTTTCTCCATTGTGTGAGCATGGCAAGAGTTTTCTGTAAGAACATCCAACTTGGCTCTTCTGTGATAATTTGCACAATGACTTTCTTCTGAACAGAATGCATCTGAGAAGCATGACTGGATGTTTAACATCTTTCCAAATTTAAATTTTTCAGTCCTATAGGAACAGACTAGGTGGATTTTCTGGCTGTGATGAAACCCATACAGCCAACCCCAGACTCTTGATGGGCTGCTAGCAGCCACTGTAGGTGAATGCACAAGGCATCTCTACTGTGGACTGATCCCACTTCGTCACTTCTGGAAAGAAACACCAAATAGATTTTTGCAGTAGTAAAGCTTCAAGACATTCTTGTGCACAATATGCACATTTTTCTTATCTTTTTAATATAGAGGTGTCTATAAAGTATGGTGCTTATGCTCTAGTCTGAGGGAAAGGAGCAAGGATGTGGTGAGGAAAACAAACAGTGGAAGGTTAGAGAGGCAGTGAGATAAAAACTCAGTCATTTCATCCTACAGTAGCTTTGTTGTGTCTCCTAACTACTGCAATCAGGAATATATCATGATTTCTGCAAGCACCTGGGGCAGTCACTGGGTGTAAAGAAAGATGGAAGGGAAAGGAAAAATTATTTTTGCATTTGATAATTTGAAAGCTTTCTCCATGTTCATTTTATTCTGATGCAGAAAGGTGCAGCTGGTGAACTGTTCACTGAAGCACAGCAGAAAAATGAGTACTGCAGGAATCTGAGGGGATGCTGCAGAGTTTTGGTGCAGTGATTTGCAAAATAGATGGGACACTGGAAATAAATTTTTGGTCTAGCTGGAATTCTGAAATCTCCATGGTATGGTAATGCAGTTTGTTCATAGCCTGATAAATAAAGACCATTGCTAATATGTGGATTTATTTGATCATGACTCATCTAGACGGATGAGTCAAGGGACAGCAATGGGGAAGTGTCAGCTGTTCTCGTTCTTCTCAATAGCTTCACTTTCAGGTTGCTGAAAAGGTGTTTGATTGCAGCTGGATATTTTTCCTCTTGGATTGTTTAATGATACTGCTTTTGCTTCAATTGGGATTGGCAACAATAGTCCTTTAAAAGTGTTTTCCATTTTCCTCTGAGTGCTTCTTACTATATAGGGCTTGATAAAGCAGGAAATAGTGGGGACAGGGATGAGGTTCTTTTTGGGCTTTTTTTGTTTTGTTTTGTTTTGGAAATGTCTGTATTCACTGTACAGTCTCTCCATTGTATTGTCATTTTTCTGAAGGTTTTATTTTATCTCTTCTTGCAGGAAAAATGAGAAAAAAAGCTCAGTCTCAGGGGAATAATCAGAGGCAATGGTTACTAAAATAACCATAAAAAAATATTATTTTTCTCTTGTTAACAATTAATCTATTGAATCTTGACCTGTATTTCTATAAAGATCACCTAGGGTGTAAAACACTGTTTCCTTTCTGGGTTCTTCTACAGCCTTATAAAGGGTCTGTTATTGTAATTTACTTTAAAACAACTGTACTTTTGCGTATTCCGCTGTGGCCACTGTCCTGTGGCCTGAAGGCACAGAATGAGGACTCGAGTATGTCTGCAGCATGGCATTAACTGCAGATGAAACCAGGTAGCTTTGACCTAGCTGATCTGGGTACCAAAAGTAGCTCAGCTGTGACAACCTATATCTTGGCATGGGATGACGCTCTCTTCTGAACTTCCTTTCTGTGGTTGCTTTGGATCTCCAAGCAGAGTAGAGAGACAAAAATGTGATGGCAATACTTGTTGCCTAATGTGGCAATATTAGGCAATGCCCTAATATTGATCTGAAGGGACTGTGACTTCAAAACAAGATGCATTATGTTCTATGCTCTGAAGAGTAAACGTGAGCAAAATAATTCACTTTACCTCATGTAATATGAAGTTATCATTGCCATTCTAGTTTTTCCCATTTTTTTTTTAACCTGTAAAGCAAGAATAACTCAGCGTCTAACTGTCAGCATAAATTGTCATCCGATTGTGCTAATTCTCTTGTCTCTTAAAAGAATCTTAGGGTTATGCAAGGAAGAGAAATCTTAATTGGTGAGTTTCTCATAAGAGATGCCTAAATACAAAGCTAGACAGTCTGTCTTCTGCCTGGAAAGTGATGTTAAGTAATAATTAGTGTATTACTCTTTCTGTCCTCAAAAAAAAAAAACCCTATTTCAATTTCAAGTTAATATTACTTATGCTTTCATAAAATGCACTTAAAAATAGATGTTTTAAACCGGAATACTAAGCAGTGACAATGGTAAATCTTGGAGCAACTCAAAGGTGGCAAGATAATTCATTGAATATCACACCGGTCAGAATAAAGAGAAGCAAGTTTTCTTCCCATTCTGGTACTGATCTACTTTGTGATATGGTACAGATCATGTATATTTGAGGCTTGAATTTCTGAACTGTACCATGGGCATAACTGTGCTTTTCTGTCTTGTAAAAAAACCTCCAAGACTGGAACTGTATTAAAAAACCTATTTTTGACATATGCTAAAAGGAATGGAAGTCCAGAACTGACCAGTTTCTGGTGAATTAATATTTAGTCCAAACAGACTTTGCAAGGTCTCGGAGATGTGGTGGACTGTCTTGCAATCTGTGTTTTCACATATTGGTATGTGTAGCAAATGAAGAAGTTGAACAGCCAGCAGATAGTGTTAACTTTGAAGCAATTAGCATTTAAATAGCCTTTCACTGACACAGGTTAAATCTTGAATACAAACTTGCTATTATTGGACTTCAAGTATCAAACATATTGTGGCTCAGGAAAAAGCCTCGGTGCTAAGAAAGGTAGAGGTGTCCCAAAGAAAAGCTGTGTGCTTGCCTGCATTCACACCCACACATACACAGCCTTTATTTTGAGCTGCTGTTAGGGTATTTCTAAGTAATTCAAAATGTCAAATGCATGATTTCTAAATGTCAGGACTTGTGCAGCTCCCTAGGGCAGTGCCTCTGAAAATGCTATTAAGGATAATAGAGGACAAAGATTAGCATAACCAGAATTTCTACTGCAAATTCTCAGTGACAAATTTTGACAAGACTAGTTTGATTACATGCAAAGAGACTAAGGAGTGTAAGCTTCCATAAAAGGGGACTTCTGCAATTTGTATTCTGTTGGTTATTTTTTCATTTTTAGCTAACTGAACAATAATATCTATGTTAAACCCAACTGAAACTGTCAAGTAAATTTTAAATGGGCTGATAGGGTGACATTGTATCCCTTTGCAGCATCCCAGATGGCTAACCTACTCCGGCAAAGAACACGTCTTCTAACACTGTCATGCTGTGAAGACAACTTTCAAAAGTACTGTCTCTATGGAGTATCAGTCTTTTGTATTATTAATTTACGTATGACTTTTGGCCGAAGTAAAGAGCTTTGCTACTACAGCATCTGATTTTAGCTCAGAGAGAGCAGTGGAGACTCATTAGACCTTCCCAGGGTACTCTGAGTCTGTACATACAGAGTTTAGGGTAGGCTGCTAGGCTTGAGAAGCTTGGTACAGGTCCAGGACACAATCATGGTTTCTAAAAAGGCATCAGAAATTCTCACTGTGGAGGAAGAATCTTAAAGAAATCTTTATGGATTCAGTGACTGATCCATGCATAACTAGATTTTTACAGCGTGCGTGGCATGCGGATACTTGTAGTCCTTTGAATAAAGGTTGTAGATCCTGTTTTTTGGCTAAGTCTCAACCTTAGGACTGCAGCGTTCCAATGGGCAGAGACACCTGGCTGAAGGTTAGTGAGCTAATTCTGAAGTGTTAGATAGAGAACGCAAGCACTGTCCCTGTTCTCAAGCCCCGCAATGCCTGTTATAGTATGTACATTATGTATTTCTAATCACAGAAAAATCTAATAATTCAACGTGAAACTTTTATAGGTGTATGCTAAAGTTGCAGAAACATGTCTCGTACTGAGGCCTTATATTGAAGTATTTAGTAACAGCAACATGTCCAGGAATGCTGTAACTAACTGTAGGAGGATTGTTAGGAGTTTTTTTTGAAAGCTTATTTATAGTATTAAAAAATTATTCACTTTAGTCCATTTATAATGTTTCCTGGATGCAGTAAATGTTTACCTTACTGAGAAACTGTAGACTATTCTCTTTGAAAGTGGCCTGGATACTATAAGCACCTACCTATTGGTTTTTCGTATGGGAACCCCAGGGTTCAACTTTAACTTTTTAATGCTTTCTAAGATTTATAAGGAATGTCCCACCTATTGCATTCGGAATACCTTCAGAAAACTTCCGTTAAACAGCTGTTGCACAGTGTCTGTTCTGGGTCTTTTCCCCAGAGATGTTCCCAATTTTTTTGGCACTGGTTGATACTTTCAGCATATGATACACTGTTATGGAGTGTGTGCTTGTATAAAATGCAGGAATATCTTCCTTGCTACTTTTTCCTTTTCTAGCTGGAAAATGACATGGCTAAATTGCTACTGAATAAAAACGTGGTTTATAATGGCATAATTTTGGGCTAGACAGCTGGGGTTTTTCAATTCCGGACATAGGTGTTCATGTCTAGCTCTGGAGGAGCTTGCTGTATGGCCATCTTGCCTTGCTTGAAGCAGAAATGAATGAGGTCCATAAAACTTTTTCTTAAGCTTCAAGCTTATCTCACCTTTCATCCTTTCTCTCTTTTCCTCTCCTCTGCTGTAGTTTTATTTTCCAGTTTCCTGCAAGATATTGCTTTATATGTTTTTTTTCTTTACAGGCTCAAAAGTGAGGAAGGATTTTGTATGTCTGTGTGCTTAGCTGGTCAGTGTGATATATCTTAAAAAGGGTCCTAAGTAACTTGACCTTAGAAAATCAAGACCTCCCCTCTCAAGTAGTTTGTAAAGAAGTATGATTCTAGCACTTATTCAATAAGGTTGCAAGCCCCATGGAAATCGGATAAAGACTGTGGTTGCTTATATAAATTTTGTGACCCAATACAGAAAAGGCCTGTTTCTGTTGGAGGGAAATAGGCAAATCCACTGAGTTCTCGAGGAAAGACTGCAGACTGGCCATCTAGGTGCTCACGGCCTAAGTGCCTTGCGGGGGGGCTGTAGCTGGGGTCTCCCATGAGTCACCACATCCTTTGGTTCCTCAGTGTGGACAAGGCTAGCAACTTAAGATAATCAATTGCATGTGGAAATGTAGTTTTTCCCACTTTCACTGATGAAGATGAGATCAGGTCTACTGATCTAGCATGGGTAACCTTCCCACAGAGTCAAGCAAAGTCTCATGAGGTTCCACTCTAAAACTATAGTAAGTCAGATGCTGCAACACCTGCTCACAGGTACAGAAATAGTTGGTCTGATATTCTCAAAGATTTTCTTGAACTAAAGACTTGTACTGTCCTTTCCAAGCATGTGTCTATTCTGGGAGAGTGTTTGTTATCTCACAGGTAGCATTAACGTGTCTCTAATTTCCTAGGCGCTCTCTGGAATGCCTTGCTCAAAGGGTCACCAAGGGAGGACAAGAATGTCTTCGTTGACTAAAGGAGTCTGGGTGGCCTTAAAGCTCACCTCTTGTTCATGCTTTCTTATTTTTTCCCTTTTCTTCTGTTTCTTTATGTTACTTTCTTTTTAGCTTCTCTTTGAGAAGCACCACATTTGACATAACTACTTGACAGAAGAGCTGCTTAGCTGAATTGTTTGAAGAACATACTTGGGTTTTCAACCTGTCTGACCACACATGCCCAGGCTCCCTAGAAAGGCCACCTGGTGTAGTTGTGAAATGAAGTCAACCAAGACAAGTTCCTACAGGTGGAGGATAGGTGAGACTCCCCTCTATGAAGTATGTCAAAGATGAGACATCAGAAAAAGTTTAAAAACTGTCCTGATATTGTAAAAATATTTTTCCCACAAACGTACATATATCTTCCATGTGTATATTCCCTTTTTAATTTCCTTAATCTATAGCAATCATGTTCGCTTTAGCAGGGATAGATCAAAAACCTCTGGCTGCTTTTTTTTCTTTTTTTGGTCCTTTTCTTTTATTCTATGTTCCTGTGATAAACACAGCCATGGGAAAATAAACACTAGACATCTCTGAGTAAATGTCATCCTAACTGAGAAGAGGTCAGGATATACATTTCTTAAAAGCGTTCACCAGCAATCTGCTGTCATGGATGTTTATTATTTCTACATTTGTGATGATCAGAATCTAGTGCTCCACTATCCCTTTTTTCCTGCCTATTTGTATTTTATAATCCCAGTAAGAAATTAAAAGCATGAAAATATATTAAAATGATATGGAAGTGATGAAAATTAGGTTAGCAGGGTGGTGTTCTGTTGGTTTTCTGTTGTTTGTGTTGTTTTGGTTTTTTGTTTTTTTTTTTTGAAACAGGATAGCAAAGTTTTGTCTCTTCAGTGTTAAAGAGCTGCACTTCATGTTTGTGGTGTTGGTAACACAACAGAAGAGGAGGAAAGTTCTGGTACTGAAGTCTAATAAGGGTAAAATAGGATTAGAACAGACAAAAGTGAGCTTAATTTTCTCATTTACAAAATGCGAGCATTTCATATTGCAGCATTATGCAATACATTAATTGGAAAGATAATTAATGTTGAATTACAATAGAAGTGCTATAAAACTACAAGGCACATATGACATCCACCGGCACATCAAATAATTTTTTTTTTTTTTTTCTCAGAATAGGCTAGCAATTAGAATGGGATGCCAAATGGATTTGTAATGAAGGGGGACATTAAATACAGTCTTACTCTACTTATTGTCACAGCAATTACCTAGACTTGTTTTCATTCTAATGGTGGCACTTCGCTATAAGTGCTAACACTTTGATCTGAATTTTGGCTAAAAGAACATTTTTGCCAGAGATCAGCACCTTCGTTCCTGCTCTTAACACCATACAGAGAAAGGCAATGTGTATTGTATGAGACTGATGTATGAATATTATTGGTATTATTAGTAGCACCATCAATGTATGGGGAAAAAAAAAAAAAAGGACAGCATGAGGTGCAGGGCGCAATTTCTTGAATACATCATGGAAATGAAGAGATACAGAATTTTATACCTGCAGTCAAATTTTAGGGTGATTACTTCAAGATCTTTCTGACATTAATATATTTTGTAACTTAAGTAATGGTAATGTAAATCCAAAACCAGATAGCAGTTAGCAGTTACCCCTTGAAAAATTTTAGGGTGTTTCTCCTTTTNTTTTTTTTTTTTTAGGAAAAAAGTGCTTTCAAACTAATTCTGTGTGTGTATGTATATACACACATACACACAATTATATATGTATAAAGACTCCTGTGAAAACACCCTTTATGCAGGCTGTAAAAGCACCCTGCTATGTGATTTTTATTTGAAGACTAATGGAAACTTTTGAAAAATAGTCAAAGTTGTAAAGGCTATTTTCTTTCAACAAGCCTGGCTGGCAGTATGTTATGGGACCCTAAGAGTTTTGAGAGATGGAAACATCGCTCATAAGCCTTGCCAAAAATATCATATAGTAGGAGATAGAGATGATATTTTGAAGTTAGTATCCTGAGAGTTTTGTATTCTTGTGAATAATATGAGCTCATTGGCAAAGTTTCATGGAGTTTTTTGTGGCCGTCTTCCTGTTCCAGTTTTTATAAGCCAGTAAAACTGTCTTCACTACCTATACAGTCATTGATGGTTATACAAGTGTTTTTTTTTTCTTTCCAATTAAAGAATGTATCACTTTACTTTGTAAGGAACCATACAAGATAGAGGAGAACACCACCTGAACAAACTATAATGACTTCACTGTCCAATCTCAATGCAAACAGAAGCAAAATGTTTCTATTTAGGGTAAGTTTATATGAGAGATGACCTTAGATATTATTGTTGTCAAATGAAATAGCACGGAAAAATAAATGGATTCTACTACATGTTTTCTGTTTCCTTTTCCTATTTATCAAAGTACAAATTTATTTGAATCATTTTTGCAGAACACCGTGCCGTGTCCTTTTCTCATTCTTCTGTCAGGTGTCTGGGCTTTTTACAGCTTGCTTTATTTCTTTTTTGTTCTAATCTTTCCACACATTCCACTCTGTCCTTTGTAAAATGTAATGGCATTGCAGTTTGCTGTTGATTATTACTTATCCAGAAAGCTGTTTATTTCTTCTTGGCACACTTTCAGAAAAGAAAAAAAAAAGTTCTTTTTCTGTTTGGCCACGACACTGTGTACTATGATTGTTAAACATCTGAATACTTGGATTTCCCCTTAGTTTCAGAATGAAAAGACTTCGGTTACTGGAAATATTTTACTTTTCCTTAGTAGAATCATATAGATACACAGCCATTTCTCTGCATTAATTTTGGTTATGATTATAGAGTTTAATTTTTGTAAGTAATATTTTCCCAAATACATAAATACATCAGACTGAATTAAGGCTTGCTCTTTTCTGAGTTTCCTTTGGGCTTTTTTATTTTTAACTAGATAAATACAAGCTGTTTCACATGTAATTAGACTCACAGGAATCCCTTTCTAGTGCTTATATGTTGAGAAGGCATCCACGTGTTTTGGTTATATTTTTAGGTGCTCCTTTTAACTTTCAAACTGACCATTATTCACCTTTTTTTTTCAAGGTCATTTACTGGAGGGCGGTTGTTTTTTTTTCTAGGTTTTTAGGCATCGAATATTTAGGACTGTTTAACCACCCTGCACAGTGCACACCTTGTTTGTGTATATGGACATGAGGTTGTCCAACCTTTTTATCATAGTAGAATGGATAATATATCAGCGAGGAGGCTTCTTCATCCAAAAATGTAATTGACCGCTGGTCAGCAGCATTGCTCTTCGGATCAGAACAGTCACCTCTTCTTTTGTAGAAATGACCGGGGAGCTCGTAAGATTCAGTGTTGACGATTGCAGGAAGCCTTCGAAAGCTTCACACACACATGCACACTTTGGCAGAAAACCTGCCCTCACTCTGTGCCTGTGAGGCCCGTCAGAGGATGATGGGCCATTGGGATTTCAGTTGCCATGCTCTGCCTTAGCTCATAGCTAAGCGAGCTGTGGAGTCTTTCATGGGTAGATCACCAATTTGAGTCCTGTCCAGTTCAAAACTGTTCACGTGTAGTGATGGGGCAGCCCTGGGGATGCTGTATGGCATGGGGACTTTCTCTTACTATGCGCATAGGTGCTGTATCAATCCCAAAGGGGTCTGATTTCCCCATGGGGGCTTCTGTTGAGGGTACCACAGCAGTAGCCAAGATCTGTGTGCTCTCTGGGGGTTACAGTGCTGTAAGCACCATGCACCTGTATTGAGAGCAAGCAGGAAACACCCCCAAAGTACAGCTGTAATTTTTTAAGCTTTGTGTAGTTGGTGTTTCATGGTATTTTAGAGTCTGACCCATAGTTTGTGAATTTCGAGGGTAGCAATCTGAGAGCTGCCAATAGAAAGAAACGCAGGAAAGGTTTAAGAGAAAGATGTGGTCTCTGAAGGAGACTTCTAGTAGCTGTTCTGGAGGGGAAGAAGTGAAGAAGAGAGAGAGGCTTTGAAGAAAAAGAATGGTTAAAGCTGGGGAGGGAAAAATCCACCTACCTCTTAGGAGCTGACCTCAGAGTGGAAGGAGGCTGGCAAAGGAGGAAAATCCCAGCAAACTGCCTTGTCCCTGGCAGCTGAGTGTTGAGGAGAGCCAATTTAAAGGCAAGCATTCATTTTGCAGTTGCCACAAGCGTGGGGGATGTTGCAGAGACAAGATGTTTTGTGTGGTTGGTCTAGTTGAGGTGGCTGTATATCTAAAGTTGTTGTTTTTTTTTTTTTTCCCCCTGCATCTGTGTGTGGCTTGATGTAATCAATAACAGTCAAATAATTGTCATTGCAGAGCTCTCCTGCTGACTTGTATGGCATACTCTCCCTATATTGATGTCTTGCATTTAAAGTAGAACGTAGCTTATTAAGTTTATACAATAATTTAATATGCACATATATGAGTTAAACAGGAAGAGAATCTGGCAATTTATATTGCTTTGATCCCATATCCAGTATAGATTTGAGGATGGCCAGAATTTCATCCTTTGGCGTTTTTTCCTGCCCACATCATCCCTGTCTATAAGTGTGCCAGGAAACAACAAACATTCTTGCTTATGTTGAGGCCTCCTTGTGAGATCCTTATGGTTTTATTTCTCCTGAAGACTGTTAATGCTGCTTCTTTTTTTTTTCTCCCCACATGGAATTTAATGGGATTAAAAAAAAAAGTGGAAAAAATGCTAGATATTAAGAAATACGCCTTTCTGTTGTTGAGGTAGGGTAAAAATGAGGAGCAAACCATTTGTATGCCATGGAAAAGATCCTGTGTGGCTCCTATCTAAGTTTTTGTGGAGGAACATGATTTGAGCAGTCTGGAGAAGAGGTTGCAGAGAGGGATGGATTTAAACACTTTTATGTCTCTGGGCACTAAACAATTCAGTGTTTTGTAATTAAGCCATTGCCCTTTGGCTTAGCTCTTCATTGCAAGAATGCCTGAGAAATCCTGACCCTTTCAAAGAGGAAGTTTTGCTTTCGGAGCTGGCAGGCATGCCTGCAGCACTCTTCCTTCAGGAGCAGGAGGGAAAGAGGCTCCTCAAGATACTGGGCAGTCACTGAGCTGGGATACAGCTGCTCGGGGACTTCTCCCGTTAGAAAGGTGAGCTCTGGTTCAGAGGTAATCACAAAACTTCAGTATCTGAGATGAAACAGATGTATGTTTGTGGTACAGCAAGTTCAGTTTCTGATCTTGGGTAGTAGGAGGACAATTTTAGCTCTTATTCTGGATGTGCTCTGTGGAAGAGTCATGTTTAATGGTCAGGTACAGGGTAGAGTGGTTTTCATCCTCAGACCAATGAGTGTGGGTACAGGTTCCTTCACACAAGCTCTTCACCTACCTTCTGCCAGATGGCTCAACAGTACTTTGGAAAGATAAATTTCAGTAATACCTCATGATACTTGTATTACATATAATAATGGGCTAGAGATTTTTTTTTAAAAAAGTTTCTTATTTCTGCTAACCACTTAAAGATTACCTCAAAGAGATTTTAATGAGTGCAGTTGTTGCAACCACATGCTCCTCATTTGAACTGAAAAAGCATTGTGGGTCTTGTGATTTCCTAAAATTTTAGGAAAATTAGAAGACTACAGAGCTGGTCCAGAATCTACTGTAACAACACTTTTCTTACATTACAGGCATTGAATCAGGGAATCAGGTCTGTTATTTGTGGAATAGGAATGAACAATGCAATGAACAGTCCTTTGCAGTCATCAAACATCACCATCTATTTTTCCAAACAAACAAAGAGCAAGAAAAACACTCTTCTGCCTCATTCATTTTCAAAGAACTAAACGAACCTGCATCTAGTTAACTGAACAAAGTGATGGCTGTCATATAATTGCAGCTTATGTCTGAAGTGTTTTGTAAGCTTTCTGTGCATCAGATGTACAGAAAAGATAGGGCACGCATTCTGCGTATGTGAAAGTATGTATATGCGTGGGAGTTAGTGCAATGCAGGACGGGGCCTCTAGAGCTCTCTGTTGCTGCATTTTTCTCTGGCAGGGTTTTGAACAGCTTACAGAGTAGGTCAATACAAATGCGTTGGTGTGTTTTGGTTGGTTTTGTGTTGTGGGTTTTCTTTTATTTTGTTTTGTTTATTTTTTTTTAACCCCAAATGGTCTGTACACTACATGCCTGGAGGTACAGGGAAAGGTGAAGACAGTGTTGACATTGAAAGCCATCTATATAATGCATCAGAATAGATATGAGTACTAACTCTCGTATGATGAATCTTACAAATAACAATAAGAGAACTAACTAGAGCCTGCTTCAAATGCCAAACTGTTTGAAGTTCAGAACTGAATTAAAAAAATCATAGAAAGTAAAAGGAAGAAAACTGGAGCACTCACTGCAATAGTACATCCTTTTGCGGGGAAAAAAATATGTGAAAGATAAGTGCTAACATACCAATGAAGAATGTGTATCAATAGACTTGTGACAACATCTTTACCCTCCAAAATAAACCATATAAAGGAAGCGCTATTGGGAAGAAAAGTAATTCTGTCTTCTTAGATGAATGTGCACGACAGCACCAAAGTATTAAAACAAGAAACTGGAAGCTATGTAGAACAAACGTAGAGGAAAAGTATATTATATTTGTTGTAGACAAAACCTGAAGTTGCTATCCAATTTTTTCATTATTCTGAAGAATGCATAGTTATTGAAATGCTACAAACTGAAAGGCAACAATTGGTATTCAGTTCCAGGGGAGATGTTTGTAATCCACTCAGACAATGGGTAGTTGTCACAAAATCTAATACAAGAAGACATTTTTATACCATGTAATAAGCAAAGTCTGACCAGTAGCATGCAGATGTCATTGCAATTTTGCTTCTGAACATATTGAGGACGCTTTTTTTCCCTCCATGGATGCAGACTGTCTCTTTGGGAGACTTTGGGCCTCCCCATGCTGTCTAATCACCATGGGAGTCAGTAGTCTTGATTAAGCTACAGCCCCTTTTATATGGCACAATGACTGATCAAGCATTTGCTGCGAGGAGGCCTCGCTCGAATGTAGAAAGTCTTCTTCCCTTCATCTTGCAAAGCCAAAAAAGTATTGGCCGAATGGGTAAACTGCATGGCTCCTCTTTTTACTATATGCGAGGAGCTGGTGGATTGAGTTGTGAGGGGCAAGTGCATGGTAGAATTTCTGTTTGCTTCTACGTTTTAGTTCACCATGGCTGAAACCCATTAAGAGATAAGATTAGCGCGTTTTGCTCTGTAGCTATGGTAGCACTTAATGGTAGGCACTTGCTTCTTTTTAAAATCCTAACTCCTCCTAGCCTTCTTCTCTACCAGTTTATGAGACCTCATGTATGAAGATCTTGTGGTGAGCACACACCAGATGTCTGAGGAAGCAGGTACTGGCAAACACAAGCTGCTGGCGGGGATTGTGCCTTTCCTTGGGGCTCTATCCAGTGGGGAGCTGGAGCACGTAGGTACCTGGCCGCCTTCCTGGCCATCAGGTTGCAACTCGGGCTGACCTGCTCTACCTGGGCAGGGGAAAGGGGCTGTGGCCCTGGGCTGCAGTTACGTGACAAACAGCCTGCGGGCAGAGGACGATGGCTGGGGCAAGCTTGTCATTTGAGCCTTGCAATCAGCAAGTGGTATTTGTCAAGTCTGAAATACAAATACATATTGTGGAGGCAAAGCCATTTAGCCTAGCAGGTGGTCTCAGCAGTCTCTCTTAAAAGCACTATGTTTCCTCAGTTTTCTTTTAAATCTGAACACTGAGAGAAAACATGGAACGAAGCTTCTGAAGCCTTTACTTCTTTCAATCCTACAAAATGGAGCATTAATCTTTTCAGGTCTTACAACTGCAACTATATAAGAGAGGTACCTTTTTTCCCCAACAAATGTATTTCTGTGTTGCATATTATTTCTGCCTAGGCTGGGGAGAGAAGAATGAGGTTTTTTGTATTTTTGATTCCAGTTCACACTAAAATGTTTGTGCTTGAAAGCCTCTGTTTTGACTCTTAGATGGGTTTCTGGTTCTGAAAATGAGCAGAAAAGATTATACCACTCATAAAAGGGAAAATCTGGGAGCTTGTCAGAGCATCGTCTAGAATTGACTGTCATTTAAAAATCCCACTTAAAAACCACATTACTTCCCTTGGAAATAATTTTTGTGATTGTAGCTGCCAAATTTTATACAGAGACTCCTTGCCAATGAGAGCGCTATATTTTTCTGAGGGCTTGGCCAAGGAGTGAGGAGGTGACTGTGGGGTGTCTTTTGTGTCCCACAGATATGGCATCAGAAGAGAGGAAAAAAATTCTAACTTGGGTTTGGGAAGAGCAGAAGATCCGTCAGAATTCCTGATGCTTTGAACTACGTGCTAGGTGAAGAATAGTGTGATGCCATGGCAACACTGCCCAGGCAGCCTCTTTTTTTGCTGTGCCACCCTTGCTAAGGATGGACAGCAGAGAAGGGAAGGTTGCTCTCCTCTTAGGTCCAGACTCATCCCCTCTGGCTTCAGGCATGCAGCTGAGTTACCCTCTGGCAGTTTAGCTGCAGGAGCCAGCAAAGTAGGACAAACCCTTCCAAGGTATAATTCAGTCCACCAGATCTCACCACACCTCACCCTTTCCCTGTTTGACTGATCAGAAAAACCCAGGGTAAATTTTCTCCCTGGCTTACATGAGTCAGCAACATACCTGAAGTAAGAGGGAACCAATCTGAGAGTTAGTGGAGGCACGACAATGATCATTGGTGACTGGGAAGAGTACGTGGAGAGGGAATCTCTTGGTCATTCCCGTCAGGTGGGAAGCATGTGATCTGAGCAGTGTTCTGTAATGTCAATGGAGGTGATGGGTGCTGAAATGTCAGGCTTCCTTGGCAGCTTTCAGGTGGTATCATGGCCGTGGCCAGCTGTTTGAACATGACCGTTTTGTTTGGTGTGGCCAAGATGTACCATGCCTCCTTGCCAGCAGAAGTAAAGGCTCGCTTTCAGTTTGTTGCAAAATAGGTAATGCTCAGTGCTGGAGATCATGGAACAAACTGAAGGGTGAGGTGGTGTCTAACTCTTAGGTGTACCCGTTCTTGCAAGGCAGCAGTTGCTGTGTGGCACTGAAGGTGAACCACAGAGAAACTGACAATATGGAGCCAGTGAAAACAGAAATTTGTAAGGAGGAGTTATGTTATCCCCGGAATACGCTCTCTTAGTACTGTCACCAGGGTTTCTGGTCTCTTTGCCACCTGGTTTTCAGTTACAAGTTTAAAGAAACTATATGCTTTGGCTCAAATCTCCTCAGACTGAGGATGCAATATTTAAGAACCAATTTATATGTTCAAATGAATCTGTGGCTTCACTGCTGTTCCGGATCTGGGTATCTAGAATGGGTTTTTATCCAAGGCTTTTTCAATTGTGTTATTAAATACTACTATCTTAAGGTCCTGTTCAGTAAGCATCGGATTTTATTCAAGCATGATTGAGTCCCTTTATTGTGTCCATGGAATAAATGCTGTTTCTGTGTTAAGTACATGACAGTCCAGCTGGGTTGGAACTAACTGAGGATGCTGCTTTTTCTTTTTACACTGAATACCTTGATCATTCTCAATCAGCCTGTACTTAAAGTGTGGCTATTATGTTCCCATGAAGATTTTTTTCCTAAAGTTGCTAATTATGTGCCTAACAGAATAATGGAAAGAGTAGTTATCCTTATTGTGCTTGGTGACATTGAAACCTCTATTATTCTGTGAGTGGAGCTGCATAATTACAGATAATTGCTGCAACTGTATTGTCTGTTCAAATATAGCTCTACAGTAATTACCTTGTTTTAATTAAATATATTTGGGATTTAAGTAGATCTCTCTTCGTTTACTCTACTAAACAGAAACTTCATTGAGGTATAAAAACATTGGAAGTTGCAAACTATCCACTCATTCAACACATCAGCTTTTGACTTCAGCTAACATGATTTTATGTGTTCTGTTTGAAAAACACTCAAATCCAGTTTATTAAATACCAAAAGAAAGTGTCCCTGTTGTCCCAAGGCTGGGGTTCAGAGTGAAAATCCCCCAAACTCTTCTTGTTGCAGACCTATAAGATGTAGTCTTAAGACTTCAACTTTATGGAAAAAAACCCCAAATACGTTTGCCACATCTAACAAGTTTTGTGAACCTCAGCACTTTAATTTTTGAAAAATCATCTTGAACAGAAGACAGACGTTTCTAAACGCAGATGCTTTGTTTCAGAAACTAAAACTGGCCTAGACGTTGC
Organism: Dromas ardeola; assembly: GCA_013398915.1. Lineage (NCBI taxonomy): Eukaryota > Metazoa > Chordata > Aves > Charadriiformes > Dromadidae > Dromas > Dromas ardeola. The sequence goes on along the minus strand of VYZM01000256.1, from coordinate 62,681 downwards.
ATCCATTGGAGCTGTGCTCTCAGACTGCTGCTGACCTGACTGCTCGGGAGGGTTTGTGTGCCGATGGCCTTTCTTCATCCCATCACATGGGCTCATGCAGGGTTCCCTTAATCAGCTTTTTCGTGCTTGGTCTGAGGAGGTGCTGTGGACTACTCGCTTGTGGAGGGAGCATCTGAGGCCAATAGCACCTCCCCCCATCATTGCATAGAAAGGCTGTTCACAGACAAAATTTACTTGGTACTACAGTTAGGACAAGCAGAAAAGTGTTCACAGAGAATCTAAATGCAGCTGATGAGACGTATGAAGCGCTCATATCTTGAAAGATCCTTTCCTTTAAGACCTGACACTTTGCGCTGGCTTTAAGTCAGCCGTAATGAAATGCAGCTCCTTTTGGAGCTTCAGCAATGCCCTTTGCTGAACAGAGTTGTTCAGGTCACTGCTGAGGAACGAGGGCCAGTGTGAACAGTATTTGTTGGTACTAAAATTGCTTAGTGACCTGAAACAAGTTGAGGCCTCTAATCTTTTTTCTGGGAGTTTGGTTTGAATCACTACGGATTAGGACTGCTCAGTGTTTCTCAGGTGGGCAGAAAACCCAGCATGGCTCCTTGCTTTGAATGACAGCTGAGCTACATAATACTTGGGCGTTTCAAATTTGGCTCCTTGATATTTTAGCATTTACATGGGCAATGCAGGATTCAGGGGATATAAATTGTAGCAAAAAGAGAGCAGAATGTTGCAGGGAAAAAATCAAAAGTGATAAATCTTCCACTCAAGTACTGATGTGTGACCTTGTCTAATTTACTTTGGATTTACTGAGAGATTGAACACACTACACTGCGACTGGATTGTTCTATCTCATTCCACAGTGTATTAAAGCACAGCAGCATTACACGTATCTAGTCTGAATCTTTAAGTATGAGAGGACTTACACTGAGCAACAGAAAGTCTTCAGTTTCAAATGATTATGTAGCCAAAGAACAGAGGAAAATTGAGTACTATGATGCTACATTGAATGTGCTTCTACTCATCAAGTATAAAACTTTATATTTTGCATATTGATGAATAACGTCCTATATACAGATAACGACATTCATCAGATTCTAGTTGCACACGTAGTGGTGCAAACATTTAATTAGTGTGCTTTACCACACATGGTTATGTATATGAGCTATGAAAAGAATAAATAGGCAATCTGAGAATTAAAGATTTTTTAAAAATTTTGTGTGTAAACAGAATCATAATGCATCTGAGCAAAATACTTGGAAAATAGCTTCAGTGATGTTATTTTAAGTAATTTCACATTGGTTGTATTTCTGTTCAGGCTTAATTTGCCAATACAGATGGAAGGAATATTTCAAAGTGAGAAGATGAGTGCAATGATTGTATTTTATTCTTAAAGATTTTTTTTTTCTGTTTGATTATAACTGGGGAAGATGAGTGCCATGATTATGTTTTGTTCCTGGGGTTTGTTGTATTCTATGGAATGTAATTAAATTACAAAATGCTGTTTTAATGTCTGCTTCCTCACTATGACCCCAATTCTGAAAAGATATAGGAGTGCTTAGCCTTATGTGCACAAGCATATAAATGTTTAGGCTAAACATTAATAAAAGCAAGTGTCTGTTTTTTTGATATTTCTACTTAATTTATTTCAATTTTCCAGACCCATTCTTGCAAAGGTTTAAGACGCATTTTACCTTTAAGGAACATTGAAGTTGATGAGAATTGCAGATGGTTGCTTTTAAAAAAAATCCCACCGAGCTTTTCTCTTTACCTTTAAGCACTGAATCACCTGTGATGACGTGGTCTTACTTGCTTAAAAATGATTGCCATGGAGAAGGGCAATGTGATATTCCTTTCAGAAAACTGAAACAGAAATCCCAGTCCCTGTAATTTCCTGTCTGTAATTTGTTTTACCATGCAGACTATTTCTGATAATGCCATCTTCATTACGAATAGGAATTTTTCTGGGGGGTGAAGGTGAAAAAAGATTGGCTCACAACAGAGTTTCTCTTCAGATTTCATCTGTTTACTGAAGAATGACCTCATAATGACATGTTCTCAGAATCCACTTTGACTTAAGTCAATCATGAGTAATTTGGAGGAAAGTGCTACTTTGTAATGGCTGAGAGTGAGAAAACCTGGATTGACTTCAAGATGGCACTGTGGGGAATTGCGCAGTCCTGGGCAATGTCTGACATGTGGCATCTTCCTGGATTTTCCCTCTCCTGGTGGGGTCTCCCTCCCATAAATAATGAAATCAATGGACGACATGCTGATATCTAGTAAGAATGTCTGTGGTGTTTTGTGACAAATTACTGGCTTGGGTTAGTGGGTTGTGCCTTCCCAGTGGCAAATTGCTGGTTAGTAACCAAGAAAGGGATATACTGACAGTTTGCCTCAAGGCAGTATACTACTGAAAGTTGCCTTTCCCAAAAGGAGATTGTTATAGCTGGAATCTGTTTATTGTTTGAAGAAATATAATTTAACTTGGTTGTTTTGCCTTAGGTTTTTGCATCTAGGTTCCTCCTATTACAATTCCATCAACTATCATTCTCTGTTAATTTACAATGACTTAAATGTTGTTTTGTGTGTTAACATACCTGTGTTTACACCAGAAATGGTGAGTAAGTATTCAAATTTTTTGTGAAATGTAGTACTTTCTTTCTTCTACTGGTGCTATTTTGGATAAGACTTTTCATGTATCATCTTCCCAATACTTTACTGCTGCATGGCTATAGTGACATGGTTTTCTGTAAAAGTAAATGAAGATAGGAGAGTATAAGTGGTCAGAAAGTACACAGAATTGCAGCTTGAAAGTAACAACTGCCTCCTGTTATGGAAAAGGAAATGGGGTCAGGAGAAACTGGTGAAAGATGAGGATTCAATGTCTGAACTATAAGATCACAGACTCATAGAATTTCCTGGCACTGTTATCTTGATACCCTCCTTGTAGTTACCAGGGGCTGCCTTTAGGACTTTCCTAAACCTTCATCTTCTCTGGGGTGATCGAACCCAGAAGCTTCACCCTAGAAGCTTCTTCAGCTTCTCCTCACAGGTCAAGTCTCCAGTTCTGACTATCCTGGTGACCCCTCTGCTGAACTCCCTCCAATTTTTCTATGTCTTTCTTGTACTGGGTATCCCAAAATTGAACCAAACATCCAAAAGCTGGATTACATATGTTCTTCCTGGTTCCATATATCAGAGATGTAGCTGGGCTGAATTTTAGTGGAACGGACTAGAGTATGAGTTTAATGAGATTGCTGTGCAAAACTGCATCTTTTCTATTCATTTGTGCGGAGGACGCAAGATTTTTCTTTACCAAGACTATGAGAGCTTCACAGGTACCTACATCAAAAAAATCAAGCAAAGAAAGAAAACCCCGAGAATCCTGTGCTTCAGGAGTGGGATTCTCCCCTGCATTCTTTGTCCTAAATGATGACAGCATTTTAATGTGAAGAAAAACAATAATGGCAAATGGAAACATGTTAATTAGGCTCAGGAGGAAAGTAATCACAATGGCTTAAAAAGCTGCTGGCATTCTTCTTCCAGAAGAGCGTCAACTACCTAAGTCAGTAGGCAACAGTCTCAGTGCTATTGCAAATGGAAAACTGAAGACTACCGTCTTGTGATCATGATTCAAAGTTCACTGAAACAAAGGGAAGCCTTTCCTGCTCTATCAAAGGGATTTTGATTATCTTTTACATCCTAGTCCAAGGGTGGCACTTATTACTTACTCAAAGTTGATATGAGGTTGCTCCAATCTCTTTAGAGACAAGCTAGGTTTCTTTCACTAATTCCTTTGAAAAATACATAGTGTTTAGTGCCTCTCAATGCATTCATGCACCTTTCAACAGTGCAATCTTCTGCTGGACTGCCCACCAAAAGATGCCTTAAACCAGGAGCAACATTCGAATATTAGAAATGATTCTTTTCTGTAAAAGTAATACTTCTGCTTGTTAGGATTTTTTTGTTTGCTTTAGGTTTTTTCTTTAACTTTTGCAGCTCACCTTTAAAACTGGTTTCAGATATACTTTTTTATCTTCCCTATAGTTAGCCCCTTGCTGACTGAATATTATTATTCTTTTTTTCTTTCTTTCAAAGCTGAACTAACAAGACTTTTAAATTCACAGTTAGACTTTTCAAATAAAGGCAAGAACAAAATGCAGGATTCAGTGCTTTGTCAACCTATGACCAACTCTGGGGGGAAAAAAACCCCAAAACGAAGAACAACCAAAACAAGGACAAAACACCTCACCCTTGCTCCACTAAACTAAGAAACCTCCCTCAAAACAAATACCAAAAAGCCCCCTAAGTGCTAACACAATTGCAGAGGGATTAGAATAAGAACACAATGATCTGAAATATAATCTCATAGAAATAAAATTTTCTGTCCACTGAGTTAAGTACACAGTGTTTTACTAGCCTACACCTCACCTGATTCGATAGGTATTTTTCAGGCCAAGGGTATTCCTGTACTGCAGACTACAATAGAATACAGAGATCTCAGCAATAAGAGAACTAGTTCTGGTACAAGTAGCTTTCTACATAAACCTGTTAGGCATATTATGTTCAGAAGTATCATTCCAACCTTTATAAACATTGATGTATCGAAGCAGCCTTCTTGATTTCATGGGAAGGAAACCTAAGTAAAGATATGTGTGCTAACTGTATTGTCACTACTCTCTGCAAGTGTAGGAGCGGGTCTTGACACCACTGAGGCATTTTCTGTTGGGTGAAACTCTTGTTTGTAGGGAGAGCTAGCAGGGAGCATTGATTTAAAATCCTCTGGGCTGTTGCACAGACTCTAGCTTGGCCCCTTAAGCATTGCCTGGCAGTTTATTGAAAGTGAAAAATAGCATTGGGGAATGAAAAAATCCTTTAAATGTAGTTGGGAAAATGGATTCATGTGATATAAGAATGTTACGTTTAAGAAATGACTTCTATTTATTTTACCTTAGCTTCTCTCTAGTTAGAAAAACCTAGTATGTTCAAATTGAAAATTTGTTAGTAGTAGGTTTACTTAAAGACAGACTGTTTTTTCTCACCTTCTTCCCTTTTCCCCTTTAATTAGCATGATCTGCAGGTTTTAGCAACCCAACTGTGCGGATTATAGTATCTAGTAACTTTTCAGGGAGCTCTGCTGTTGTCTTTGACTGCCCTTAGGGTCTAACATATGGTTTGTTAGGATTAAAGTCAGATTCTTGTTTAAGAAATCTTTCAATGGGTTTCAAAAAGAGAAAGTTAACATGGGGAAAAGTTAAAATGATTGCCTGTAGACCAGACATATCTGGGAAAGGTATATCATGCTGTACGAAATGGTGCTAAAACTTTTGGAAATAGCGTAACCTTGGTTATGGTGGTGTGTGTACATACATTCCACTGATTCACTCAAGCTGAAAAGCTATGATTTTTTTAATGAACCAAATCCTTCCCGTGCTAGCAATTAGTGTTTATTCACTTCAAATAGTGTTTGTCCACTTCAGAATCACACAATGTGGTATTATTCTATTAGGAGTAAAATAGGTGGCTCTAGGCTGTTGAACTGAAGTGGGTAATATGGTGAGCATTGTTTTTTTTGGCTATTACTCTTGTTTTGTCATGGCAAGAGCCAAGAAAGCAGCTAGGGGACAGATTTTAGGTAATGGGATGGTATGGTCAGTTGTTTAAATAGATGCTGCGAATAAAAGTTTGTGAAAGAACAAGAATCTGATGTTAAATTGTTAATATAGTGTCAAGCAGTGCCAAAAGCTTTAGCTACTGCAAAACAATATTTGTATGGTTTTAAGTTACAGTTTGAGGCTTCCATCAAAAAGGTCTTTCCCTCATCTTAATGGGATCACCAACTTATCCTTCCCTCTAGTTTTCCCACTGCTTCTAAGCAACTTTATCTTTTGTACCTTTTCTACTGGAAGAGATAGAGAAATTCAGCTCTGTATTTCTTTCTGTTTCCAGATAGATGTCCTTCTTTCTCACAGTTAGTTCCACATCTGATTTCTTCTTAGCTCTCGTGATTAAGCTTCCTAGTGAGTCTTAAAAGGTGCTCTGGACTTGCTCCAACAGGTCCACGTCTTTCTTGTACTGAGGACTCCAGAGCTGGACGCAGTACTCCAGGTGGGGTCTCACCAGGGTGGAGTAGAGGGTCAGAATCACCTCCCTTGACCTGCTGGCCATGCTTCTTTGGATGTAGCCCAGGATGCGGTTGGCCTTCTGGGCTGCGAGCGCGCATTTTCGGCTCACGTCCAGCTTTTCATCCACCAGCACCCCGAAGTCCTTTTTGGCAGGGCTGCTCTCAATCTCTTCATCCCCCAGCCCGTATTGATACACCCGGGGTTGCCCTGACCCAGGCGCAGGACTCTGCACTTGGCCTGGTTGAACTTCATGAGCTTCACACAGGCCCACTTCTCGATCTTGTCCATGTCCCTGTGGATGGCATCCTGTTCCTCTGGTGCGTCAACCACACCAGTCAGCTTGGTGTCTTCTGCAAACTTGCTGAGAGTGTGCTCTATCCCACTGTCCATGACATTGACAAAGCTATTAAACAGTACTGGTCCCACTATGAATCCCTGAGGGACACCAGTTGTTACCGATCTCCGTCTGGACATTGAGCTGTTGACCACTACCCTCTGGATGTGATCATCCAACCAATTCCTCAGCCACTGAACAGTCCACTCATCAAATCCCTGTCTCTCCAATTTAGAGAGAAGGATGTTGTGGGGGACTGTGTCAAAGGCCTTACAAAAGTCCAGATAGATGAACATCTGTAGTTCTTCCCTTGTCCACTGCCGTAGTCACTCCATCATAGAAGGCCACTAGGTTGGTCAGGCAGAACATGTGCCCTTGGTGATATGAACTCTCTGTGGCTGGGCAGTACTTTAAGGTTTGTATGTAGGGGAGGCAGAAAGTATTCTCTAAATTGGCCCTGTTCTTTGGATACAGAGAAGCTGTTTCTAAAGTATTTTTGAAATGCAAGATATGCAGTTTGGGGACAGTGCAGCTAGTTGCTTTTCACATTGCTTTTTCATATTCATTGCTGCATGTTTTTCTTGTCCAGTGTTGATTTCACTCTACACACTTTTGTCTGCAAACAACAGTAGAATGGAGTGCTTTCATGAGGGTCTTTTTATGATGCCTTCCGAGACATTGCAAAGACACAGATACTACAAAATTGTTTAATTTCATGCCCCAGAAGATTTGAGGATTGAGCAAATAGACATATAATTACAATAGTTAATCATAGTGGGATTTTTTTAGAGTTTCTATTAGGTTAAAGAGTGATAATAAATTCTAGATTTTCTACTCCCCATTCAGAATCTCCAAAAGTTTCAGTAAAAAATGTTATAAATATTTTGCGGACTATAAGACTATGAGGAAGAAAAGCTATAAACGGATAATGCAGAAATCCAGTCAACTCAATTTCTTCAGACTTTCTTTGCTGTGGTTTGCATATAGATGATAATGTTTATGGAGTACACAATACTTTGTGGTGTTAATACCAGCAACCTCAGGATTAAATTCACAGAAAATGAGGGAAAGTGAAGAGTGTGTGTGGAAACAATGAAAAGAAACTTGGCTTCAAGCGTTGGCAGTATTGGTGGAAAAACTCCCATTATTCTTAAACAGGTACAATATAAAAACGTGGAATTTCTTATGACACAAATGTCAGGAAATATTCTTAGAGTATAACCCCAAATTCCAGATAATGAGATCTGGTCATTAAGCAAGGCATTTGGAAAACTTTATCCTTAGAAAAATGCAAAAATTGCCGGGACTAAGAGCAAAGAGAAAAATTCACAGGAATCAAAGACAATGACGTGAAATCCCATAGTGGAATGTAATCAGAACAGTGAGTAGAAGAACTGAGAAATAAAGAAATAGAGTTGTCTAGAAATTATTTTTCTGGAAAGACTTCTCAGATGAAAAATGCAATTCCTCCGAAGGTGAGATATTTAGTGGGACAAATCTTGGACATCTCTTCCCTCATATTTTCAATTTTAGTTAATAGAATTAAAAATGGATGTTTTCACTTTATTTGATCCAAACTGGACTATGTAATTTAGTTGAATATTTATAATAATTAAAATAAAGCTATCTATCCGTTGCGCTTCTCTTCAACATCCTGATTCCTTCTGGTGGCTGGGTTCCCTGATGGCCTGTGCCTTCTGTCAGGAGGCCTATGACATGGTAATTCTGGGTTTCACATGGCTGTGTACGCAGCGTCGATGGAGTTGACTACTCCAATGCTATGGTGAAAAAGATTTCCTATCCCTGGTGAAAAAGAACACTGTTTCACAAGGAGCAGACTGAAAAGAACTGTCACTGATCTGCACCCAACCCTGGCTTTGTGAACCAAAATGCATCAAATTAATTTTGTGAAAGTTACAGAGATTTGTTCTCTTGCAGAATGAAACTTTGGCAACTTCATGCTGCTGTTTTTCAGATTTTCTCATGCCTTAAACTTTTAAAATTTTCTTTCTGAATTGAAAGAGAATGCAGCTTTGAAATGTTGTGATTACATTCAGTTCCTTAAAGAACAAACCCCGTGACAATAAATGCAGAAACGTGGCTGATCAACAGCATAAAAACGTGTCATGAACTGTTCATTGAGCTGAAAGCAAGACTGAGTCTATTTGTGCTTCTCTGGCATTCACAGATCATGAGTACCTGGGCAAGTGCAAAATTGTCTATTATACACAGAGTCTGTCTATTGCAACTTCTTGTATGAGTTTGCTAGAGCAAGAAATAAAATTTGATTTTTAATGAAATAATTATAATGAATTAAAACAGAGTGCTGTGAGGTGAAGTCATCTAGTCAGAAGTCAGGAACAACAGCAGCTGATTGAGATGATGTGTCCCAGGACTTTAAGAGGAAATTTCATGTGACACGTAATCAGTTGCATAAGTGTTCATAAAACTCTCCATGGAAGACTTACTAATGCGAGCTGTAATTGCAATTTGGTGATATGGAATTTACAAAGAGCAAATAGGTAAACTGCTGAATAAATTATTCTCAGCAATTATTTCTACTTGTCAAAAACATTGCAAAAGAAACTTTGAAGGAGACTGGATTCTGAAGGAGAATTTCACTTTTATCTGACATTAAGTTGGCAAAATGGATTTCTTTGTGTTTTTAAATCGAAAAAAAATACAATTATTCACCACAGGTTTTCATAGGTCTCTGCAATTACTGCTTTATGATAGTAATGCATTGCTGACAGCAAATATAGTAACATTAACCTATTAATCCAATTAGGCGGAAAATGTACACTTTTCCCCTCATCAGAAAAAAAGAATCGGTGAGTGGGTTCAGTATTTGCATGCAGGTTGTTATGTACGAATACACATAAATATGTCATAGATGAAGGAAATTCGCTGCTTTTTCTACCTCAAACTTATTCTATGGCTATACTTCTATTTCTGGTTTTAAAAAAACTTTCTATTTAACAAGTTGGAAAGGTTCATATCCTTTTGGTGGTCATCTAGTAAACTAATAAGCTGAGAGGTGTTATAAAAAAGGTATGCGTTAATAGAAATATACTGATCTTAAAAGCATAATGCAGAGGAGGTCTGCATAAGAACAGGCTGTGGATTTTCAATTATTATTCTGCACGTGCCCATCAGGGAAGACACTCTATTGTTTAGAAGTAAGAATTTAAAACAGAGGGGGCAGAAATGCTATTCTGAAAATGTACATCTTTCACTTGTGTTGTTATTTCTTGCTGGTAGTGTGCCAGAAAGCCAATAATTTTAATGAGTCTGCTGGACCTTTTAGAGTTCATGTTTTCATTCTCCCAGGGTAGTTGTAAATTTTTTAAAAACAGAAATACAGAAATACTTTGCTGGGAGCTAGCAAAGACTGATAAATTCATTCAAAAGCAACAAAGAATTTAACACTGAAATTTTAACTTTCAGATTTCAGGGCTTCCAGGTTTATTTCTGAAGCTAAAACCATAAATAAAAGGATGAATAATCAGGTTGGTTGGGTGTAGAGCCCTTACCTGAAGTTCTTATTACTTTGTTAATTGCAACAAGATTTTATAGGGTTTCTAGACTTAATTATCAAATGCTGCTGGCATTTCCAGATGACAACTGTAATAATGGATTGTGTTGTAAGTGATGATATTAGAAATTCCAGTTATGCAAAGTTCTGTCTGGGGCAGGTCATCAGTCTAGTTGTAGGCTGGAGGAAGGCTAGGTTTTCATCTGACATAAACGCATACATTTGGATTGCTGCTTTTGAACAAATCATTCATTTATTTTCAGGGTTGTTTCCGAGAGGGGTATCTAGGTATGCCAAATTCTGTTCTGGCAGGAGCTGCTGGTTCCAGCATCGATGTTATGGCTTCAGAAGTTTTGGTAGGTTTGGGTTTAGACCATAAAACTGTTACTGCACTATGATAATACTGTAGGCTGTGGTACCAAGGGGCTCCTGAGCTAGAGTTGGGGCTGTTGCTGATGGATGAACACAACTGTATGACTAGTGGGGAGGGTGGGACTAATGATGCAGCATTAGAGAGTGTGTTGGTACTATAATTATTATTAGGGCCACAGTGGGTTGGTTACTGCTGGGTTTAGCAGGGGTTGACAAGCTAGATTGGTGGTCACCGTCAACAGCTGCCACACAGCTGTGTTTGGTTCTGCGCGTAGGGAAAAAATGAAAGAGAACTTGTTTCTCAAATAAGTCAACAAAATAGGTATGAACTTTCTTCAGAGTATGTCAAGGATACTGATATATTACAGAGCTTTCAGGCTGAGCTCCAAGCTTCTAGTTGGACCTTCAGGCAATAAACCTGCTTAATTAACTAAACCTTCGTGAAGGGAGGGGATGAGCCATGATGTAACTGTTCTTTTAGTGCACTTGTCCAAAACAAGTCCCCTGGAGATGGTCCCAGTATCTCCAAGTATTTGAGAGGGACTCACCTTTTTTTTTTTTTTTTTATTCCTTTGCTTTAATTTTAGACATATCTATTGACTTCTGTGCTTTCCTGCTTGTAGTGGCCATTGTTCCAGACAAGTTTGTTTAAGAAGAGAACAGCTGCCGTGTTGCATTGTGAAATTTCCATGGCTGGATAGCAATGCACAGGTTTTATATTAGAGGATTTATGGCATCTTTATATTCCCTGATTAAATATTCCACTTTTCTTGGTGTAAAACTTATGAAGCGGGAAGGATATAGGAAATCTGTTTAGTACCACTTATTTTTGTATACCTAAATTTATTACTCTGTGTATGGACCTCTTAGCAGGCTGATCCATGACCTAAGATAGCCTTTTGATTTAGATTTTTATGAACGAGGCTGCTTGCCTCCCTACATCTTATTTTGCTAATAAGGTATGCTCTTAACAACGTTTATTTTTATGAACATCTGAAATTCTTTTTTGTTGGAATGTATTCTGTTGTGATTCATCTTTTTGCTGATACTTATCTGATCAGGATAATGGAACAGTAAGGCTTATATATAAACTGATACCTGGGACTCGATCTTGTTTATGTACTCTTTTAGACCTTGAGTTGAAGACCTGCATGCTGCTGGAGTAAAGTCAGACCAAGAAACTATCAGGACCCCTGTAATGGGAAAATTCGCAGCAAGAGTCCTTGGAAGTTTCAGATCAGAGCATCTTTAGAGTTCGGTGCTGATCTGAGAATGAAGACACCAAATCCTGCTCTTGACCCTACAGCTGAAATATGTTGGATGAGTTTTGAGTAGTCTCTCTGCCTTTCTACCTGCTGTTTGCTGTATCTGTTTAGAGTATAACCTTCGGGGGTCAGGGGCTATCAGGAATTTGTAAAGCAGAGTAGTGAGCATGGCAGATAGAGAATCTCGCTGAGGACTTCAGGAACTGTAAGCTGTGGATTTGTGTTAGGATTTGATCCAAATTAACAGATTGTTGTTGCTGATCACTAACATCTTATTTTCTTCTCTTCCCCTTGCTCCAGACTGTGCCATGTGTCACTTATTTTTTGCCAGCTTTGGCAGTTATCTAATTGTGTATTTAGAACGTGCTAAATCAGCAAAAAAAGTAAGCTGGGGGAGAGGAAAAAAAGAGAATATGTTTAGTGCCAGAATGACAGTGGTCTGGGAAAGCTGCTCTGAGTGATTAGGGACGACGGAGAAACAGGAATACAGCAAGAAAAGAAAAGAAAAGAACAGGGTTGTTAAGAGAGGATGAATAAAACCTGTTTTCAGCAGCAAACTCTTCGTTCAGCTCCAGTATAGTGAGAAATCATGTAATAGGGATGGTGCATTCATGTGATGTTTCTCTCCATGTTTGGTTGTGCTATGTGAATAGCTTCACACAGGTCGCTAGAACATTAACAGTATAAGGTAGCAGGATAAACCCTGCTATTGACCCATGAAGCACTAGTGTGAATGTATTTCAGCATTTGATATTTATAATTGGTAAAGTAGCAATGTAGCTTACTATTTTCCGTATCCCTCTTATTTTTGTCAGTTCTTCAATTTGGAAAAATGCAAAGCAACATGGGAGATTGTTAAGAAAATTCACATTCCAACTGTTTTTACTTAAGTTACGCTGTTGCAATATTTTGTGCAGATTTCTGGATGAGAGACGGAAGGGAACACCGATTTCTCAACTGACTTAATATTTCAAATCTTTTTGAGTTTTTAGTGGAGTTTGCTAATACAAACAGGAACAATAGAACTTTTGAATGTATCCAAACTTGGAGGTTAGTGATCATTACCTATACACTGACTCGCACAATTCTGTATGAGTCATGGAGAGCCATATGGATATTTTCCCCTTAACTAAAAAGTAAATCCAGTTTCTGGGAACAGATGCTCCTTTGATAAGGCACTGCCAACAGAGAGCATCAGTTCAGCAGTGTTGTGGGCTAACAGTGTATTCAAAGAGAAAATGAGCAAACCCAACATGGCATCAAGAATCAGACTGATTTTTACTGAGAGATCAAAGTAGCGAAAAACAAAACTGCTTTGAAACCTCGTGTAGACTTTGTGCAAATGAAAGGTGAGGGAATGTGGCATGATTAAATGATGTGAAGATATTTTCGGGCAAGTTCTAAACAAGCGTAGTGATGTGCAAATAATGGGGTAGCTGTCCCCAGACTAACTGTCCTGCAGAAAAAAGTAATACTTTTGATATTTGAGCAAAGGTATGCTTTGTATATTTGAGCAAATCCATTTAGCAAGTCAGGAGAGTAGTGTGCCAAAAGTGGCAAGGTGAGGAGTTTTTAAAAGATACATAGCTAATCTTTTGCCTTCTATAGTCTTCTACAAATATTTGTTTTGAAACTCTCGCTTTTAGCAAGAGCAGGAATGGAAAGTCATTGGAAGAAGTGGAAAGAAGTGAAGGAAAAGTGTCCAGGAGAGGGGTAAAGAGCTGAAAATTTATAACAGAGCCTCCATGTGTCATCACAAACACAGATGAAACTTTGTCTTTTGGCTGAAGTTTGACAAGTGAATTGGTCAGTGCGTGTGCCACTGGAAACACTAGTACTACGCACTAAGAGCAACTGTGTATTTTTAGTGTCAGTAATGGTCTTTATTGCTTATAAACGGAACGAGGGAAGTCAGAGGGCAAAATCTCTGTTAGATACCCCCTGTGCCAGCAGGTGGGTTATGAGCTGAATGCAAATGGCAGCAGCCTGTGCTGCCAGCACTCTCCCAGAAATGCACGTAGCACAGTGCCAGCGAGGCAGTCTTTACAGTCTTATTAAAACTTCTGAATTTCTCCTGTGGATCAACATACTCTATTTCTTCTTGTCATTGTGTGGAAGGCAGGCGCTGAAGCAGATATTATATTGGCAGCTCATTTTCTATGTTCTTCCAATGTGCAGCGCAAGGTAAACCTGGGTGCTTAATGTGACAGCTGCCACCTTTACTTCTTCCATCTTGCTGTTTTACTGCTGATACAATTGCATTATAACTTAGTCATAAATATGGGGCAGGATGGTAGAGTGGCTCAGAAGCTTGCTGGTGTATTTATTTCTTGTTGGAAGATGCCCACTTGACAAAACAAAAACTTTATGGAGGAGCTTTGGTTTCCAAAGTTCTCCAGTTTGAAAGTTTTACAGTTTTAAATTTAATCCAGAGTTTTGCTGTTAGGAATATTTGTTAAATTGCACTGAAAAGGCTTTAAAAAAATTAGTCTGCTCTGTTTTGCTCTGCACAACCATGTATGTGATAAAGCAAATGTGGGGTTTTATGATCGTCATCATCTGTCTGGGCAGCAAAGCTTTGCCACATTGTTCTTTTCGTATGACACACTCAGACACTTGAGACCAAATTGGCTAGGGGACATACAAACAGCTGAGGCACAGACCGGAGTCACGATTTCCAAATGCACAAGACAGCAAAGCTAGGCTAGTGTGAGGGCAGACAGAGATAAACAAAACCTTAAATGCATGAGGAACCACAGGCCGCAGCAAGGAGCAGCATTTCTTTGTGTTCCTGCAATTCCACTTGCTATGGCACCGACAGCTGCCTGTTGCCCGGGAAATAGGTGTTAGATCAGTATTTACCCCATGAAGTTTCTTATAAATTAAGTGCCTTCTAATATGTTTTTATTGTCTATGCCAAACTATTTAACATAAAGTGTGCTTTCTTCAAACGATTTGCATGAGTCTCTTTTGAGGAAGATTTGTAGTCTGAGTAAATTCTCTTTGACGTTTTCCGATGAAAGGTGCTGTCAGCATCTTGACTGTTTCTAGCTTAAACTTCGCATAACCGCGGGGCTCTTTCTGTGAGGCAGTAGCTATCTTTTGCTAAGTCTTTATGGTAATGCTGTACATATGTAGAAATCAGTATTGCCTGCTCCGGCATCAAAGGCAAAAGCCGATATCGCTATGATGAGCTATTTACTAATACGATACATATCTCTGACAATGGGTAGGCGTAATGACAACATCCAGAGATAAGAAACAGCAGGGAAATGACAGCACACTGATCTATTCCTACACAGAAAATGGAGAGAACATGAGATAACCATATATTTATCTGTTCTCATTAAAAAGCCCTAAAACCACATTTGCACTACCATTTATTTAAGTAAGGGGCTCTTAAAAAACAAGCAAGATGGAAAGAAAAAGCACAGGTTGAAGAACCTGTAAAAATGTAGTAATTACTAGGCTACGCTGTCCTAAAATTATATCTTCTTAATTCTTGGAGAACTTTGCATTTTGGTAATTTCAGCAGGCTTACAGTACAGTCACTGAGCCTGAAAGAAGCTCATTGTCTTTGGTTTGGAGAGAAAGTATTATTTTGCCATTTCAGTGAAGGAGGACAGAAATACGGTTTTTAAATTTCTGACGAGGTTCTTCTTACTCTTTAATGAGTGCGGGTGGAATGAGTGGATGGAGTCAAAGAAACATGAAGCCACTGCTGGTCCTAATCCGTTTGAGAACTGGTTTCTGAATTTAGAATTATTATTAGCAAAATAGGGATTTTTTTTTTTATTACAAAAGTTTGTATTACTATGCCTACTCACAGATATACATGAACGTTATGTGTGTCACTCTCTTTGTGGTATTTCCTAATTTATTTCAGTAGAAGTAGCTAATTTGTAAAGAAAAAAATATTTCTGAAAATTTAATCAAATGTTTAATGTAATATATCCATGAAAAGATCATAATTTAATCAAACATATTTCTAATTTGCACTAGCTCTGTGATTTATTTTTTTTTATAACTAAATTTAAATTTCTGGCCAAACACTTCAGCGTTTGCTCTAAACATTACCTAATACCTTTAGCAAACCATCAACATTTTTTTCATGATTGGTTAAAATAAATCATATGACAATGTATCTCTTAGAGTGCATAAGTGTACCAATACTTCTAGCTTTGACAATTTGCCAATACCAAGACTACACTAATCCTCTTGCTGTTATATTGTGTTCACCATGCTACTTAAAAATAACAAAATTCAGAACAAATAAACCCTGGAGTGACAGAAGCATGAGCGTTTTAAATTTTCATTTGTTACATTAAAAGTTAGCAGGACTTAGTTTAGTCAAGACTAGCACATATTTTGTTTTCTTTAGACCATATTGTAAAAAAAAAAAAAAAAATCAAGTTTAAATTGTTATTAATGCACTCTACCTTCTCCATTAAGGAACACTTATCTGGTTGTGGACTCCAATGCACCTTGAATCACAGATTGCCATGTAAAAGAGAAGCTGAAGTAGAGAAAGATGTGCTTTTACTGCAAGTGAAGAAGATCCATTTGATCTGGAAGCTTTTATCACATCACCTGTGGCATTATTTTTGAGACTGGTGCTTATTACTCATTTTCATGATTTAGCTATATTGGCCATAAACATTTGCTTTTGTTGACTAAGAACATCATTTTTATTGCTTCGGAAGAAGAAACTGTAATAATTGTGATTTCTATAGGGCAGCAATGCTTGGTGTCCCAGGAGGGTGCTCGGGAAAGGGGCCCCATTCCTGTAGAGCGACCCTCCAGCGGGGACTGCTGGTAGGTGTTTTGGAGCTTAGGTCTGCTAACTGTTTTGGTGTCCTGTATTGACCTTCTCAATTGCATCATGTGTTCAGGTTCAGCATTATTTATTCCCTTTCCTACCTGTAATGGCTCTAAGAATCACAGCCATTGACTATGTGTCTGCTGCTACCGAAGAGCTTCTCATGTGCGGTTGGACAACCCTGTAGGTGAGAAGCAGGTTGTGTCAATTCTGCGACACAATCAGCAGCTGGCTGTGCTGGATGCAGAGTACCTTTGGCTCTCCTGACACTGCTGGAAGGAGGAGTTCCTGGCATGGTTCAGCTCTTTCTCTTTAAAATGACAATCCCAGCAACAAGTGCTGAGGCTTGTTTATAAATGCTGGTTGTTGATACTGCACAGGCATTCCTTGTCCATTTTATCCTTACTTATCAAAATCCACCCGCCACCTTTTTTTTCCCCCCAGTTTCCATTAAGATTTCTTTTTCTTTTTCTAAATTGGGTGGTCAGCATGTTTGTTTTTAGAAGTCTCATATTCTCAAAATGCTTGAAGGGCGATTGCTGGGAAAAATAGCTCCAGCTCCAACTCTCTGACTCAGCTGCTTCAGTAGTGTTGTAGTCTGAAGAGAACAAAGAAGAATTGATTTTTCTCTACAGTGCACACATAGGTTGCCAAGACATGAGCATCTCAGTACACAGTGTCCTTTATCCTGCCTGTGCTCTTTGACCTTGATTATTCATTTTCAGGTGTAAGACCAAAGTAGCCTGACTAAGCGGGGCATCCGTGTAATCCATGCACATAACACCAAGATGAATATGAGTAACTGATATATACTGCTGCCAACTTGATGGGCAGTTGCATACTCACAGGTGTGTAATCGGATTGTTTTTCATCTAATTTTGGCAAATGGGACAATTACTGCATAGAGGAATCAGCAGCTTAGAGACTCTTCTCAGAGGATTAATGGAGAGCTGGCTTTTGCAATGACTCTCAGTCTGTTACACTGCAAAACTGAAAGAGTACGGATGTCCTTTTTGTTCAGGTTTGAAATTATCCAAAAATCTCGTCTTTGGAGTCCTTGTATATTTTATTCTGTCATTTAGTTTATTAGAATTATTTTATTACTCTCTTTTTCTTTGTAATGTAACTAGAATGATTCACAGCAGAAACTTCTTTCAGTGAATGTGTTTGTATTTGTAAAGAGATGATTAAATTAAAACCAACTGTTAGAATGAGACTGTTGAATGCATAAATTCTGCATTTTGGCTTCAGAGATTTACCCTTTTTCCAAAATAAGTTAATGCGGTGTCCTGTTGATAACTGAATTATTAAAACCACTATTGATTTATTAATATAACCAGTCTAGATTATTGTATCCACCTCATAGCTGTACTTGCCAAAGTGACTCTCTTAAATGGCACAAAAGATTATTTTGATTAAGCTGCTTTTCCTCTTAAAATCCATTTCCTTAGATGTGGAAGAATCTTGTATGTTCACGATGACATTTTATCAAAATGTATTAAAAAAAGCAAGTGAAAATATGAGCCTTTCTAATACAAAGTCCAAAGCTGAAAATGTATCATTGCACAAATGGTCTAGTAAAGTGAAACAAATCAATATTTAATACTAGTTTTGCATCTGGTCTTAAGGTTCCAACTTAATGGAAACTCAACCTAAGCAATGGATTTGGTAGGTCCATATCCCAGGAAAATATTTAATTTTGCATAAATTGAATCGAGAGGAATAAGGACAGTGCTCACATTTTAGAGGTACGCAGAAAACTTTGCAGGATTGGTACTTGTGTCTTAAAGTCAATAACAGTGCCCTAAATCCTGGAGGTCTTTATAAGAATGCCTCCAGCTCATAAATGTGTTTGTGAAAAGTACTTTGGTATGAGAGAGATTTAGTATGTTAAAGGAGGACTGAAGGACAATTTCTGAAGGTGAAGAAACTCTTTTTCTTGGGTGAATGTGGGGAAGAATGAGATAGTATCTTTTTTAAACCTACCAGTTTTTTTTTCAAAGTTGTTTGGGGACATTTGGACCTAATTCAAACCCACTGAAGTCAATGATAATATTGGTGATTTCAAGGAAATTGGAATGGGACTCCATACTGCTAGCGAAGATGAGGTTTAGGTTTAACTGTAGCTCACAGAATACAGAAATATTTGTAAAGAAATTCAGGGCTGCATTTTTTTTTTTTCTTTTCCCCTTCCCTCCCCTTCAGTTTCAGTAAGCAACTACTACTTCTTAACAGGAAAACTAACAAAACCACCCCTCCTGAAGTGCAGGGTACTTTCTCACAACTTCTGCTCTTGGAGAAGACGGTGTATTGTGCAATCCTCATTGTGGTTGATCAGCCCCATAATGAAGGCCTGAAGTTATAAGCTGCGTGAGCAGCTTTACGCCATGGTGGTTTTACACCATGGTTAGGTCAATTTCCTTACTTCCTTTTTATCATTTTTATGGTAAGCCTTTTATAAATATATTGCAATGATTTTCTTTTCACTTCTCAGATCTGTTTCCTGCTTTTCATTATGTGCATTTTCTATCTTGTATTTTTAAGTGCTTTTTTTCCACCCTTCTGTTTAGGGTGTTCCTCTACTTGCTGCTACTGCTCCTTTTTTCCTCTCTCTGAGAAATGTCACTAGGGTGCTCTAGATCTGAAAAAGGTTTGAACTCTGCCAAATCTTACAGCTTTTGGTCACAGTCAAACATTATGAACGTGCACAAATTTAAGGGATGCTAAAGTAGTTAGATATAATTATAATAAGGACAAATTAATCTGGCAAAAAATAAGATGCTGAGCCTTCATGAAGTACCTTGTTGGAGTGTAACAGGCTGTTGGTGCTCCTCTGTAGCTGTCACAACTTAAAGACATGATGGCAGGAATTAAGGAAAAGAGTTCGAAGATGGGAGGAATAGTTGTAACCTTTCTGAAAAAGGGCATTCCTCTTTCAAACAGATTAGGCTTTTGTTTCTCATTTGAATTTACTTGTGAAAACGAATGAAGAGTAGGAGTGTTATTGTGAGCGCAAGTGCCTGGCACTGGGCTCCAAGTCCTCCAGCGGACCGGTGGGCTGAGGCAAGTTTCTCAGCTTCATATGGGCAGAGACAGCTTTAGCCACCTGCAGCTGATCTCATGGGAACTGGAAATAAGAGCCATGGCAGCTGCAGCTGTGGCTCAGCACGTTAACTTAGGTGATCATTGCTTCAATTTTATGATGATATGCTGGGCTGTGTTTTGTGGTGACTGTGCATTGCCTGTTCCGCAGCCTCTGCTGTGGCACAAAGAATGGATAACAGGGTGGGACGAACAGGTGGCTGCAGCCACTGCTCTCAGCTGCTGCTGAGCACGATGGTGCTTAGAAGTGTCTGGCCTTAGGAGCTTTAGTAAGATCTCTTACTATCTGTTAAGGGTCCTCATTGTCTATTGTAATCTGGCACTTGGGGCACTTTTTTCGTTTGTTTGGATGTCCATTTTACCTCACTGTGGAAGCATTAGGAGTTTTAAAGCATGTGTCCAGTAGATTCAAGATATAATAAGTTAGAGTGTGGTGTAACACCATGTTAGTTGAAGTGCATTCAGCTCTCCGTGGACCCTCACATTCAGAAGCAAAGTACCCATACAGGAATCTAATGAGCTTTAGCTAATGTGCTTTCACTTTGCAGCAGTCTTTAATTAGTCTTTCCATTCCCTGTGTCCCTTAATCAGTGCAGACTTCAGGTTTTACACATCCTACCCACCATCTAGTGCATACTGTATGTCACCAGAAAGCTCAATAAAAAGGGTACAGATCTGCACCCCCCCCCTCCCAAGCAGGGAAAAATGTTGTCTCTTACAAGGTGATGGTTTGCTTTAAAATACAATTAGGTTCCCTCAGTGGCACTGTAGTATGCTCTCTATACACAGCTCTGGAGGTTGATTTAACATCTGTTATTAATCTCAGCAGCTGTTTATGGCATTGTATAGTACAGCACTAACAAATAAAGATTATCCCTTAAATAAATGTAAAGATACGCAGGCAGTGGAGTGCAGTATTCTCATAACAGCCTAACCACAGGTATGCTATACTGCTGTGTAATAGACCCTACACTTAGAATAAAGTTTAAACTCTCTTTTCTCTGCCACTATTTTGTGAGATTTTTTTTTTTTCCTTTTGAACTGCCAGAAAAGTTAAGGTAGCCAGAGTTTTTCCTGATGGTGCAGAAATTCGGTCATAAAATTAAGATAAGCATTCTAGCCCCTGCTTAAAACTGTTTGTCTGTGTAATAATATCAACATCCTTTACCTTGGGTGCTGATGCCAATATTTGCGAGATAATAACAAGCACTTCTGTGGCCACAAGTTTGTGACAATTTCTGTCCCACGAGTAAGTGTAAAGTCTGTGAAACTTCACCTTCAGCAGAAGCTTTATCTCATGTGGAGTCCCCAGGGTCCTGCAGTACCTGAGCTTCTGTGCTAAGCTGGTGTCTTGTTGCGGGACGCTTTCTTCTATGTGGCTATGTCTTTCCAAGAAGCCTGGAAGACCAGAATGATTTTTGAGTCCTCTGTGTATCTTTCAGATTTTGTTGAAGTTTGGTAACCATTAAAAATATAAATGGGGTTGGCAACATATCTTGTTACAGTATCAGCGGGAAGTATATCAGTATTGTTATATCTGCGTGAAACTACGAAAAAATTACGAAATGCTAGAGTACAGATCACTGTATTTTACAAATAGGTCAAGTGCTGAAGGACATCCGTTAAAAAAATGCTAAAGTAGTTTTATGAATATAATTGTTTTTCAATACATTTGCTGTTTCTAAGCATTTTCCATATCTGTCTGTAAAATGTTCTGTTTATAGGTGAACATCTGCTATTTGTTCTGAACGTTATCCTCCACAGCCACCCTGTGATGTGGGTGTTGCATTGGCTCCTTTCCTCTTCACTCCTTGCCGAATGATGCCCAGCCGTGCTCACAGGGGTTCCTGGGGCAAACCTCTTTGTTCCTAGCACCTTTGTTACAGGTGTGGCTGGGGTTTGTATGGGGCACGCAATTCTTGGGGGGGGATCTAAAAGAAAGAAGACAATTGTCTTTTTTTCCTCTTCAGTGAGAAAGAGGCTCATGAGGGGCTTGTCAGTGAGATACGGAGTGGAAATCGGTAAAACCCTATAGGTGGTAGCTAAATGGTGCAGCTATGACTGAATACACCTAGGAAGGAGGTAGAGCTGCTATTTCTAGAGTCTGTTTTGTGCATACGTATTTTGGTTAGCTTTGAATCCCACTCAGACAGCATGGGTTTGACTCTGCCTCAGACGTTGCTATATTTCTGATGTTTCACTTGGGAGAGGGAGAAATAAAAGGCAGCACAGAGAGAACAAAAAGAAAAGCCAATGAAGAGCTATTGTGTAATGGGCGATGGAATTTAGAGAAAAAAATACAACAAATATACAATTTATAGCCTGCTTTTATCACACTAGCTTTTAGGGAATGTTTTTTTTTTTTTTTTTTTAATCCCTGAAATAAGGCAGAAGTGCTGTTTAAGCTAGATAAACACATTTAAACTTAGAGGAAACCTCAACCAGTCCACCTAAATGGATAAGAAAAGAAAAAATGAATGAGGTTACAAGTACGGCCCTCAAAGAAAGAGTATTCAAAGTGTCTGGCCTTGAAGATGTTTATATGGAATTTATTATAATATATTGGCAGTTGGGCAAGTCTGGTGAAAGAAAATGAGAGATTCCAGCATAAATACATTATCTAGTCCTAAGGTCAAATGAGAGAGTAACCATGTCTGAAAAACAAAGAAAGTCTAGATAAATTTCCTATGTATTATTTTTCCTTTTAGCATGAATGAAATGTCTAAGCTTTTAAATCAGCTATTATTGTGCAGTACTGATGAATAGCAAATACCAGGTTTATGTTTTAAAAAGGCACTTGTGATGATTTTGGGTTTTACAGACCCCAACCTTGTCTTCCTTAGCACATAGTAAATTGCTTGAAACTATAAGGAAAAGCAGACTAATAGAAAACTTAATGTAATATATAACAGATACAAACTAGAATGGTTTATGTATAAAGGAAAATGACAGTTGTCAGATGTGCTGTAGTTCTAAATGTATTAAAAATATGACACTATTTTTACGTTTGAAGTCTTTTAGAAAATTTTGTTGATGGTGTATTTTGAATTTTGAGGCAAAATACTGTCATAAATAAAAAGTTGTTAAGAGACAGGGGTATGAGAAAGACCCTAAAGTTCAGAAAGTGTGTTAGCTGCTGAATTCACTCTACAATCTCCTCTACTTGCTGGGCTCCAGCAAGCAAGCTGATGTCTCGCTCAGCTCTTGTGTCAGTGTAAAAGTGCCATTTTGTGTATGGAAAGTCTCATCATAGGCATAATAAAAATGAAATCATTGATTTCTTAGCTTAGTCTCCTGCTATAGGCCAGTGGAGAGGGAAGAGGTTTTCTTTAGTGCTTTTGGTAGAGAAAGCTCTCTCTAGTTTGACCTTCGCTGAGAGATGTTAATGGACTGTCTGTCTTGCTGATTTGGGCTCCCACAGTCTCGCTTTTCAGCAGCTGTTGGAGGCTGTGCATGGCTGTCCCACGATCTCTGTCATTACTTGACCTATCTCAGAGGCATATGACTGTAGGAATATAGAATAATGGACTAGAAAAGTGGAACAAAGTCCAGTTTCTTATTACAGTCATGTATCCCTTCCACCATCAGATACAATGATTTCTTCCTGCACTGCGGTGGCAGATGATTCCTTTTGTGTATTGGTTATGAACATCTCCCCACGTGTATCTTTACAGGGAGAGAAATCCTTTTTTTCACTAACCTGCAGCCAAATCACACCAACCCTTGCTTCAGCTTAGTGTGGGACATCTGGGCTTTTCTGCATTAACTCTGTGGTCTGTCAGACATACAAAAGGCCCCTGGATACCTGCTCTTCTGAGGTGCTCCTCTGCTCGCTAGCTCCTGAGTTTGCCTCTGTGCTTATTACGCTTGGTTCTGTGTCAGTCTGGTCTAAGGGTGTTTCATACAAGACCAAAAAATCTGCAAGCAAAAGAAGAAAATGCTAGCTTATGGTTTTCAACAAATTCTGAAGGGGAGGCATTCATTTTGAAAATTTCTGGCTAGATCAGATAGCCTGTTCCTGTCTCTTTTGAAGACTGGATCTTGTATAAGAAAACAATGAGATTTATCACTGATGTTTTTCAGTCCCCATTTCAAATCTCGGTGCTCCAGACCCTGGATTTATTCCAGATGCTGCCCTCCTTATATAAGCTCAAGGCACTCTGTCTTTCATCTGAATGCTTGTTGGATTTTAATCTTTCTTTTCTGCCTGTCTCAATTCCTAATAACTTGACTCATGCACATTGAACTACAGCATGCCACTGCCCATCAATCAGCCAAGTCACCAGAGGCAGCGCCAGCATCTGACCCAGCGCCAGAACACCCCACATATACCACTCGACAATCACATTTCCTCGGCTCTGTAACCCTCACCCAGTATGGGCTGGAGCACTGGACATGGTATGATTACGGGAAGGGGGAGTGTCTCTTTTGGGGACTCAAGGGACAGTGCCACTGACCACAGCAAGTGTGTCTACCTTGGATACCTGACTTTGATAACTGCAAAGCAAGATTAAGGATCTGAGATGAAGTTACAAGAAAGCCAAAGGCTACAGTGAACACTGGGATAGTTTTCTAGTCATAGGGGAGGCTCAGTTTTAAGGTACTACACAGGTCTAATCCCTGTTTACTTCCGGGATTCTCTACATGAAAATCTGGGATACCATTTTTTATGAGGCTAGGCCATATCTGCTGGTGAAGAGGAAGAAGACAAAGTTTATGACTGGCCAGCTGGAAGGAGGAGCGTGGGGCCTCACAGTGGCCATCACTTCTCAGTAGTAGTTGTCTGAGGATCACTTGTGAAGTAATGAATGTTTGTCATTCTGCAGTGCTTCCTTCACTGCTAAACCTCGTGAATTTGCAATATACCTCTTCTCAGGTCAGAGGTGTTTCAATGGGAATAGCAGTCATTGCTCCTGTGAGAATGTTGTCATTGTGACAGAATATCTAGCAATGCAATGAATTGCATGTGCATCCCCGCCTCTGCTTAAAGGCTACTTTGGTGTAGGTAGCCCATGTTGAATATGAAACAAATCAGTTTCGAGTATGGCTGTATTGCCACAGGAAGGATTGTTGTGAGCCTCAGGTGTAGACTTTTGCTTGTTGCAGCTTGCAAAGCTATCCAGGAAATGCTAAGATGTATTTCTGGTGTCTAGTCCTCTGTTTTTTTATGAAGTGGTGGGTCACATCACTAAAAGAAAGACTATTCTTATCAAGGAGCCACCCACAAATACCTTTATGATGGAACATTGCCCACATCCTGCAGTGAACACGAACAGTGGCAGGCAATGCAGAGCTAGATACAAAATGGCTTGCCCGTAGTGCCTGCTGTGGCTAATTTGACAGAAATATCGTCATGCTTACGCCAGATCTGCATTACGTTTGTGGGTTTTTTTAGATCTTCCAGTAGGGACACAGCCAAAGACAGGAACCAAGGAACTGAAACTGCAGCTTAGAGAACAGAAGTGGTCTTTTGTTTAGTCAATGGAAAGTCAGGTGTTCAAACGAAGAGGCTGGCAATGTTGAGTCCCCCTACTGCAGATTCCAGACATCCATTTGATTTTTCTTTTCTGATCTTACACTCTCCAGAGCTTTTGCTTTTCCTCTGTAGATGATTATTTTGACAGTCTATCTGTCTCCTCTCACCCTTTGTCTTGGCTGTCTCTCTCTGTCATTGTAGTAATAACTGGCTATTGCAAATGTGGCACCAGGGCTTGGTTTTCTGCTGGACAGCATTGTATCTATAAACTTCTGAGAGCTAATGTATTTTCTACTGGGGACTGTTTGTGTGTGAATGGCATTTCTCACATGCTCTTCAAGCTGTATACGTGGTCATTGAAATTATTTTACATTGCTTCTGTTCTCTTGCTGGGAAAACTGTAACAGATTGTCGTGCAAATTTGTCCTCATGTTGGCATGCGGAATTACGTGCAAGCATACACACTGGCAATAATATAAGTTTCTGTCAAATGTTACTGTGAGTAAAACTCCTAGACAGGGTGGTAGACCGGTACTTTTTTTGACCTCTTTCTTCTAACTTGGTGTACACTGTATATTTTTCCACCGGGTAAAGCAATGCAGAGTTTATTCTTCTCTGCATTGTGTCAGCTTTGTGGAGTCTGAGACAGGTTGGATTCAAGACAAAAGAGTTTGTGATGCCACCACATAGCCAGAGTCTTCCTTCCTAGAAACCAAAGGAAGTTTGTTGTAGATGCTGTAATAGCTGGCAAACAAGTATCCTTTGATGAATGATACAGATTTTCACAAAAATCCTGAAAGTTCATATCTGTGTTGTGCTCTGTTGCAAAGCCATAGTGCTGGGCTTTTTGGTTAGCAACTTGTCAGCACTCTAAGCCATCCTAAGATGAAGAATTCCTTTTTAAAAGGTGTCTTGTATGCAAAATGGTTTGAAAAACTCCTCAGTATCACTGCTTAAGCCATTTGAAAACAGCACATTGAAAGTTTCCAGAGTTAATAAATTGTAATTAGCTTCTACTAGTATTTTAGATATACAATTTGTTATAGCTTATAAGCACATGGGATTCAGTTTTGGGTTCAATATTAACAATCAATTATTGAAACATAATTGAAATATCTATTAATCATTTTAGGCTTTGTTAACTATCAATGTGCTACTGATGCAAATTCTGGCTTTAGGTTCTACTATTGCAGTACTGTTGACGACTACCATAAGGTACAATTTTAAAGGCTAGCAGGCATGTATTAGGAAAATGATGCGTTGGTGGTTAGACTCCCATGGCTTGCTGATAAAGTATTGTTGAGCCAAATTCATCCAACTGCATGAAAAAGAAATCTGAATGTTTATTATATTTAAGTGCACTTTAATTTGCACTTGCTTATGGGTTAATCTCATATACTGATATATATCTAAAGAAATTCACTAAAGGAACACCAAGAATTAATAAAATCACATCTTTTAACAGAGACCAACCAATACTAAAATGACATTCTGAGATACAAGGTTAATTTCCTCCCCCTACCACTTCTGTTGTCAT
This sequence comes from Dromas ardeola, assembly GCA_013398915.1. Classification (NCBI taxonomy): domain Eukaryota; kingdom Metazoa; phylum Chordata; class Aves; order Charadriiformes; family Dromadidae; genus Dromas; species Dromas ardeola. The sequence continues at coordinate 36,110 of VYZM01000256.1, read as the reverse complement.
TTCTATGGCAATTTTCCCCTTTAAAAGTTGTGCAACTGAAGCTCTTTGGTATACAATGATAATTATAGCCAAGGTATACATGACGTGTTTTTATCTTTTTTTTTGGTTTGTTTTTTTCTCCTCCTTTTTACCCTCTTCTTTTCCCTCTGATGTTTTCAAACATGCATGTTAGCTGTGTAGCAATTGAACGTTTTTTTTTCCAATCTGTTCCAATGAGATAGTTAAAAGAGTTCAGAGATTATTTGTTCTGGTATGCTTTATACCTCCACTTCTTTCTCAACGAGTCAAGTCACTGAGGAATGGTACATTCCTCTAAGAAGTCTATCAGTTCAGGTCTTGATTCCAAAGACATCAGCTTGGAGATATAACAATATAATGTTTTTGTTGTCAGAAGTTAAAATTAAATCAAGAGCAGTAATGTCAGGTTTTTTTAATTCACTTTTTTCAATAAAGAGAGAAAAGTTACAACAAAGTTACTTCTCTGTATGCCTCCAGAACTTTATCTGCATGTGCACTGGATGTTAACATTGTGCGATTACCTAGCATGACATAGTACCAGTCCTGCAAACCTTATTTACCACAGTTCATGTGCTGGCTTTGACAACTTTATTTCCCCTACGATGACTTCATGCGTGAAGAAGTGAGACTAGAGTTATAACATGCTTGACTTGCCACTGTTTTTGAAAGGAGCTGGAAGAGATTTAGGACCATGTAGCTCCTTTTCCAAAGGTTAAGATACTTCCACACCTTTGAAATGCCTCAGTGATGGTTAGACATTTGCATGCCTGCCATTTTTAAAGTGAGAACTGGGCTTTCCAGTCACATAGGTGTGTTTGAAATTTTTAGCTTGTATCACTCTCAAAAATATTCACAAAGGAAGTTTTTAACTTAAAAAAAAGATGACTATTGAGTGAAAAGTCTAGACAGGGTAACTGATTCAAAGCCTTGTTTCTGGTAGAAGGTTGGATGAGCTCTATCAATATTAAGAGAAGATTTTGGCTTCAGCCTTGAAAGTATGATTTTTCTTGGTATATATATTTTTCTGCACTGATATTGACACTTTGATGCAAAATTGTGAATAGCAGTTGATTTTGAGATGTTATAGCTATGCAGTAGGCTGAGATGTTTTCCTTCTGATTTTTATGCCAGGGAAAGCCTGCTAACAGTAATCTAGCAGAAGAAATCTGGTAGCAAACAATTTTGTTTTTCTTGATTTAAGCCTAAAGGGCCATGCACTTAACATTTACAAAGGGGGTTATATTTTTTAGCTAACTCTTCTATTTGGTAAAACAGTGGAACAAATGTCATATAAGGCGTAATTCCTGTGAAATAAGCAGACTGATTTTATAGAAATGAAGTTATTTCCCTAGAACTAGAAAATTAACAAAGAATGGACATTATATGAAGTTTATAAGCATTTGAGTGCCACAGAAAGTGGATCTTTAGGCTTTCACGTGGAATGGGAATGGAAAAAAGCATCCCCCAACCCATGAGAAGGCATAAAGGTTCAGTTACTGTAGTGCTCAACATACTTTTACAAGAATGTGCTTAGGGCATCCTGGGAATACTAATGATCTCCAATATATAACTGTGATATTATGGTAACTAATGTGAACTTAGAATAGGAAATAAGGTAGAAGCAAAGGTTAGTTTTCTCAGTAGAGTCCTGGCACTACTGGAGATACGTGAGGTTCTGTGCTGTATGGTGTATTTTTAAATAACATGGAAAAGGGATGAAGATAAAGTTGTCTGATGACATTCAGATAGTCAGGGTAATAAAAATGAAAACTGACAGCAAAGATGTGCAGAGACATCTCACAATATTGACAATAGAGTGACTGATGAAGTTTAGTGTGAATGTTTAAAATGATGCATCTGTGGAAATATAATCTGCACTCCAAATACACAGTGATAAGTTCTGAGGCCACCTAACAAAGAGATTTCATAATAGTTATGGTTCTATGAAAAGCGTCAAGTTGTGCTTTCAACAGCAAACTATAGTGCAAATGGAATGTGAGGAACTATGAGGAAAGAACTAAGAATAAAGAAGAAAAATAATTATGCCATTTTCTAAATCTGTGGAGCACCCACACCTTGAATTCTATGAACTACAGCTGCAAAAATATACAAAGAGAACATGATCAAAGATATGGAATTATTTCTGTATAGGAAAGGACCACATAGACTAATACACATTGAGATCAGTGAGGAAGAAGATAGACATCTGTAATTATGAGTAGCACAGACAAGATGAATAGGGATGGATATTCACTGTTTCTCATTTAAAAACCCCAAACATTAAGAGATATTAAATTAATCGGGTACTACTTCAAAACAATAGTGTTAGAAAGGTGACTTATTCACTAAACGTATGACTAATTTGTGGAATACATTATTGCAAGAGACTGTTAATACTAAAACTTTGGATAGCTTAAAAAACTGATGGGACAAATTCACGGATGAGAAATCCTTTGTGGGCAATTAAATGCAGAGATACCACCTCTGGCTGAAAAGCTTACTGAGCTGTAGGTTGCCAGAAGGTAGGAGTGTGTGGTGAGGCAGCAGCACTATTCTTACATTCTTCCCTAACCAGTCTCCCGGCCTGATGCTGTGGGGCCAGTCTTCTTGATATGTGCTGGTCTGATACTCGGAGACCTGCATTTCAGTTCAGGGTAGCATGATGCCATGGAGCAAAGACACCCCTTTCTGTAGTTCTAATTTGTTTCTGTGGTAGGTTTCACAGCCGAACAGCTAAAATGATTACGGAGCAAGAGGGAAAATTTTGGATGATGAGGTCAGATTAATGATGATGTGTTGTGCCAGTCTACAAGTACGAAAGAACTTGGTAACAGCCTGCGGACTGTAGTCTCTGGTGATGTGTGGTACCATAATTCAGAAGTTATGGGAACAATGGGGATGTATGGGAGTTGAAGATATAGTCCCACAAATACAGTGTAAATGTCAGGACAGAGAAGGCAATTTTAGTTATGTTAAGGAGCATCAGTAGAAATAACAAGACCTGATGAGAAAAATAACACACAATCAAGAAATTAAGACCATTAGGTAATGCACAGGGGGGTTGAGACAAGGTTTCAGAGGAAGCTTGTAATTCCGGTATTTGAATATTTATCTTTGTGAATGTAGCATACTTTTAATGCAGGGTTTTGTTTCCTGAGTTTTAAAAAGAGCAAACATATATCTTGCCAGTTGTTTCAGACAGGAACAGGGGCAGAAACCTGCAGGGACCTCGTGAGGCTGACCAGGAGGGAAGAGCTGCACCTGTGAACCAGAATATGAAACATGGGTGGATAAGGCTGAGCAGCCTCAGGAGGCAGAGCTTGCTGGTTGTGACCTACCAACTCAAGGAAAAGCTGCTTTTTAATAGCTGATTCTGCTTGACTGGACTTGAGTCACTCCAGCACATACATGAAAAAAACTTATGTGTATTCTCAGGTGAGTCCCATATGGGGCTGGCAGCACCCCTAGACGTTAGCAAGTTAGCAAGCAAAGCTGGTGACTTGACCCCTCTCAGTGAGCACAATGACTGGCAAGAGGGCAATGGCCATTGCTTCAAAAATGGAAGGTGATCATGAGAGTTTAAAAAGATTTAGCTCACAACTGAAAGCAGTTTTGTGCTGCTATGTCAGGAAAACTTAATTATCAGCAGCATCACCAACTCTAGCTATAATAATAAACTTGTAAGTTTCTTTCTCTTTCTCCCTGCTGTCCTTGAAAAGAGAGATTGGGAGACCATCTGTCATTCATCTCAGTGGCCAGTCTGTCCCAAACCAAGACAACTATTTCTTGATCTCGTCCCTGCCATTTTATCTCTATGATGCTGTTTTGGCAGTAGTGTGGTCTCTCAAGGCACCTGATGGAAGCCTCATCATTGCTAATGTTAGGGACTGGATGGGACAACACGTTGCAGAGAACAGTCTATTACTGTAAGGGTAATAGTTTAATAGTTCTTTCCCACATCTAATTCCAGGTTTCTGTGAGTCTCTCTCACTTTCTACCAAACTTCTGGTACTTTTCTCAGGCTAAACCTTTGCCATATCAGCTTTTTAAGTTGAAACAGAAAATGTAAACACAGAATTTGAAGAGGGAATTTTCATCAAGAATTAAGTTCAGAGATCATATCTTCATTAAAACTGCATGAAAAATTCCTCTTTCTCCCTCTCCTGGCAATGCACATTCATTTCAGAGTCTGTAGTTCCTTTCTGCTTAGCTTTCAAGTTTTAGGTGAATAAGCAGAATTTGGCAATTGGACTTCTTCGGAAAATAAAAGGACTGAAGAACCCCATGAAAGAAAAAGAAAGTAGCATTGAAACGCATTTGAAGATATAGACATGAAGCTCTGGAAAAGCTAGTGTGAAAACTTTGTGCTATGGTCAGTACTGTTGGTCTGAAAACATGTATATATTGTCATATTTACCAAGTGTGCAAGGATCATCAATCAGGGCAAGCAGCAAGTTGTAATGCACATGGAGAAGGCTTTTTTTGCTCTGTATTTTACTGGCAAGATTTGCTGCCAGGTCTCCCAGTTCCCTGAGCTTGGTGGCAGAGTGGGTAGGAATGAGTATTACCTGCGGGGGTGCTGGCAGGGCCCACAGTTGGCAAATGGACTGCCAAGCAGCACCTGTAGGATAACAATGTGCTGAAGCGTGTAAGAATACTGCTGAAATATCCCAACTTTGTACTTTATTTATTTTTTAAAATAGCTTAGCCTTCTCAGCTGGTCATTTACAGACTGCTGAAGTATTTTGCGAATGTTTCATAAATTGGGGGGAGGAAGAGGGGTATAAAAAAAAATCAGTTTGTTACTTTTTGCGAGGTTTATATTATTTGTTAAGTATTTTGTCAATTATGTGTTATTTGTAGCTTTAACATGTCTGAAATGGCTTGCAAACCTTAGCATAGACAAAAATCTTGTGATAAGACACAGTGGAAAAGCATTGCATATTCTTTGCTATTGATAATTTTTCATTTATTATTCCTTGCACCTTCTCTGGCAATATTACATCTTTTTGTCTAGACAGACAGATACTCTCATTAGGTACTCAGAAATTTATTAGGTAACCATTGTGTATCACTTTACACTTAGATTAAAACTGTTTGACACTACTGCAATCTACATATTCGTATATGGAATGAAACACTGACATCTTTTTTCTGGCCACTGGACAGGGAGTGTGGCCAATGAATGTACAATGGATTGAAAAGGTAAACATCCAGGGTTTAAAGACTTGGTATGAAGTGAAATTTGAATATTTAAAATATGTACAAAGAAAGACTTGAAACCATCTACACAGCGTACATACAGTTGGGTTTATAAACAACCAAAATGGCAGAAGCCAAAGGCATTAAAAATGCAGAAATGTGTCACTTCTAACAGAAGCCACTGTTAAATATAAAATATGTGACAGAAGTAAAGGTAAGTTTTACAATCACCAAATGATGGAGAAACAGCAGGGTCAAACTTCATTTCAAAGTAAAATGGAGCCATTCATAACAAAGCATGTGCCTATCATTCTCCAGCAATTTTTTGTTGGCAATTGTCTGACTTCTTACTGCTTGACAGTTAGGTGCCTAGTTTAAGCTTATTGCTTAGGTTATCTGTAAACTCATGGAGTGATAAATTTTTCTCAGAGAGTGATTATCCCGTGTTAGGATGAATCTCTAAGAAGAAATTGTCAGGGAGGTTTGCACTTAGCCAAGCATTACACTGTTTGTTTAATTAAAAGAATAAACACTGAAAGGGTAAAATTTTTTTCCATTATTTTTTTACACACTACTTGATAATGTTTCTTGTGGATAAGGATGGAATTGCTAAGATATGCTGGTCCAAGGTTATTTTTCCCTTTATCAAAGCACAAACAATTTTTCACTGTGGTGACTTTCTCTGCCCTTGAATAGCTGGCAGGCAGGTGACTTGGACATAACGGCATTTGACTTGCAGAAGATGGAAGACTGACTACTGTGCTCTTGCCAAATTCTGCCTGGTTAATTGACTCAGTATCAAAAGATTTGCCTGCTTTCTTGGATAAAGAAAAAGGAAAAAAAAAAAAAAAAGAAGCCAGGATAAAGGAATAAACTAGGAAATAGCCCCTCAGTTTTTTCACTGTCTAAGCAGAGTGTACAAGGAAGTAAATGTAAGTCTTAAATTATTTTTTTTTTACCAGACAGCCCATATCAAGATCAGATATTGATTACAGCTTGCCTTTTTGTGCTCTGATGCTTTTTATTGACTTTTCTCTTCAGTGCCCTGCGATGCAGTACCAAAGTGATTGGATCAGTATATTTTCCCTTTGGGATTACACAAGAAATGTTGGATGCCTTACAGATGCGTGTATTAGGCCTCCAAATATTCAGTGTTCACATAAAATGAACAAGAAATACATCATTCTTAAAAGACAAAGAAGAAAGCTACTCTGATGAAAATGCTTTTTTGTTGAGAGATCTGCAGATCTGTACAGAGAGGTAGAAAAGTCTGTTTAAAGCAGGCTATTCCTCAGAAAAGAAATATGGCAGGACATCTGAATGTCTGTGGGCTTTCTGCTGGTCTGTGCGATGCTTTGGTGATGAGATGTGCTGCTGTTACCTTTATTTTTCCTTTATTCCCTTAATTTGGTAGAGAATTATCACCGGGCCTGATTCTCACTCATATTTGGGCTTTTACACACCCTGGAAGAGGAGTGGGTTGCATTTCCATGTCCCTGTGTGCTCCCAGGGCAGGGGCAATTTCTCCAAGGACAGCAGCTGAGAACATCTGAGCACCTGAAGTTGCATGCTTAGAAGTTGGATTTCCCCAGGATATTACAGATAGCTTTCCTGTGTTACTGTTTTCCATCAAAGCAAAGAGCTGTTCTTGTAGGTGATCAAAGTTACAGAAATTTCACAGCCGGTGGTATAGCTTTTGTTTTATTGGTAGCTGGGGGCACATTTATGCAACGTCATGTTTTGTAATGAAATTGGTGGGAGGAGGCATTGGAGGTGTGGGGCTGCAGGTCAAAAGCTGGAGCCTTTGGGATGCTGCTGAGGATATAACATTTCTAGGTCAATAACCACTCCGGTTTCCTTCAGTGGAAACTAATACTTGCCTTCTTTAGTCGTATCTAAGTAACTTATAAATCTTCTCCCATTTTAGTATGTCAGCACTTCTCAGTTCTTAATACTTTTTCTTCGCAGAGTTTCTGTGAAATAGGTAAGCATTATTCTATAGATAAGGGATGGGGAGAATCTAGCAAACTGTTGAAGCATTTGCTGCTGCTGCGTGGGAAGGTAAAAAGTAACTCAGATGAGAACAGCACTACTTTAAGTACAGTTTTTTCCTTCTTCTCCTGATCCAAGTGCCTTTTAATCAGTCTTATGTCTTTTCTTCCTGGTTGTGGATCAGCGCCAAAGAAGAACATGGATAATGTATACTTGAGTTTTGCAGAAATTTTTCTTCAAATGTCCCTCCATGGTCTCGTGATTCACACCGTCTGTCTCTTTCTTATGGGCACAGATCTGTATTGTTAAATATTTGGACTTAAGTATTTATAACCCAAAAACTTAAGATACTTTGTCATATGTACAGCACACATGCCTCAGTCCCTGACTGAAGCAGACTACTTTGATTGCATAAGTGATCAGGGGAGGAATTTTATTTATTTGAGCAGGGAATTAAGTCGTAAAGGAAAAGAGAGGAGAGCAGGCATGTGGCGGTTTCCTACTGTTTTAAGGTCAGATGTATCTCAGGAAACTTGTTTTGATCACTGACATAATCAAAATGTAGTGGGAGATCCCATTATGCTGCCCCAGTGTTAAGACAAGAGATTTTGGATTCCTGTAGTTTTTACAGAAAACAGTTCAGCCTACTTCTTTTAGGGGACAAGTCGAAAAAGCATCTTTTCAAAGTGTCTTACATGCCACATGGAGGGGAAAAAACCCAACAACAGCAGCTGAAAGATTAAGAACAGCCCTGCTGTAAGATTGCCTCCAGTCCTGTTTAATGCTGTGACGGCAGAGCAGCCTGCCTTCCCCAGTAATGAGGGTGCAGCAGGAGGGCAGCTGCGCAGCGTTGGAGGCAGCTTTCCAGCGCTCCTTGGGGGACAGGGTGACACTCTGCACAAACGGGAGGCAGTAATTGCCCCTTGGGATCTGGCCCAAGGTGAACAGAATATCAGCGCAAGCTGCATGAGCAGTGCAAAATACCATTATTTCTTTCCTTTTCAGACTGCCCCAAGCAGCGTGGATTAGATCGCTGCCTTGAAGTAATTTAGCCCGTCACCCAGCAAAAAGTCTGTGTGTGCCTTTAACTAGACGCAAGCAAATAATCCCCCTGGAATCACTTAAGGGCTTTGCGCTTAAATGCTTTGCTGGAGTGGGACCTGAGCGTGCAGCTTGTTGGTGGGAAAGTCCTGTGCAGGCCTCACAGACAGCGCTAACAATGTGATCAACCTGAGTCCGTGGTGCTTAGGCTCCTCAACGGCTCAAGGAATAACCATTTCTTAATTTTAAGTATTTTAATCAAATTGCTACTGATGGAGGATCTAATGCCAAAATCACTGATGCAGTGCACAGCATGAAGTAGTTGTTGTTGTTGTTGTTGTTATTTTTCCCCCTACCTGTTTATTTCCATTGCAAAGATATTTGCAGTAGCGGCCGTTGCAAAATGAATTCCCTTTGGTGTTGTGCGAGTTCCCAGGTGTCCCTCTGGAACTGATTTTCCTGATGGTGAAAGGTGAAGAACCAGAGGGCGCCCACTAATCGCTTGCTGGGCAGCGCAGCAGATTCAGGCTGTGGTACCAGCAGCGCTCACCCACCAGGTTACTGGCAGCCTGTTAATTTGAGTGGGCTGCAGTCAGGTGCTACTTGTGCCCTCTGCTTCGAGAGCAACCTGTTCCTGTCTGCCACTCAAACTGACACGAGCTGTTTCCCAAGCAATTAGTTAATTTTGAAATAATGAGTTTGTGTACTTACAGAGATATATGGTACTCTAAAGAGGGAGGAAGTTGCTAACAACAACACAAAAAAAGATGACTTAAGCTCTAGGAATATACCATGGGGATGTATTTCTTTTTTCTGTTTTCACACCTGGATAAACAAAAAGATGCTTTGTTCCACTATAATTAAAAATTAGGTATAGATGTTCTTTATAGATTACTATTTATAGACCACTGTTCTTTTGAAACAATTTCAGTGTGTATTCTACTAATGCAATTAAAATGAATATGGAGTAGAATACTGTCAATTTTTTTTTAATATAAGACATTTTCCTAAGATTTGTTTTTTGAAAGGGATAGATTTATTTTTCAAATATTCCTGGGAAGATTTATTTTTAACTTAGAATCTTTCACATGCTCTTTACTTTTACTTTTATTTTCCTCTGCTACTTTTCCTCCTTTTAAGGAAGCAAACATTAAAAAAAAAAAGAATCTAAAATCTGTAAAAACGGATTTGTCAAAAATCAGAAAAAAACTTTAGAAAAGTAGTAAATCCTTTAAAAACACAGTTCCAAATGAAAATGTTTCAACCAACTCCAGTTCCAGTTTTGAATAAAAGTGCTCTGCAGGCCGTATCAGAAAGATAAGGCTGTCTTTAGAATGAAAAAAGATCAAAATAGCTGTTCATGCACTAGGAGCTCTCTTGAAGTGGACTGCTAGGCTTGGCAAATGGATAAGCGATGGACAAGGGTGTATACAATACCTATCCTTCAAGGGAGGAAGGAGAAGAGAGGAATCATATGGACTTGCTTGCTGCAGTGAGGAGCTGTAAAAAATCAGCTGGTTGAAACCTCAGCTCCTGTAAACTGAGGTTATAGTTGAAGGTGCTAATTCACTCCAGCTGTGAATCTGTCCCAAGGAGGGACCCAATTTCGGTGTGGACCTTCTTAGGAAGGTATCGGAAATATCTGATTGTGGAAGTGCAGTCAGTGTGTGAATAGGAGGATTTTCATAGTTTGTCACCAGTCAAGGTGAAACAATTGGTTGAAGATAATTGGAATGGCTAAGCCCCTGGTGCAGACTTTTAAGGCATGACTATTGGATAGCATTTTAGTAAACCCCTGGTGTTTTGCTGACCCATAATATGCTTCCTTCTGTTTACTTACAGGTCAGTTGCTGGCCCTGCTCCTCCTTTCTGTCCCTGTTACATTTAATCAGCCTGAGTGTAGTTCACTGCTCCAACTGTATTGATTCTTAGAGCAGATTTCATCAGAACCTAAAAAAGGAAGCATAGACTGCTCTCCTGTTATTCTTTGACTGATATTTTCTTTTACCTTACATGACAAAGTGATAGATGTACTTAGTTAACTTTCTGCAAAATCATTAATGCCACCCTTACTGGTTGGCTACCCAGGTATTGGTTAAGTAGCTGTCATGCGTTTGTTACCTGAGACACTGCAATACTGTATCATCAGACCACTAATTTTCTTCTGTGGTTGGTTCTATGGAACTGGTATGAAATGCATAGCTAAGGGAGGAAAAAACTACCATCCATTTTAGCAATCAGATTTTCCCTGGTTTAAACCTGCAAATTGACAAAAGTTCACTTGGAAAAGCTGAAATAAGTGTTAAAAAAAATTTCTTCTGATGTTTTCCCCCCCACGTGATTAGAACCTACAACAAAACAATGTATAACTAACTCCTGCCTCCCCAATCTCCCGTGACTCCTCAAAGCGCCTGAGGTCAATGGACCTACTCTATAAGTGACTGCTCACCAAAAGGGACATCATCTGGTCTGATCCCTGATGTGCCCACTCAATATCACCTTCACTCCTCCAGTCCCCATTGAACTCTGACATTTGACAGCTCTTAGTGTTGCTCAGCCAAAGCTTATCATCCCCAGAAGGGGAGCCAATCTCAGTCTTAAAACTTGGCATTCTAGAGAATCCACCACCAGTCTCCACAGATGTATCATCATTGTGGTTAAGAATATGTCTTCCTGTTTATCTGTCTTTTGTCTTATCAGATTACAAAGGCTTTTAGTACTCTGTGTTTTTCCTTGTGAAGATCTTTATATATTAATTAAGACATTTCTTAATTGTCTTTTTGATAAACTAAACAATTAGAATTCTTTAAGATTGTCTTTGTAAGATATTTTCTACAACCCTAAAAATGTATTAGTGGATCTTTTTCTGTACCTTACCTCATTTTGTCAACATAATTTTAAAAGCATGAAAAACAAAATGTTACCCAGCTTTAGAACCAGCCAACAAAATGTGTGGGCAAAGGTAAAAATCTGCTCTCTGTTTCTCTTTGCGCCTCACCTGTTTATATAGTCAAGACTGTAGACTGGTTTCATCACAGTGAGAGCTCATTTACTCTGATTCCTAAAATTCTTTCCAGTCTTGTGAAAATAGAATTTAACCATCTATTTTGTGTCTTAGTATGCAGAAATTCTGTGTTCAAATGTATTCTGTCTTTTCAATGGGATTCAGCTGTGCAGATACCACCTGTTTTCCTTATTTTATCTAATTTTGTTATTATCTTGTAATTGTTTATTGTCTATTGATTAGTCTATCTCCTCCTGCCTACTTTCAAAGGGATGACTTTAGAGTTGCTTCGACACTTTCTGCAGCAAACAGCAGTCTACTGCTAATCTGGTGAATATCAGGCAAAATTTATCCATTTCTTGAGGATTCCTCATTGGCATCATTCTTGAATGATGCCAATTACAGAATTATAAATCCCTGCAATATTTATGTCATTGGTAGTGATTAATAAAAAAAGTCGGAAGCCTTGTGGTGTGGCTTCAGTTGCTTGGCATCTGTATGATGTCCCAAGGTTTGAAGAATAGAGAAGGTTTGAAAATTTGGACAACCTCCCTGGCTGTACCATGACCCTGGTGCCTGTGAAAGATATTACACGAGGAGCAGCTCTACTCTGCAATCCAAAGGTTTGACTGAAGCTTAGAACAGCAGAATGAGCTTTAAGTTAATTAGCTCAGCAAACAGTAATGGGTCTATAGCAGCATAGGCTATGAAACCTGTCCAGGATGCTGAAAAATACCTCTGGGGCTAATGTATGATGAACGCTGTGTTGCTTGAGGCTAGAATAACTGAGGATAGGTGTTTTAACCTAAGACTGGGTATGTTTTCATGGGTTCCAGTCAGAGCTTTAGACTGTAGCATATGCTGGCTCAGTATAACAACTTTTTTAGCGTTACATTTAATGTAAAAACCCCTCAAGGTATGTCAAATCCTTTCTGTCCCTGTCATGGGTAAACAACCAAAAAAATCACAAACAAATCCAACTTCATTCACATACTTTATTATTTGTGTAAGCATCTCAGCTGGAGAAAACATGCAACTACATGCTTAATTGAGCACATGCACAACGTCCTGTTGTATATATGAAAGCGTTTAGACACAGATTAAGAGCCTGTTTGGACCGGGCACGTTGTGGGCAGCAGAAGAGCCTGGCCGAACAGCTCGGTCATTTTTTTTATTTTTAAAACTGCATTTTAACTTTTTAATTTTTGTTTTGTAGTAAAAGTGGTCTGAAAATTTATAAGCAAGAAATGTTTTTGTACCAAAAAAAAGCCCTCTGTCTTCCCCTGCTCCCCAATATTTGTCTGTGAGGTTTCTGTGCCTTTGGTAGATGTCTTTATGCTGACTCATAGCCCCTTACCCAGAAAAATTAAGATACTGATTCAAATAAGCGGATTCAAAGCAAATTTTTTGTTTTCTTTTGTACTTAACCAGTGTGCACAAATAAGGAGCCTGATTCTGAATCTTTTTCTGAAATAACAGTACAGTTAGGTCCCACCCTTGTGGATAAAGGCTGCACACACATCTCAGGAAGCAGAGATCCTGTTTTCATATTTGAGTGGTACAGGGCTGGCACTTTTGTGCAGAATAGATAGAAGCCTTATTTCTTATGGTACTACAACCTTCTTGCCTACAGTATTGTATAGGAATTTGTAAGGTCAGGCTAATTCCTGTGGGTGAAAAATAGAGACTCAATGCTTATCATGAGACTTTGGCATTTGAAAATTTGGGGCTATACTTTACACTATCCCTCACAGTGATTTTGCTTTTCTCTCTGTATTTTGTTTTTCTCTCCAAATTTTCTGTGCCTTTCTGTTGCTGTCTTCTGCCTTTCAGTGCATTTCTACTGCAGCACCTGGGTGTTCAGCCCCTGGCAGCTCCCGAATGTCAGTGCTTCGAATGATCTGAATCCCCTTAATTTTACTTCACCAGCTCTCTCATAGAGGCTGACAGCTGACAAACACAGTGAGGGGAAAGCGCAGCATGAACATTAGTATGAATGTGAGCACTCCATGGCTTGCCAAGAACAATATTGCCTTTGCTTTGTTAAAAAAGTTATTTGTAAATGCAAAATATAGGGGGTCGTCACATAACAGGTGCAGTAAATTGGTATAATTTGAATGAATTAGCTTTTCTCACCTTGCTTCTTGCTTTTTCCTTCCATTTTCTAAACAGTGTTCAAATTCAGCCATTTATATCACAAGTGCAGCATAGTATATGTAAAAGAATTATAGGATTTCCAAGACCTGTGTGATTCTGCAAGTGTAACCATAGTGCTTCCCCAATTTCCACCATTCTTTTCCGTTGTTCTCAGGTTTTTATGCCATCATCACTTCTGTAGTGTCATCTTCCATACAGGTTTCTCAGTAGAGTGTTTCCTGCCAGCACTAGTTAGTGTCTTCCTGATGAGTTTTTATTGCTGGTCTCTGTCTTGTCTTTACACCTGTCTAAGTGGATGCCCATTGGCAAGTCAAAAGTGTCGTGCTACTCGCTATTATCTTGTGGCTCTGCCGAGCTCTAATATGTGCTTTCTCCTTCTAATGTCAGCAAGGAGATCAAATTTTAATGGTGAGCACCTGGGTCCAATTTCAAATGTCTGCTATGGTCTTTATCCCCTTTTCTTGCCAGTCTCTTCAGCATAGTTCCCTTTCTAACAGATTTAGATTTCTGCTTCGGGACTTTAATAAAGGTCCTTTTATAATACATTTTGCTTGTAGAATGAAATAAGGAGATCATACTGTGTCAGCACTGTGTACTTTGCACGACTGTTCCATCTACAGATTCAGTTATGGGTATTGTTGGCAGTCTTAATAAGAATTCTGAATGATCGGCTACTCGGCTGCTGGACCTGGGAGATCAGGGCAGATGCCCACCTTGGAGAACCACTCAGGTCTTTTCACCAGAAGAAGTGGTAGCTGCATTTGCTGGGAGCACTCCAATACGTTTTCCATGCTACCTTTATGATAGATGGTAAGGATTTATTTATCCACAGTGAGTTAGTGATCTCATTTTCAATTAATCCAAATGAAAAAGGAATTTATTGCTTTCTGTAGAGAAATCTACTATTGCGTCTATCATGTGACACATCAAGCAAAAATTTTTTTATTCCAGTTATCGACAAAGAGCAGAGAGCTATTGTAGGAATCCTCTTGAGCTACTCACTTAATTCATCTCAGCCTATTCAGGAATTTAGTTGGAAAGTACATGGGACTGTTACACTAAATTTTGTTCCTTTGTTTTAAAAAAAAAATAATCAAAACATGCAAAAAATCAAAAGATGCAAGACCAGGTCATTCCTCATCTTATCGTACAGTTTGTTCCTATTGACAAAATGAACATAAATATATCAGTGTAGAATACGCAGTTCTGCCCAAGAAAGGAGTATGTTTGAGTCTTGCTCAAAACCTAAGAGCAAAACATTCAGAAAAAGTCTGAACAGAGATTTTTTGTTGTTGTTTCAGTTTGTCTCTACAGGTTGTAAATTGCAATATCAGGATATGCCCTGGGTGTTTTTTCCCCCAAAAGCGTGTTTCTGTGCAGGCATTAAATGCATGTGTTTTTTGATATGTGAAGTGGAATCTCCAGTAGCCTTCCATTATGGAGATTATAGAAGTCTTATCTGTGTGTTTTCCTTGGCTTTGAGCATCACTGTTCTTGAAAAGATACATTTCAGTGGACAGGGCTAGAGCTTGAAACATTTCAGCTGCTTTTATCTTAAGCACTCATGATAATTATTGCTTTGTGTTATTATCTTATTATCTGGCTATTTATCATTTCATATGCAAGATGTTTTTGTGACCAGGTCTGATGCTGAAACAGAACTAGGGGAAAGGACAAAGAACTTTGCTTCAAAAGAAATCTTATTTCTTAATCATATCTATGTAGTACCCTTCAGGAACATAATGGGGTATTTTCCCATGATGTCAAATATTCAGCGAGCTATGTACGGTATGCAATTTCTTTGGGATGTGGAAGCATATATTTCTAATTTTAAGAAAAATCCTTTTGTTTTTTTTTTTTTTCCCCAGATACCCAAAAACCATTTTTAATTTTAATTTTTGATGGTACCTGGAGGCTGAAATCAGAATTGGGCTTTTGTGTGCTACAATACATAGCCGTATTATGAAATGATGGATTCTGCTTCAAAGAATTAACGGTACTGAGGGGAAGATGGGAATCTCAGTTAATCTCAGATGTAGGGAGAAGTGCTATTTTAAAGGTTTCTGAACCATTTCAGCATTTAATGTCCCAGTATTACCTGTCTTATCAGTGATAAATGGTTAGCACTTCATACTTTTGCAAAAGGACTTACAGACCTTGCCTTATTCATTTATATTTTCAGAATGATGGATTATGATATGAGTCCTTCAATGTTTGGTGCTAGAACAAACACTGAATCAAACCTTTCTTTTTAATAGAGAGAGATATGCTGAAGCTAAACACAAAAGAGCTGCATAAACCATTGGTAGGAAACTTATTCACTGTTTAATACTTTGGAGTTATGCTTCTTATGCAGAAAAACCTCACTGACATCAGGGGGACAGAATTACTTAAGGGAATAAGTTTAATTTGCTTGTGTGTGTGTGTTTGTGTAAAAAAGAATTACCTTCTAAAAATATAAAGAGAGCTCATACACGTGTCCCCCCAAAACAGCAGCATTCTGGGCATTCTCGACTGTGAACATTAGGCATAAACCAAAATTGCTGACGTTGATTTAAAATACAAACTTTTGCCGAATGGTACAAAAACTAAAAAAAATACCCCACATGATAAATAAAGTGTATTTTAAATCATTAGATTACATTGTGGAAAGTATTTGTAATTAACTTTTGAGGTGCTGCCAGCTTTGTGCTAATTGGACAATCTTACTTCTCCATTAAATAGACAGATGGATGATACACTTCATAAAACACCAATTCTTATTGGCAGCAGTTGGTGTATCAATCAATATTTGCCCAGTTGAGAATAGAATTTTAAATATCAATGCACAGTTCAGCTGTATAAACATCTGTATCACAGTCCTGTTGACAAAAATGTTGTGTTATAACCTATGCTTTCTAGAACTAAATCTGTAAATACTCCATTCCAGGTGTCATTTTACTTGTCTTTAAATCAGCGCAAAAGAGTAAAAGAAAATAACTAAGCTACCAATGATGACTTTGTCATCTTAGCAGACAGTGTTGGGCAAAATGTAAGTGTTAAACTGCTGCTAAGCAAAGCATTATCTGGATGGCACGTGTCATCATGCTCCCCAGTGACTAGAGATAGTATTCACAGAACTCCTGTACTGGCAAGTAGAGAGTGTTAAAAATGTTGTGTATCAAACCTTGATTAGCATTGCTCAAAGTTGACTCTGATTTCTAGTGCTATTGGTAGCAAGTCAGACGTCTCATCCTGAAAAATTCCACGGGGATGAGAAGCGGAGCCACAACTCCTTGTTAAATATTTTGTCAAGGAAAATTGTCAGAAAGAGACATCAGATACCCCAAAAAATATGCCTGCTTCCAAAAAAGTAACTGTGAAAGAAAAACAGGATTGTATATACACATTATATTAAGCAAAAAGAGATAAAAATGAGCTTTTAAGCTGAATCAGAAACATATAGGATAAACTGGGAATTTGTTCACTGGTAGGAATATCTGCGACCTTTAGTAAACATTGGACCACTAATAAGGGAGATAACAAATACCATATTCTAAAAACATTCAAGAAATCAACATTGACATCAGGACCTAATCATATATTATCTGTTCCCTAAGTGCATTCTTTTTAAAATTATTTCAGTTTTCATCGTTACTGACATTAGCAAGAAAAAATCTCAGACATAACCAATGTTTGTGTGAGAATCACCTGCAGAGAGGGCTAAATTGAACCCTATGCACTCAATGAACTCTCAAATTAGTGAAACCTGAGTGGTACCCAGACTGACCTGCTGAGGATTGAGGGCTGGATATTCTCTAGAGAATAGAGTTACATTACCATAGCATTGTTTGTCTGGCAGGTTAAAAGATATTATTTTAGTAGCAGCTATTATACTGCATATTATTGCTGTGAGTCAGAATTCAATTATTTCTCTTTAAAAGCAAATTTTGTTAGTTTTTTTTAAAGGTTAAAATGATACTTGGAGATCAGAAACTTGCTGGATTTTGTATTAGGTGTTCAGTTACAGGAATGTTTTATTTATTCTTTATATCAGAGGTTAAGTTTAGACATTAAAGAAAACAAGTGTTTTTTTTTACACAAAGCCCTAGTGATTTGTTCAGACCTAAGAATAAGGGAGCTTTGAAAACCATGCAGTGAGGTCTCTTCCATTCCTCACTCTGTGCATCTCCTCCATACAGAAAGCAATGATCCTCTGCATGAGGAGTTAATGGCTGTTAATAATGGCCTCTCAGCAAGACCATATTTTTATATAACTGAGATGAACTGGGGTCAGAATCAGTGGTAATCAGCACTGACAAAGGAAAGACATCATTATGAGAAATAAGGGCAAATCACTTAGTGAACTGCATTGAAAAAAAGTCAGCTCTTGGACCAGAATGAGCCATCTTCTTGTGGATCTTTTTTGTATCTTGATAATGAAAAACAGAAAATAACCTCTTCATCTTCCAGAGAGTTATACCTGAATACTTTTGTGGTTCTTTTTAGATATACATAAAATGTTGAGATTCATAGTTCTCTTTCTTTTTACTCTGAAGTAGGAGGAATACTCAGGAAAATATTCTGAGAAAAAAATTAACTGCTTTATTCTATATATAAATTCAGATTTCTTTTAATTAGTTGTAGAGATATGCTTGTCATGTTTGACTGTGATTCAGGCAAGCTGGCCAAATCAAGCCATGCTCAGATTTGGAACTATTTGTGGATGCGTAATTGTTTGTTGCAGAGTTTGAAGTTGTATATTTGATAGCTCGTAGATTTGGAAAAGGTCCATTTTACAGAATATACAATATCATACAGTTATGCCGTCATCACCTCTTTGATGTCCCATTGCAGGTGCTTTACGATCAAAACAGGTGTCTTGGGAATTAAGTCAAGTCCTTGCAGATGCTGGACTGTGGTATGTAAGAGTTGGAGACTAATTGTCTCCAATTGCAGAATCCTAATTGTCATTCAAGGAGAGAAACCTTTCCTTGTCTGATCGTGTTTCCTTTCCTGTCTATGTCTGCTATGGAGGCAATGCAGGGTAATGTGTGGCAATGCTCTTGGGATGCCTGAGATTAAGGAGTCTCCTAGAAGAAAGTACACAGAATAGCTTGCCAAGGGTGAGTTGCTCTTTCCTTTCTCATTGGAGTTCCCTTAATGGCTTAAGCAGAGAAACATGCTGTGGGCCACGTTGACCAAGTATAGCATAGTGAAAACATCCAAAGTAGGTGCTTTACTTCTCTGTGTGGTCCATGTGAAAAGTTAAATAGCAAAAAAAGTTTTTTTCTGTATCTAGTATACTAAGTCAAACTGCTGGAAACACCACAAATAAAGATGTGTCATGTCCCCTTTCAGGGCCTTTTTCTTGCAAAGGATTTACAACCTGATACCCTCCGTTGCGCTGAGGTCATTGACACAGTGAACTTTGCAAACAGCTGCTCTGGTTGGAGAATGTACAGCTTCCTGCTCTTTGTTGGTGTTTCTCTGTCATGACTTTTCTTGTGGAAGAAGAAATGCAAGCATTTTTTAACTGTCTTCAAGGACAGTAGAAAGTGATTGAGCTAAGAAGTTTGGCTTTGCCTGAAGGCTGTTAGGGAGCAGGATCAGATGCCCCATCTCTGTGGGGCTTGGGAAGGCCGTAATGTCTGGAGGGTGGGTCATGCCAAGCACGTTTGAAAAATCGTGCGATGAGTTGCATACTTCCATACGATCTGGAAAAGAGTGTTTCTCTGCTGACTTGGGCACCTTAACCCCCAGGAGCCTGACCAACTGTTTTTTGCTAACACCCTCTCCCACCACATACTGTGTTTCACAGAGGTATCTCTCCTGGGATGAAGGAGAACAGGCTCCTAGTTCCTCCTCTTCAGGATTTTCAACTCCTTTCATACTCCAAGTTGAAGTCTGCTCTGAAGCAGGGCTTTCCCACATCTGTTCTTTTTCATACAGTTCTGAAGCATTCTTTAGGCTGCACTAGCATGGGAACTGGAGGATGTGAGTTTGCGCGTTCACAGGAAAAGCAGAGAATCACTTGCCTATTTCACAAAATTGGCGAGTATTCCGACCTTTTGATTATTGAGTGAAAAGAGAATATAACTGTCTGATGCAGAAGCTGAGCAATTGGATGACAACACTTACAGGATTGTAAGAAAGGACAAGCAGAGAAAAAGTAAGGTGAAAGACTTGACAGGAGCAAAATTAGGTGCTGACATGTCTCCAGGGTAAGATGAGAAATTTTGCAAATGCCTGTAGCACTTGATTGTTGATGCAGACACTCACAGAAATCTTTAAGCACAAATTCTTCCTTTAGTGAATCTTTATATCTCTGCTAGAATCGGTAATATTTTGTGCTTATGGGATTTACAGCGTTTCCTTTTTGGCAGGCCTTAATAACTGTCTCTTCCATACCCCTAGGAAACATCAAGATTTATTTATTACAATCTAGGAAGTGCTGAGGCTTGTGGTTAGGAGTCTTAAACATTTGTATTTATTACCATTTATCTAGCCACAATATTAGCATTAAAGTACAAAGTAACCAAGAAGTTGCAGAATAAGAAGGCACTGGAGTCCTTCAGATTGATTTACTCAATCAAGCAGAATACATCCTTGGCCAAAGGGACACTCTGATTCCTGACCAGCAATTTAATCCCAATTTTGAGGGATGCAGTAGGAATTAATGGATACGTAGCCCATGTATAAAGGAAGGAATTTCTCCCTTGGTAGCAGTTAAGTTTGCTACACCAAATACTGCAGTTTGTGAAATCCGATCCTTACAACCCAATTGCAAATTTTAATTTCATTACTGGGTTTAAATATTTTTCAGTGTTATCTAGCAACAGAAAACAACACAAGTCTCTGCCATAAAAATTAAATGCAGCCTTTTGGTTTTTAAGTATAACCATTTATAATTCATAAACACAACTTGTACAACTTGTAACTAACCAGTTAAACTGCAAAGTAAGTAATTACCTAATACAAGAAATAAAAGAAGGTAACAACTGTAGAAAGAATCAAGACATATTAACAACTGTGAATGCATTTAAGATGAAAATTGATTGAAAGCTTTTTTGTTGTAGGAGAAATGTCATTCTAGACCAGCTTCCCAACAGGACTGCAGGGGCAGCAAACCTACAATTTTTTTAAGAGCTTGCCAAGATTGTGACTCAAATCAAATAACTTGTCTGCCCAAAATAGCAGAGGAATGATCTCTTTTCTTTTCTGTTAGAGTTCCTTGTCAAGCTTATAATCTATGCATTTTGTTGCTTCACAAATTCTTTATGCGAATGCATGACTAGAAGAATAATGCAGAATTACACATGCTAAATAGAACAGTTAGACTGGGGTCTACTAACTAGGTTTCTTTACAAAACTTATTAGTATCTTATTGCTTTCAAGAGATTAAATGTCTTCTTTCCTTGTAGAACAATACCTATTTAGTCAGATCTATTCTGCATTTACTGTATTGTATTTTCCTTTTTCTAACTACACCTGAAGAGAATAAATCCTTTCCCTTTGTTCTCCCATGCACAAAGCTTTCAAAAATAGAAAGAAAAGAGTACCATCAGAAAATGAAATAGCGTTCACCTTCAAAGTACTGCATGTGACTGGAAATAAAATAATTCCATTTCAAGGAGTGATATATTTTCAATGCTTTTTCTATCTTCAGATTTACTGCCATGTCAGAAAAGTAACTTGAAATCTACAGCAAGGAAAAGGAGGGAAGATATTTGTACTCCCTTCCTGAACATATTACCAAATACCTTGAATCTCTAGATTATTGGGTCATTGGATGCAGCACAGAGAATTTTTTTTTGACCTTTGACCTTTTGTGTTTCAGAAAGCCCGAATTGGCAAAAACTCCTCTCCAGCCACACAAATGCAAGTGCTATCAGTTTAGAAGAGCTCCTTGGCCTTTAAACCCAACTAACCCAACAGAGCCTGAGTTTTTCTGAAATATAAATACACGGTTTTGAATCACTAAGTACGATGTATATTGCACCACTTCGGAAATATTCTGTGCTAGTCAAAAAACAGAAGAGAAATCCTCTTTTATTTTCTCTTCCATGGAGTTCAGTGAGATAACTAAGTTTATCAGAGGAACTGAGAGGACAGTTGCTTGACATCTGTCAAAATGCAATTGGAGAACTGAGAGTCATTTGATACCAAGTATTAGAACACACTTGCCCCAAATCTTACTCGAATTTTCACTAAGCAAAATAGGTTGCGCAATATCTGAGAAGCTCAGGTGCAAAAAGGCACAGCTTGAAAATATTCTGTGTAATTTTGAAAGGCCTATTTGATCTGCAAATCTGTCCAAAAGTGTGATACTGGCTTGAATAAAGCTTTCACCAATTGCATGTATAACCCTGTGAAGTCCCTGGAAACTGGAGTCCCTGGAAACTGAATGCACACAATGATTGCATTTCCTACTTCTAGTGCCTCCTGTCCTGTATAACTCTTTCGTAGGTTGAAGAGAGGCTTTTACAGTGTGCTGAAACTTTAGGTGCTGAGGCTGGTGAAAGGTGGTTGGGGCTTGTAACCTTTAGAGGCAGCTGTTTACCTTTGTAGATGTGACAAGTAGGCAAAGTTTACATAACCGAGTCTATTTTGTTCATTGCTAGTTCTCTCTTGTTCCTTTGGTTTCTGCTATAAACCCAGCAGTCCATTATTTCATGGTATTCACATGCCTCTGGAGCAAAATATTCCTAAGAGCAGGGCTGGTGGCACAGCAAAGGCACTGGTGGTTTGGGAGTCGGTCTAAACCGCACAATGCAGCGCAGTCCAGAGGCACCCACCACCACTCGGGTCACACGGGAGCTGGTTTAACGTAGTATTTCGGACCTAATAATTCTCAGCCTGGGGAGAGAACTGTGTTAGAAGCTAATAGTGATAACCAGATAGAGAAAATTCATAGAGCCTGCAGAAGGCTGTCAGGGAGTACATTTCATCCAAAGACTACCCTGAGGGCTCAAGTGGAACTTAAATGGTAGAAATACCTTGAATGGGACATCTGCATTGAATGATAGGAGTTGATTAAAATTTTGAAGGCAATAGAAAAATCTTTAAAAATACCAAAATTGTTTGTTAGAGTGATACTTATGGTATGGAACCCTTACATCTTCACATCTGCTTGAGGCAAATGAAATATTTTCCTTCCATAAAAAAAAAAAAGAAGTTATTTTCCTAAAATTTCAGTGACTCTGAATTGTTCTTCATCAAATCAGAAACTCCAATTAGCTTCAGCTTTGTGGTTATATATCAGCATGCTATGCTCTTCAGTGGCTGGGCTAACACAATATGTGAGTTCAGGAAATCAATGTTATGAACAAATAATATACAAATAATATTCTAAGCCTCCATTAATATTAGCAGAAATAGGAAAGAAATCATGCGTATAGCAGTTGCTTAGAAATACTATTCACACACATGTGCATACACATACATGCCATAGCTGATCTCTGTTTAAAGATATTGTTTGTGATTATGTGTATTTCCTGAGAATTTTGTAGTAAGACAAATAAACTAGAAATTGTTCTTGGCACAACTGTGCATAATACTGTAATTTCAATATAAAATATGGTAAATCTCTGCGTTTTTTACCAGTCTTTGAAATTAGTTTGCTGTGAGTTGTTGTGTTCCATGGTCTGGGGAGCATAATAACATACAGGATGACTGTGGTACATCAGGGAGTGCTGAGTTACAGCAGTTGTTCAATAAATTTTTCTAATCCCCAGCTACCATGCAGAGTGCTTGTGGCTGGAACAGTCGCAGCTCTTTGGTATTACTCAGCCGCTCCTCCCGGTGTTCATAAACAAACAACGTAGTGGTGCCTGGATAAGGCACAACCAGTGAGTGCTGCAACTACAAAACTGAGAGAAAGACCGAGATGCAGGTTTTCCTGTATGCCTAGGTACCTTGAGTAGGATTATTCTGATTTTTAACATGCATACGTGTGTTGGCAAGGTGTGAGAGATGCAGTGTACAGCCTGGCTGCACTTATTTTCTAATAATGGAAAGTTCTCTTTGCTGGACACTTCATTTATCTTTGTCTCGTGTGTATGTCCCGACAGGGCAGAGTAAGGAGACGGAGGGCATGGGGCAGAGAGTGTCAGTGGGATATTGTGCTCCCATAGTGGAGATCCTTGTGGTGCAGTGGCCTGTTACATGTCATGCTCCTCGCTGTAAAACAACATGATGGACACTTAAGCCAGGAACAGCTTCTTGGTAGGTTAAAGGTACCATAGACAGATATTTTGGCCGGTGGGATGAAGAAGGTTGAGTGAAGACTAGGTAATGTGCTATGCACGTGTGATATATAGTCCTTGCTGTGAGACAGCCTGTTGCGTTTGTCTTATACTTAAGGTATTGGACTTGGCAAATCTGGCCTGGGGTGAGAGGATTCTTGCTTCGTCAGTTTGGGCTCTTTTCATATTCAGTACAGCTGTCATTGTAGTTTGTCATCAAAACGAACAGACAAATTGGGAGAGAATTATGAGAATCTGCAGGAGAGAACAGAACATGGAGTATTCCTTCACCAATGGAGGAATCACTAGCAGAGACAGTGACTAATGCACCAGATTCAAATTAAGCTAACACAATTATGGTATAATATTAAAAAAAAAAAAAAAGAACTGATTCTTCTTCACTCAGAAACAATGAACTGTGTACTGAAGCCTCAATGGAAATATTGATTTTTGGAAACATGTTTTTCAAATAAATTATTAAAACAGACACATACTAGTAATAAGACTGAAGAGTTAGAAATTGTAATTGTCAGAGAGGAAAGAGTCAAGAGAAACAAACATCTTCAGGCTAGAGAGTGGAAATTTGATAGATGTCTACAAAGTCATGAAGAGTTCAGCGTAGTTGTTCATTAGTTGGTGAAAACTGAGGAGGAATTATTGAATTTTAACTAGAGCATGGACAATTTCATTAGACATCAAGGCAAACTATAATAGGACAGCAGATTAAGTCCCTAGGATTGCAGTCACTGCAAGTATCTAAAGCTAGAGATAATACTTATCTGTTCTTGTGTATCTTGTTAATAAAGGTCTCTGGTTACAGGAGATTTAATGTAATCACTATGCAAAGAGACTGCGCTTTTCCTTCTTATCATGTTGAGTTGTCTGGTGGTTGACAGCCTTGACTCTTACTCAGATCTCTTCATCCACTTCCCCCCCCAATCCCAGAAGAACAATGAAAGAATAATAATGATACTCCAAAACATAGAGACTGCAGTTCTGAGTGCTTCTTACACTCAGTAAGAGTGCTACGTAAGGAATAAAGGAAGGTTTTTTTCAATTTTTTTTTCTTTCGTGAACACTTCAGAAAAGGTGCAAGCTATAAATCTGACTTGGCGTTATTACAGATAATGATAAAGTATTTCAATAGATGGTACACATATATTTAGGTGGTGTAAATCAGCATTGTTTCATCTGGCCCAGTATGATCACTGATGTGTTCTACATACTGATACTGCATCTTCTCTACCTTCAATAAAAATTGTCAGTAAGCAACAATCTGCTGATAAGCCTGTGAATGGAAATCATGCTGAATAGGAATTAGAAATGGAAAAATCATCCTTTGGTGATTCAAGTTTTTCTCCTCATATTCTCCAGAGTTCTCCCTCCATGTATTTCTTAATTAACCAAAGCGAAGAAGTTTCCACTCTTTCCCTTGGGAGTTCCTAGAATCCATGAGACCTTCGCTGTCGGGGAATTGTTACAGTCTCAGGCACAAATCTGTTCTCAGCAGTACTACTGCAACACCTCATTAATTTGAGAGAAAGGGGCACCCAGCTAGCTAAGCACAGGGCTGGTCTCCCAGCTTTTGCTTTGCTCTGTTTTCTTTGCTATAATTGATAAAAACTTTCTCACACCCTTCAGCCCCTGTAGCTAGCAATTACTCACTCTGTTTTGCTGCCTTTATCTTTTTTTCTGCCAGCTTTAACTTGTCTTCTGTAGTTTTCATTGGTTCCCTCCCTTCATCTCCATTTCCATCAGATCTTTGAGCTGTCCTTACAGAGTCATGTATTTCACTTCTAATTGATTGCATTTTTCTGTGCCAGTGAGACTATAACCTGTTATACATTAAGTAGTGTCTGGCAAGATCCTCTGAGCTGCATCAATACTCAGAGATTCTAAATGTTTCTTCTTGTGCTAGCTGCATCAGCTTTTTATATCATTATTTTCATAAAATTTTCCATTTGAAAACTAATAGCTGTGTGATGCTTTCTGGGACCGTTCCACGGAACACAAAATTCAAGTGGCTGCATTAGCCGTGCAATCTTGGGTTGGTCATGAGCCCTATCTTATTAGGCATTCCATGTAGAGTGTTAACCGTCTCCTGGGAATCTATAAGAACTTGCACTTTTGGGTTTTTTTCAATCAAATCAGCTTTTTATCCTTCTTGTTCTAGATGAAAGCCTAAAAGATGTGGTGCCTTTGGACTCCGATCCCAGAAGGCAGAAAAGAACTGAAAACATGTCATTTTTAAATGTCAGGATTCTGAAGTGGATCTTGTGGGCTTTTTGGTCTGCCTAAAGATATTTGGATATTGGTAATCATCTTTGATCAACAGGCTTGATGCTTCACGTCCTCAACTTGATACACAAATAGCTCTGTCAGCATAGGAGTTTAGGAGCTAAGGAAAGGTGGCTTGTTAAGCTGATGGTGCACAGCATTAAGTGAAAATATAAACCTTTGCATAAGCAAGACCTGTGTAGCTTTCTGAGCTTTAGATAGATCTTGCTCTGAACCCATGCTTTCCTACTTCTGAATATCCCCGGTAAAGGTCATATTGACAAAGAGACTAAAGAATTAAGCGTTGTATAAATTCTAGACTTCTTATGATCTAACTATTGTTATGGAAGACATGACAGTGCTTTTAAATCTGCGTCAGTGCATACCACAATAATCCAAACTTATTGTCTGCCTGTCTCCAAGGCTAGGCACTTAAATGATCAATAGAGTTTACTGAGTAGGAAATTTTCATTTATACCATGAGTAGTAAGAATAAGGAAAAGTAAATTCAGGACTTCTTTGCATCTTCGGATAAGAAAAAGTCATCTCACAGTATTATACTATCCTCAGGGTCTTTTTGAGCATTAGAACTCAGATTTTTGTTCTTAGGGCTGATATGACCTGGGCAAGAACAGCTACTTTTGCTGCTTCACCCTGGAAAGATTTTTTCCTTAATCACTCTTCATTCAGGCTAAGAGAGTAAAGAATTGCTTGAACCCATTAAAAAGAAAAAGAGAGAAAAGTATCATCATTTTTAGATGCAGGTAATTGACAGTGCTCTACTCTCTTATCTGATTTGTGTTATTTTTATAAAGGAGTCTCACAAGAAGAGATTAAAAAACCAAGTGAATCTATTTTGTGGTTTTTTTTTTTTTTTTAGGGAAGATTTTAGATTTGAGTTTATTATAGGAAAATAACTCTGGATATTAAGTTTTGTTGCATTTAGGAGTTAGTAATGCATTTGCCTCTTTGATTTCACTCTTTTGATAAGAATTTCTGGATGGGTTAACTAGTTAATTATAATTAACCTAGAAATTCTAGTTTTTTCGTGTGCCTGTATATTTCCTCTAGAAGACAGAGTTATGTCTCAGCTGAGTCCCCCATAACTTAACCAACATACATTAAATGACCCTGCCCATAAAAAGGAAGTCACAGGGAACACTTTGAAATGAATTGCTTTAGAAAGTTTGCAAGCATCTGGAACAATTTTGCAGCTTTGTAGGTCTTCAAGGTCATGTGAGAAAGCTTAAGGCTTAAGAAAGTTGGAAAGAACAGCTGCAGTTTTTGAAAACAGTAAAGGTAAACTTGAAATGTAGTTTTATCAAAGCTTGGCTGTTTCCTTATCCCAGACAGTAGATGCCACTAATCTCTTCTTTTGTTTAAACAGATGTTATTTGCATGGCAAGTAGCTGAATGTTAAATGCACAAAATTATTATACAAGGGGAGAAATCTTGACTGGAGGTTAGAAACAGAAGGTTAAGTTCAAGAGAAAATCCTATATTCTGTAATGTCTTCAAAGCTGCATAAAGTACATTTCCCCCCCCACCTTGGGAACTATATATTTTGATATTTTTTCAAAATCAAAAATCTTGGGTTCTTTTAAAGTGGACAAATGTAATGATGATATTCAAGCAGTCAATAGTTGAATCCTATAGATAGATTTTTTTTGCATGAGTGTATTAGATGTTAGTGAAAGAGGAGGAGGGGTAGCTCAGGCAATCACAAATTCTCCCTCTGTCTCCCTTTGGTGTAGCATTATGTAGTTCCTTTACCAGTACAGATTCTTCTTACTCTAGCTTAAAGTCAGGTTGATCAGCATTCAGTCGCATGGAGGCACATGCTTTTTGGCCCATTAATTGTCTACAGCATATCCAAGCTCAGTTGTTTTTCTTCATTTTATGAGACTGGATTGGAAACATTTCCTTCCTATATGAAGAGTGGCTATCCTTGGGATGGATCTCTGACACCATGCACAACTTTCTCTTAAGTCAACCAAAACACGTGAGTAGGGGAGGGAAGAACAACAACATGGAGTCTTGATTCAGTGCAAAGCTTCTGGACAGCTGTTTTATGGCTCATGCAAAAAGAAATCTTGCTTTGTATTGCACGTAGAGTGATTAATCAGCTCCCAGTAGCTGTTAGATAATGTATCAATAGCTGCTATTTTTGAAGTCAACAGTGACCTGGTCTAAAGGCTGGTTCCACCTAAGCACACAAGTTCTTTGTTTGAGCACACAAAACACATGTGGCTGAATATGATGTGGAGGTATGGGTCTAATGTGATCTGCTCAGCTCAAGAAGGCGTTAGGTTTCAGGGTTGAGGAATAAAGTTTCTTGCTAGAGCAGTGTTTTACCTCTAACTAGCCCTTCAACTTCTCAGATCTAAACACAACAGATGGTACCTTCTGCAATACCATATCTCTTTAACATCATGCTGAGGGGCTGGCTCTTGGCACTGATTTCTGCAGTGCTCTACTTTTTTTTTTTCTTTTCTTGAGAAACTCCCATTTCTGTCAAGACTTAACATTATTTAGTCAGTTATAGCTGCTGAGATCACTAACAGAAGTGATTCAGTGACACTCCCAATTTTAAAGCTGATTTCTTTTTAGTACTTTGTTAACAGAAAGCAAAGAAAAAAATATATTGCCTCAGTTCTTACCTTCACTCTGTATTCTGCACTTCCCCAAGATGCTTCTTTCCTACCTGCTTTCTTCTGCTCCTCCCACAGGTAGACAGCTGCTAACACATTTCAAGAACAGAGATGTTTGTGATGGAGTCGGGGAAGGTTAGCAGCAGAAAGGTGGTGCATTTTAATTCTTGAATTTGTTCTTCCTGTTGCAGGTATTTCATCCCTGGTACAACTCCACCTGTACAGCAGAATGTTAATTTTTCCTTGACTGACCCTAATTTGGCAGAGGCTATAAACAGCTTAAAAAACAAGAAATGGATCCCTTGTTGCTCTGTTTCTGACATTTCCATGACATTGTAGTGAGTGATATCAGCATGGGGGTGCGATGGGAGAGGCATAATGTTTTTGAAATAATTTATCTTCTGTTACTGGAGATAATTTTTGAAAATTGTTTTGGTACTTCTCTCTGTTGCGTTTATTGGGTTCTTCCTCAAGCTCTCAATGAATGCTAGCTTTCAGGTCTTTCATTTTTAGGAATGTAAGTCTTTCAATGGGATCTTTTCAATGTTTATTAATGTTTAGTGGTACTTAAATGTAAGTGCTTAGTTTTCCTTTTGTAAAATTAAATACATGGAGTAATTTATAGGAAAATAAAAGTGAGACTCAGACTTTCCCTCTTCCCAGTTATCCATTCTTTTTGGTACTGTACAATGTTTTTCATTACGAAAAGGAACATAAAACAGTTCCTTCATGTATTATGCTTCCTTAAGGTTTATTAGATACTGTAGTCAGCACAGTCCTTGGATAAAACTTTAGCGTTCATTTCCTTTTGTCTTTTGCCAAAGACAGGTTGTCATTTGTGACTTCTGTATCTCCTGCTGTTTATTGATAAATACTTTTTGTGATACGTTTTCGCAACCAACATCAGATGTGCTACTCTAAAACAAAATTGCATAAATATTTCTGTTTGTCAGCATGTGAATTCACCTGAAGTCAAATTGAGCAACAGGAGACGTTTGCCTCTATATTCCTTTGTTTTCTTTCTCCATTTTTGAGTTTTAATCTGATGCTGTAATTTTTCTTATATTACAGTACCTTAAGCTCCACCTCAGTAAGTATGAACATGAAGGGAGAGGGCTTATGTATTGACCTTCACCTAGCAAAGTTCTGGGTTGCCTCTGGGAAGAACAGGTATTGGTAAAGCTATGTTTCTACTGAACAGTGCCGTGAAGTGAGAACCTGCTGCAGTTCACTGGGGATGTCTCTCAATACTGTTCTGATTTGCCCTGTAGCCCATCTCTGAAAACACTGTGGTTTTAGACAGGCCTGCAGAATGTGACTCTGCTTTATGGATTCTTGCACCCTTGTGAGCTTTGGTCTCCGGTTGGGCATTCCTTACCTGAGTTGAGTTTTCCCCATTCAGTTCCTGAGCATCACTAGGCTGCTAGGGTTTTTTGCTTCTAAAAGGTATAAGTAAATTTGCTATTCCTGTTTTAAATATAGCTCTTGATACTAGCTTCCTTAAATTGCCTTGGTAGTAGTTTCCTTAAATTGCTGACCTGTCTGTCAAGGGCTCCATATTCATCCCTAAACTTGTAAGGACAATACAAATTGCTATTGCATCACTGGTGCTTTTGCTATCTTGAACAACCGTATCATTTTCCAGCCTGTACTCCCAATATTGCTTCTACAGAGCTTCTGAAACATATTCTAAAAAACCTCAATAGAATACAAGTAAAAAAAATGTATTATGTAATATTATAAAAGAACAATATTTCATAGCATATAATAGTAAAATAGTAGTATTATATAAAAACTTATAATATTTGACTTTCACATAAAGAAAATGAAGAATCTCCAGGATCAGATTTTTGCTTTAAATTTATGTCAGAGGTAGTCATGCATTATTTGCTTATGGTTACACAAAGCCCCAGGAGTTCATCCTAAGCTTCCATTTGTCTCTGAACTGCATGCTGGAGATCCTTCTTGGTTATT